>JAFBJR010000377.1:35096-64119 GCA_016785285.1 Brachirus orientalis | reverse complement strand
CCAAAAGCATCTGATCCCATCTTATTATTCACTGTACCTGCTGCATCAATTTCAGATATGTTCTCGAACTGTAATTTACAGCCAAACAGGTCTTCCCAAAACATGTTGACAAATTCCATCCCTGGTTCAGGAGACGGCTGGACATTTAGCAGGAATTCTTTCAAGGCAGGGATTCTGACACCAGGGAAGGAGAAGCCCACTGTGCCCTCTAGGAGAGGGTGGAAGCTGGGTGAGGTCAGCACACTGGCAGTCACCCAGGCTTCACTAGCTACCCACTGGATCCCGGTCACATTTCTTTTAGCCAGCTGTGACAGCATGCAAAGAAATATTATCATCATACTATACTGCATGAAAATTTGTTGACATGAGTGACAACTCAATACATTAGGGATCACCTCTGAAAACAGTTCCAGCAGCTGAACCTCTGAGGCGAAGACAACTACAACCTGTGCACTTGAACTCTGCAGCCTGTCTGCCATTAATTGTATCTCAGCCTCTGTTGGTAACTTTGGGATAGTCAGATGAAATGCCACACACCCACCTCGCTGCCTAAACTGGTGAGAGAAAGCTTGGAGTACTTTTCTCACCGTGGTCCCTACTGTTCCCACCCAGAACCATCCTAAGGATGTAACCAGTTGTACAAGTCCTCTAACTTGAAAGAGATCACTTGGAACAGTCCGCAAGAAGGACGGGTACAGCTGCTTGTCAGTCAGGCAAGTGCAAGTGGCAAAGTAACTCACCTATTCATAAGAAAGGAGAGGTTAATTTTCTCTTTGCAGCAAAAAGGACAAAATGACTGTGCTTTTAAAAATCATTTTAGTGAGATCTGAAAAAGTGTGATTCGCCTTTTCATTCTTTCCTCACCAGTGGGATGTTGAATGGGCCAAGAGCATGAGCAACAGCTCTTGTAGGGGAAGAGGATGCAAGGCCAATCACTGCAGGCACAGGAGACCCAGCTAAACAGAGAGTCTCAGAGTGTCTACTTTTATCCAATCTCTCCTTTTTCATGTTTTCTTTTATATACTCCTCTTTTTTGTCATGCAGCACTGTACTTTCATTTTGACCACTTATGTCCTTTGACATATTTAATTTGTTGCCAGTTTTTAGTGTGTGTTTATTTATTTGTTTCACTTTTGCTGTCACGGCTTTGACATGGCTGATTAAAGAGAAAAGAGCTTGCATGCTGGTATGGACATGGTCACAGCTGTCCATGATCCTGAAACCAAGTGTAACACCTGGTAACAGACTTGAATCATGATTAATTTCCTCCACTGCAAAAACCATGGTCATCATCCAGCGAAAGGCTCTGTGGTCAAAACTGCAGAACACTGAACACAGCTGAATGCATTCTTGGTATTGCATCATAATACAGAAAGCAGTCTATCACAAAACGGTAAATTAGAACATGTTGCCAGAGTACAGGCAACATGTATGAGAAAGTATGGTGAACTGTAAACATTCAGGATGTTCACTATGATTACACTCACCCACTGCAGCGTCTGATGTGTGGTTTGATAGAGTAGTTGTGCTGTGGCTTAGGAGCCACATAATGCAAAGGAAAAAAACCACCAATCACAATATCTCCCTCTGACTGCAGGGACAGAGACTCTGTTTCTACCAGTTTCACACACTGAGGTGAAGCAGAATCCAAACCACCCTGCCTTTGTTTCCTCCAAACATTTAATCTTTCACTTGTAGCCTCCTGTCCCTTCACTGCATCTCCCTCAAAATGTTCAGAAAAAATGTGAAAAACTGGAAAAAGAAGGTGAAATGAGGTCCAAAAAAGCAGCCACAGATGCTGAGTCCATATTGATGCCATAAAGACTGTGTATGAGTGTGTGGGTGGATGTAATGGGGACAGTAATTCTTTACCACATTATCTGAAAGTCTAATGGTGATGATTATATGAAACTTAAATCTCGAGGACTTAATTTCATTGGTGATTTAAACCATGATGTCACACATAGAGTAAACAGAAGATGTGGTGCATAGAAACATCACACACTGCTGAGTTGTTTTTGTTGGTCTGTTAGTCTTCGTCGGTCACTTGTTTGTTTTTGTTTGTCAGTTGATGTTTGTCTTTGCTGCTCATCTGTTTGTACAGATAAATGATGTAAACAATGTGACAATAAAAATGGAGGGCAGTATTTTTTTCAGTTTTTTTTTTTTTTTTTTTTTTAATTGTGATATGGTAGGACCCTCACAATTGTGTTTTATTTTATACATAAGAAAAAGAAAATTTAAGAGAACTAATTTAAAAATTTAAGAAAAATCTCACAATTTTTGTTTATTTTCAGCACCACATGTTGGGCTTTATTAGGCATTTTGTGAAAGATTCAGAGGAATGTTGTATGATTTTTCCTTTCAATATTTCCTTAACTTTTGTGTACTATGATTGGTTTTTGTTCATTAATTGTTTGTTGGTGTTCTTCTCTGGCCTAAACAATATAATTAAACACTTTGGAGAAAAAAAACACAGAAATAGACCAAAACTAGAGGCCAGAATGGCAAATATCTCCACAACCACAGTGGATTTACAAGGTGAGCTGACATAAGCTGGGATAAATGTGATCCAGATTGCACAGAATATCAACATGCTGAAGGTGATGAGCTTGGCTTCATTAAAATTGTCAGGTAGTTTTCAAGCCAGGACGGCTAACACAAAACAAAATGTGGCCAATAGGCCTATGTACCCAAGCACTGCCTAGAACCCAAAAGCTGAGCCTAAAGCACACTCCAGGATAATCTTCTCCTTGTATGTGGTTAGGTTTTTCATTGGAAAAGGGGGGCTAAGAGCCAACCAGATAGTACATATTAAAACTTGAATAAATGTGAAGGTCACTACAGTCATTCTTTGCTGTAGAGGACCAAACCACTTCATGACATTACTACCAGGAAGTGTAGCTTTGAAGGCCATTAACACCAACATAGTTTTCCCAAGAGCACAAGAGATGCAGAGGACAAAGTTGATTCCAAATGCTGTGTGACGCAGTATACGGGACCAGTTAGAGGGTGTCCCCATGAATGTTAATGAACATTCATGGGGACAAGAAGAACAAGAAACACAGAGCCAGTGAGAAGAGCAGCAGGAAGCTCAGTTCAGAGTTATTAGCCCTGACAATCGGTGAAGTCCTGTGATGAAAGAACACTGCCGCTGTAATAATGGCCAGACAGGCACCACCTGGTTTTGGGAAAAACATACTTCTTTATGCATTAGGCCAGAACTCCCTAGGGCAAGGGAAGCAGTCTGATGAATCTTGAAAAAAGTTCAGACAGCAAATCAGATTTTTCAAGGTAAACTGTCCACACTGATAATTGTAGGAATCAAATCTTATCATACATAATTAACTTGTCTGCGGGGGTAACATTTGAATGGTGCAGCTGTACCCACAATTGTGGTGCAACTTTCAAACACAGTGTTATATGCCTTGAGATATTTTCTTACAGTCTGGACATGATCAAAGAGTTAAAGCTGTCATATTTTTGATGCTGTTGCTGAAAGATTTTACCTGTAGAATTACTGACCTCTCCCTCAGGACATGGAACACAGTCATAACAGCAGATGGGTTTCCCTTTCTTTAAGACTTTACGAGTTCCTGGAGGACAAATGTCAGTACACATTGATGATGGCACCTGTCAGAGAGACACAGACAAACTGACACACAGATCCGTCCTCACTTCACAGCTGATAGATGTTAAATTATTGCTCCTCACTTGTGTGCTACCCCCCACCCAGGTGAGGTTCCTGCTGATACTGAATTCCTGGCTAACTGGCAGTGATGCATTGTAGTGCCCTACTGTCACCAACTGAACACTGCCATTCTGACTCTTTTGCCAGTTGACCAGGTCATATGTGGCCACAGGATCCCCATTGGCATCAAATGACACTTCATTACCATTTTGAGAAAAACTGACTTTTTTCAGCTGAGTCAGAACCTGTGAGGATTACAGTGGGATAGAGGGGGCAAAACATGTAAAAATACACCAATGTGTTCATCCTATAAAAGGAGCATTATAAGCAGCATTATCACTGACCTGTGTGGATATTTATGACATGGCCCTATAAATTTTGTTTTAAATAGCAGCAGTTTAATTTGGTTATTCAGACTACATGGTGAAACTGTGCTTTTTTCCCCAAGAAAGTGGTGTAAACTTTCTTAGATAAAGTAAAACAAAATATATGCAGTTTTCATGACACAAACTAGAAATTTCCCAAACAAGACAAAACAACACATCACAACCAGGAACACCCAACTATTAGTGCCACATCTGTGTTTACTTTTGTTCAGCCTGCAGTTGAATTCATTCTCGCAGAATTCAGTCAGCACTGGAGACGAGGCCACTTTATTGGGAGGCAGATCCAGCAGGACTTTTTTCAGACCAGGGATGACAGATTTCTCAATGCCAAATATGATACTTCCAGCACAGAATGTAAACCTCACCATGTCTGGGTCAGTTACCCAGGCCTCACTACCTATCCATTGACGAGGAGGCGAAGGTTTCTGCAACAGCTCCTCAAACAAGATTCTCATGTCTCCAGAGGCTGCAAAAGCTACAACAACCATAGCTGTTGACCTGGAACAAAGAATAAAGACAATTTGTTAATGTACATATTCTAAAAAATGAATTAAACAATAGATATGTTCTGGTGTGATGAACATACAGTGCTTGTTAAACATTTGCCAAAGACCAATAAACATGTACATATATTCAATTTAAATAGTAATATCTTTTTTTATGGATTTGTGCAGACAATGTCAATACAAGAGTCAAACAACAGTGATGTAGAAATCTACGAATAACTTCAGCCACTCTCTGGATCTTGCTACGTGGGTGGGTCCGATAGAATTGCATTGAATTGCAATCTATGTCGAATACTCTGAGAATGACTCAGAGTATTCGACACAGATTCCCTCTTTGTACACTGCTTCCAAGAAAGATGCCATGCCGTTATTGCCATAGTCAGAATCTGAGTGCACAGCACCTATCCAAGTCCAGCTAAAGTGTTTCACCATCTTAGCCAGTGCTTTTGCCTGGAACTGGTCACTGGGAATTGTTCTGAAGAAGCTTGGGTACTGCAGCTTATTGGACAAGCAGGCACAAGTGGCAAAGTGGCTTAAAATGAAAATTATTTAAAATGAATAAAAATGCAAAAAATAACATTTTCCAATGTTGATCAAAGATTTTATCACATAAGCCACGTATTTACCTGAGGAATATTAAAGGACCCAAAGACGCGTGACATGCTGATGGATGTGTGGAACCAGACTCACCAACAATGGCTATCACTGTACCAGATTGTGATCAGTGGTCACTGGTGTTAACCTCCAACTCCACACCATTAGAAAGCTGGAATGCCAAATGCACTGCCATGTCGTGATTTTTTTTTATAATCCAAAAAAACCATTAAACAAGGAAAAAAGTTTTATTTACAAAATTAACAAAAGGTGAACCAGTCCAGAACTAACAAAAAGCATAGAGACCGGCCGGCTGGCGAGGCAGGCTCAGAAACATGAATCTAAAAGGAGAACAAAAACACGAATTACCAAAATGTCCAAGGGAGCGTAGAAACAAACTACAGAGCTGACTTAATCCAAATACACAGTTAAACTTGACATGGTTACTGCTCATACTGAGATGACACGCTGACACAGGAAGAAAGGAAATCCAGGTTTAAGTAGGCAGAAGGTTGATGAGGATATGAGAAACAGCTGTGTGGATTGAGTGCCCGCCCCACCTGTCAACCGGTCACCTGTGGGAATAGGGCACACACTTCCAGGAAGTAAGAGGAGGCAACCAAAATAAAACAGAATAAACAAAAATATATCCTGAACATTAGGACAAACCACACACAACCGCACCCCCCCCCCCCCCCCCAAGGATGCAGGATTTATCACCCGGTCCACCTCGCTGGGTTTGTAGTTAGGCGCAGGGACATGAAGGCGGTCAGCCAGTTGGTTCCGGAGGTTGAAGCGAGTGAGCGCAGCTCTGGTTGTCCTCCAGACTGCTCGACAATGGCGCAGATGTGCCCTGAGGGAGGGAACGGCGACCTCCTCCTGTGAAGAAAAGAGGGGTGGCTGGAAGCCGTAAGAAGCCATGAATGGGGTCATACCTGTGGAAGAGTTCATCAGAGAGTTGTGCGCATATTCTCGTCAGAGAGTTGTGCGCATATGGAAGGTGTGTACTCCAGGAGGGGGGTGGCGTGCGGTGACACAACGAGGTGCGGCTTCGAGGTCCTGGTTGACCCTCTCCGATTGTCCATTGGTCTGGGGATGGTACCCAGAAGATAAGCTGGGAGTCGAGCCTACAGCTTTGCAGAAGGCTTGCGAGACCTGAGAGGAGAACTGAGGACCTTGGTCTGAAACAATGTCCAAAGGTATGCCATCCAGGCGAAATACGTACAGCATACAGCTTCTGATTCTGGGATCCAGGTGACAGTTTGCGTGAATAGAAGGCACAAGGTCCTGTCACAGCAGAACCCCCTGGGGTTCTGCTGTGACAGGACAGCTCTGATGCCTGCGTCCGAGGCATCAACCTCAACGATGAATTGAAGCTGCGGATCCGGGTGAGTGAGGACAGGTGCAGAGGTGAATAGCTGTCTGAGTTCTGAGAAGGCGGATTCCGCCTCCGGAGTCCATGTGAAAGGCAGAGAGGTGGAGGTTAATCTGGTGAGGGGAGAGGCCAACTTGCTCTACAGTAACAGCGTGATTATGTAAACAAGAAGGGAGAGCATGTCAGCTGCAGAGCTGAGACTCCACAGATTCCAACAGTACCATTATCTTTATCCTTTATCTCCTTTATCTCTCTAGGACAAATAGTCACTGAACTAGACACAAAATAAGACCAAAGCAAAAACTCCTTCTCAGGAATAGCAGTCAGAAATATTGTCTTACCTTTGATGATTCTCAAAAACAGCTAAATCCACAGGAACACTTTGGATAGTTAGCTGCAGCCCTTAGCCTGCTTTAGATACTCTCCCTGCTCTTCTGCATGTCTGTGTTGTGTAATATGATCCTGCTGAGTGGGGGATGGGAAATCTTCCTCAGATGCGATGTGAGCACATTTCTGCTGATATCATGTGAACCACAGCAGCTAGACGATTGGAAATACCACAACGTGATTCTATTGGTTTAGAGGATTAAAATGAGGTGTCAATCAATGGGAACCAGAGCTAGAAGCCTTTAAAGTTGGATAGTCTGCCTAGCAACAGAAAGAGGCTGCAGCTCTGCACCAGATGCAATTAAAGGGACAGGGCCAAGGCCCCTGAAACCTCTGAAACCTGATCCTGTGATACTCCTGCACTCTGAGACAATTATCCTCTCTTTTGATGGTTTATTTGTGGTTTATTCTGAGGGGAAAATAGGGGAACGCCTAGGCATTTCTTTACTAAAGGCCTCTGTTATTTTGCTCTGTTTCATTTCATAAGCATCAGCTTTTCTCCAGCTTATTTTAAAAAGTTGTTACATGATTTTCTTGAGCTTTTAAGCTGCAAATCTGCAGTGGCATCTACAGTGATGCTTACACTTCTGATGGACTCTCACAAGTGTTATTTTTATGTGATATCAAAATAATTCACATAGAACTTGTAATTACAGAGAAATACTCTATTTATTTTGGACATGTTATTTCCAAAAAGTGACCCAAAAAATAGGGCTGGGGGTTAACAGGTTAAGTAGGCAGAAGGTTGATGAGGAGATGAAAAACAGCTGTGTGATTGAGTGCCCGCCCCACCTGTCAACTGGTCACCTGCGGAAATAGGGCACACACTTCCAGGAAGTAAGAGGAGGCAACTAAAATAAAACAGAATAAACAAAAAATATAATCCTGAACATTAGGACAACTAGACCAGACATGACAATATATCTGGTAACCAAGCCTGATGCCTGGCAGGAGATCTGTGCTGTTGTTGATCCCATCAATAGCAAAGACCATCGATTGAGAGATCTGTAGTTCAAGAGAGTCAATACTGCACAAAGACATTTATGTGACTGATTCAATTTCTGCGTAGATTAAATAGTTTAAATAGAAAGAACACTGTTAATAACTGCAATTCTTTCTCTCAGATTTCACAGAAGTTTTTTTTTTTTATTATAATCAGTCAAATAAAACTTAAGTGTTCATTTGTTCCTGACCTGTTGAATATTAAACACATTTTCTTTTAAAAAATTGAAACACCTTAGTCTATCATCATATCCAATAGATGTAAGTTATAGAACTCATATTGGCATGGTCCTGTACATGAAAACATCTATCAGGTCAAGGTAATTGTATTGGTACATTTTAGCAAGGCAGTTATTAGTGCTACAGGACATATAATCCTGGGGTGAAAAATGTTTTCAACATCAGTTTTAAAGAATTTGTAGTTACTGCAGACCTGCAATTTTCTCTCTGGGAATTTGTTCCAAATATGTGCAGTATAGAAACTTAAAGCTGCTTGTCAGTAATGGTTTCAGTATTTGGTAACAACATGATTTAAAGTACATTAAAAAAACAAATATTAAAACATTTATCCACCCTCACAGTCTGTCCTCCTTTAATCCCCCACTTCTCCCTGTTACTGACCTCCCTGTGCACCTCAGGTGCAGAGGTGTAGCTGTGCTCCACTGTGTGCATGGAGTAGTATATGGAGAAAACACCACCAATGACATAGTCATCATCCATAGAGAAAGCAGGTAGATGAGCTTTGCCCAGCAGCTTACATTTCAGAGTACTGATCCCTGCACCAGACCCAGGCTGTGTGAGCCCAGACCTTTGTTTCAGACCAACCTCAGAACCATTGAAGAAAAGAGCTGAGCTTGGTTCTCAAGCCAATGAAGAGAGTTGAGATCTCCACCACCCAAATGTCTGCATATATAACTATGTTGTCACTGCTTTATATAACTTTTCAAACAGTAGTTTCCCTCCCACTGTACGTCAGCCATGTGTACGTCTGAGGGACAAAGCCTTTACTTCGTGATTTTTTTTAAGGCATCAGGTGTTTGATTATGTATTTAGTGTTTCTCAGTAATCCTTTTTTTTTTTTTTTTTTTTTTTTTTTGTTTTTGGACGTTAACTGGCTTGAGTATAATGTGTATAAGGCTGTGTACGCTCTGGCATATGCTCTTGATGACATGCTGCGGTGTGAGCCAGGGAGAGGACCTTTCAGCAACAACACCTGTACTAATTTACAAAGACTGGAGCCAAAACTTAACTTAAAACTTAAGTGTATAGAGTTCATAGATTGATAAATTAAAGCATCCCAATTTTTCTTTCCAACTGAGTGAAAATGAGGTCAAGTAGGTATTTCATGGTAATGTACTATTACTTTAGCCCAGATTGCCTGCATCATACTATCCTCTGTGTTCACATGTCCAAGAACTACACTAGGATCTGTGTGATGTAAGTTTTATCTGCCCATTCCCACAGTGTTCCACACGGAGCCTACAAATTTAAACATGACCACACTTCCAGTTTAAGTTTGTGTGGACTGTATACATTGACTACACATTCTTCTA
The DNA here is from genome assembly GCA_016785285.1 of Brachirus orientalis. Classification (NCBI taxonomy): domain Eukaryota; kingdom Metazoa; phylum Chordata; class Actinopteri; order Pleuronectiformes; family Soleidae; genus Brachirus; species Brachirus orientalis. The sequence continues at coordinate 54,625 of JAFBJR010000377.1, read as the reverse complement.
GTCACACAACACCTTTAAGTCCAGTTCAAAGCATTCATATTTGGTCAAAAGTGACAACAATGAAATCACTAACCTGGTTTCGTTTGTGTGACAAAGCCCCCACTACACGTACAACTAAAACAGCACAAAATAGACTAAATAGACCTCCATGAGAGAAATTGCAGCCTGTGTAATGGAGTAAGATGTACATGTGCGGATCACTAGACTGACAGACACCCAATTTATGTGCATTTTATGAATAAAACCTTGGATTTGGAAGGCTGTATAAGTGCATCCTTAAAAGGAAATGCTTTAAAAGGAAATGCTTTACTGTAAATTTTATTTTTTTCTTGCAAATTCATTTCAATTGTATAAACTGCCATTTTCACAAAATACAGTGTTTAATAAGTTTTCAAGATACATTTTCAAATTAATAGAAGTCATTTCTGTTTGTCTTTTTTTCTTATGCCTCAAAACTGGTGACAGCTTTAGCATTGTTTTCAAGATGGCAGTCAGTCCATATATCTATCCAATTTTTGTATCTTTGGGGACTCTTTTCAATTTTGGCACAAAAGCTCACTTTAAGTCAAACATACAGTAATTTAAAGTCAACATGGGCATGATATATGCAAAAACTGAGGCAAATAGCCACTGGACAGTAACTGTTGTTTTCTTTCTGGTTTTCTTTCTATGTAATGTATATTTCTTATATCCAAATCTTGTGTATTATCTAGACAAGGCCAACTTCATCACATCATTTGGTGATCAAGTGTCATTTGATGAAAATGGTGATGCCTTACCAATATATGACATCATGAACTGGGTGTGGCTCCCTAATGGAAGAAGTAAAGTTCAGAGAGTGGGTAAGGTTAGGAGGTCAGCATTCAAAGGTGAAGAACTCACACTGGATGAAAACAAAATCTTCTGGAACTATGAATCCAAACAGGTTACTTCCTGCTAATTTAAGACTACCCTGCCTCACTCTGGGCTAAATTCATACCTTCTTCTGGTAATTCTGCAGATGTTTGCTATAATCACTGTGTAACATAGGCACCAAATGCTTATGTAGCACATTCTGTTACAGTTGGTGTAACCCTTCAATCTGCCAGTGATTTAGTTTCACTTCTGATAAGGATGTTTAGGTTTATTACAGAATCTCAGAAAAGAGGGTGTCATGAGTCTGCTCTGCCTCCCTCCTCCCTTCCCTGCTGTGACTCCTTCATCTTCTCACCTGCGCTGCAACACACCTGCCGGCAATCAGTGGTGGCCTTCTTAAGCTCCGGATTTCCGGGAGTCATCGCCAGTTCATTGTCTGCTCAACACGTGGTATACATATCGTCCTGGCTATAATTTATGCTTCTCTGTGTTCCTTGCCATCAGGTAAACCATATTCTCCTCTCCTCAGAGCCTGAACATCTCCTGTGGTTTCTGCACTGGTTCACCGAAGTACTCACTGCCTGTTAGACGTCTTTTGCTGCACTGCTCTCTGTTACGGATCTTCACTGCCTGTCGTTCCACTGCTGCACCGCTGGGGTTAGCTAAATTAGATAATCGCCTCCGTCAACACGTTCGGGAGAGACAAAGCCGGCCACAAGCCTCCACCTCTCACCTCCCTCACTCCGTCTCGCCTTCCGCCGCCTCATCACTCCCGTCACCCTCACTCACACCCGGCTCCGAAGAGCTAATGCAATTGGGTCGGTCGCTTCTCACTCCCGCAGAACATCAGCGCCAGTTACAATCCGGTTTATGTTTATATTGCGGTCAATCCGGCCATCTCCGCATATCCTGCCCTGCTCTGTTAAACTCCGAGGCTCGCCAGTGAAGGGGAGGGCACTGGTGAGCCATGCTGTATTCTCTGCTTCTTGCCCTGCCTCTTGAATGTCTCTGTCAGCTACACTCGCATGGGGAAACCAGTCCCCATTCCCCTTGTGCCCTTACAGGAATCGCAAAATGTTAATGCCGTAGATGGTCGCCTTTTGTCTTATGTCACTCACCAAACCGCCCCCCCTCACTCTTGTGTTGTCCGGAAATCATCACGAAATTATTCACCTTTTTGTTATCCCTTCTCCCGACACTCCCTTGGTTTTAGGTTACCCCTGCTTACGCTCTCACAATCCCCACCTCGATTGGCTTAAGGGCTCCATTTAAAGTCCAGAGTGCGTTGAATTCTTCTGGTGGCCCTCCATGGCGGCTGATGTCCGCGCCTTTGTCAATGCCTGCTCTGTCTGTGCCCGCAGCAAGGCATCCCACCAACCACCCGCTGACCTGCTGAACCCGTTACCGACGCCCTCCAGACCCTGGTCGCACATCGCAGTCACCGGCTTTCCTCCATCAGAAGGTAATCAAGTTATTCTGACTATAGTCGACAGATTCTCCAAGGCTGTTCCTTTTGTAGCCCTACCTAAACTGCCCTCTGTCCTAGAGACTGCGGATCTGCTTGTTAACCATGTGTTTAGGCTCCATGGCATCCCACGGGACATCATTTCTGACCGTGGTCCTCAGTTCGCGTCCCAGGTCTGGGGGGCATTTTCCCAGGCGGTGGCGACAACCTGAGTCTCTCTTCTGGATACTACCCTCAATCTAACGGCCAGACGGAGTGGGCCAATCAGGACCTAGAGGCAGCTCTGACATGCATCACCTTCCGCAACCCCTCATCCTGGTCGTCGCAGCTGGCCTGGGTGGAGTACACCCACAACTCTCTCACGTCATCCGCCACAGGTATGACCCCTTTTATGGCCAGCTTCCAACCCCCTTTGTTTCCCTCACAGGAGGAAGAGCTGGCAGTCCCTTCTGTGCAGCACCACTGCGTACTGCGGCTAGGAACAAGCGCTTAGCCGACCGCCACCGCTCTCCAGCCCCCACCTACACTCCAGGACAGAAGGTCTGGCTCTTGTCACGGGATCTCCCTCTACAGGTGGAATCACGAAAATTGCCCCCCCCCCCGCTATTTCGGACCTTTTGAAATCGACTGCATCATTAACCCCACAGCGGTAAGGCTGAAACTCCCTGCATCCTTTAAAATTCACCCTACGTTCCATATTTCATTACTCAAGCCTGTGTCGTCCAGTCCAGTCGGATCTTCACTGCCTGTCGTTCCACTGCTGCAACGCTGGGATTAGCTCACCCTTCCTTCCACCCTTCCTGAGTCTCCCTTCCTCCAGACAGGTCCGACGCCATTCCCCTCACCCCTGCACATTCGAAATTGTTACTTGTTCAATAAACTGTTTAAAGCTTCTCACTGTTCTCGTCCTGCCTGCATCTGGATCCAGCCTTTCCTGACTACTCGTGACAGAGGGAACATCATGGGTCGAAGTGCCACAAAGTAACATTGTTTACTTTGCTGTTTCTCTGTCTACACTCTGCATTTAGGATTGATCAATGATTTGTGGAGGTAAATCACTCTTGACAGATTGGACCAAAGCACGAGAGCGGAATTGAAAGGAATAACAATGGTTTATTACAAAAATAACTATGAATGAGCAGTCCAAGAGGATTAACAAAAAACGCTGAGGCAACACCGGCTGGCAAGGCAGAGCTCTTGAATGATCCAGGACTAGAAGAAAAGGAAAAAGCAAGGTTAGTAAAAAAATCCAGAATTACAGAAAAACAAGTAGCGAGGAAAAAACACGAGTGCGATATAGCAAGGTGCAGGTTACCAGTCTAAACAGCCAAGAGACGCTGACGACGAGGCACTGGAAACCAGGGTTTAAGTAGGGGAAGTAGATGAGGGAATCCTTAACAGCTGTGGTGATTAGAGTCTCCACCTTGCCTGCCAGCCAGCCTCCTAAAACACAAAGCAAAAACAGCTTCCACAGGAAATAACAGAAAATGGCAACAATAAAATAGGAAATAATAAAACAAGGCAGGGGTCCATACAGAATATGAGAATTGAGTTGTTTTTCCCAGATCACAATTGAGGCAGTAAAGATTTGTCAACAATAAAAGTGAGTACCTTTCTCATTTGCTGCATATGAACAGAGTTGGGAATTATGAGTTTGAAAGTAATAAATAAACTTGGTAGTTTAATAACATTATCTCTACTAGTTGAACAACAGGAAGATTCAGTCCTCATTCAGCAGAACAAACCATCAGGTAGCATATTATTAAGCATTGTTCAGTCATTTAAATTGTCACTCTTTAAATTAATCATTCAAAGTTCTCTTCGCCCTAACTAAAAGTAAAAATTCACCAAAAATAGTTCTAAATTGATGAAAAACAAAAGTCTAACTAACATATCTTATATATACTATATACATAAACTATATTGTACTGTCCCGTGCCTCTAACGCCTTGCTAGAGTTGACAGTCAGATTAAACTCCTCCCCAAAGGACCACGTGACAAGAGTGTTGGTGCTTTGTACTCTTTACTGCAATCAAATGGAGTCAGGTAAAACTAAAAAAAAAAATGAATATACAATGTCTTCATAAGTGCTTAACATCAGCAACAATGAATACAATGTTTTACATAGCACAGAATATTAGCTTAGAACATAGCCTTATGCTACTCATATTACTGTATAAAACTCAGTAATAAAGTTAACCTCTAATCTTAAACAATATGGTCAGATAATAAAAATAAACCTTACTAAACAAATACGTACCGACAATGCCGTCAAAGACCCACTTATCATGCACAAAATAGAACAGCTCTGACCGTGCCTTACATTAACTGGGGGCTCACACTGATGACATCATCAAGGAGAGACAAATACACATTTTAAGACACCTCTCTAAAATCGACAGTAGGTGGCAACAAGGGGCATCCTCTCAATGGGATTTTCACACCTAACCATTTAACTGTCTTATTTTACACAAAGATAATAGAACATATATATAAAAGATAAAAATCCATAGTAACACCAACCACCAATCAAAGTAATGAGATACAGGTGTGACTGCAGAAACACAGGCCGAGGTCACACTTTCCTTGCGCTATGTCATTAGAGAGCTGCTTCACATTTCCATGTGTGTATACATATGTGGTTCTGTTCGTGGTTTAAGATGAAAAATTGTGTCAAGGTTTCATCCAAGTTTACTGTTTAGACTGTTGATGATAAATTCAAACACACACACTTTCACTAATTTTAGGCCCTGCCCCTACCGCTTCTTATTTTGCCCGGTTGGGTGATGTGCAGGATGTAACAACCACAAGTCAATAAAATGGACGATGTGGTGAAAGGACTGAACTCAGTAAAGTGAAGAACCAGAGCAAAGTCATGAGGGTATTTTTAGACACCAGCCTTCTCTTGCTAATGTTGTTCTTCTGCTTTTCCTCTGCTGTGTCCTCCTCTCTTTATTCCTCCTCTTGTCAGTCACAGGGACAGTTTCATCTAAATGGGATGCATCAGACTGGAGATGTGATTCTAGGTGGGATTTTTCAAATCCATTTCTTCTCTGTCAATCTTGACCTGTCTTTTACCTCAGAGCCACAGCAGCCTACCTGTTATGGGTGAGTCGGTCAGAGAAATAGAAAAATGAAGAAGCTGCTGTAAATTATGCCACATAGAATGATTTTTGTCTCATTATCTTGTTATTAATGTGAAAAAAAACTGCATTATATCTGACAGGTTGAGGAAATCTACAGCTCGAGTGGTGATTGTGTTTGCACTTCAAAACCACATGATCCAACTAATGGAAGAGGTCAGTCTTAAAATAATTACTTTGCAAAAATCTTTCGTCATACATTTCATACATTTTCATTCATTTAATTAATTGTGTTATGCCTGTAATTTAAAGAGGGTTTTAGAGTTGCTCATTCAGAGAAGTTTAAAATGTCCTGTAATGTTGTGTGTGACATCAACTGTGGAATCTACATTTAACTTTACTGGTACACTGAAAGTATATATTTATGTACTTGTTATAATATAATGTACAGGTGGTGAGGCAGAATGCAACAGGCCTGCAGTGGATCGCCAGTGAATCCTGGACATCGGCTACTGTACTCCAGACTTCTCACCTCATGCCGTATCTGGGTGGAACACTGGGCATCTCCATCCGTCGAGGAGAAATACCAGGGCTCAGGGACTTCCTGTTACAAATACGTCCTGATCTACATCACAACAACACTGATGGAAACAGCATGGTGAGAACCTAACCTTTCAGTAAGGTCTGATGTTTGCAAGAATAATAATTTAAATAACAAATCTTAAATATCTTTAAGGTGAGTCAGTTTTGGGAACACACATTTCAGTGTAGATTTGCACCACCTCCAGCAGGTTGGGTGGAAGCTGGAGGAGAGTTATGCACTGGACAGGAAGTTATAGAGAATATGAAGAATGAATTGGCAGATGTTTCAGACCTCAGGTCAGAGTATAATGTGTATAAGGCTGTGTACGCTCTGGCATATGCTCTTGATGACATGCTGCAGTGTGAGCCAGGGAGAGGACCTTTCAGCAACAACACCTGTGCTCATTTACAAAGACTGGAGCCATGGCAGGTGAGATATCAGTTTAAACTCAAACCTTAAAATCACTTGTGGTACACTTTTAACATTCATTTCCACTGTTTCCACACTGCCACCCCTCTCTCTCACTTCCTGCCTTTCCGAAATTAGATCTTGGTTCTCTTCAAACTTCCTCAAATTAAACAGTGATAAAACTGAAATCCTTCTCATTGGCTCCAAGTCCACACTCTCCAAAGTTGACACCTTCTCCCTCACCATTGCAACTCCCTTCTCTCTGGTCTCAACCACAAATCCCTCCATAAACTTCAACTGGTCCACAATTCAGCTGCCTGCATCATCACCAGAACTCCCTCCTTTCACCGCATCACTCCCATCCTGCAAGAGCTTCACTGGCTCCTGGTCAAGTTCAGAATACATTTCAAAATCCTCCTTTATACCTACAAGGCCATACACAACCTCGCCCCTCCGTATCTGTCTGACTCCTTCACATAATAGCCCCGGCCCGTTCCCTCAGATCTCACTGTGCCCCCCGCCCGACTCAGCACCATAGGGAGCAGAGCTTTCAACCGCTCTGCCCCTCATCTCTGGAATTCCCTCCCACCAGACATCCGCAACTCAGACTCCCTTCCCCTCTTCAAATCAAGACTCAAACCCACCTGTTCAAAATAGCGTACTCGGTCTCGCTCTGTCAGTCCATTATCTGTTTAACCCTGTTTTTAATTTGTTTTTACTTTGTTTTATCTTTGACTTTTTTTTTTTTTTTTTATTGTCTGTTTGTAAAGTGTCCTTGGGTGTTTGAAAGGCACTTAGAAATAAGATGTATTATTATTATTATTATTAAGTTATATAGTCAAATTAATACGTATAATATGTTAATCTGACAGCTGTAGCATTGTTTTCAAGTTGGCAGTCAGTCCGATGTCTATCCCATTTTTGTATGATATCTTTGGGGACTCTTTTCAATTTTGGCATAAAAGCTCAATTTAACTTAGACTTACAATAATTTTAAGTCAACATGGGCATAATGTAGAAAAAAACTGTTATTCCACTGAGGCAAACAGCCACTGGGCAGTAACTGTTGTTTTCTTTCTGGTTTTCTTTCTATGTATATTTCTAATATCCAAAGCTTGTGTATTATCTGGACAAGGTCAACTTCACCACAACATTTGGGGATCAAGTGTCATTTGATGAAAATGGTGATCCCTTACCAATATATGACATCATGAACTGGGTGTGGCTCCCTGATGGAGGAACTAAAATTCAGAGAGTGGGTGAGGTTAAGAGGTCAGCCTTCAAAGGTGAAGAACTCACACTGGATGAGGACAAAATCTTCTGGAACTTTGAATCCAAACAGGTTACTTCCTGCTTTTTTAAGACTACCCTGCCTCATTCTGGGCTAAATTCATACCTTCTCCTGGTAAATCTGCAGATGTTTGCCATAATCACTAGAACTCACACTGGATGAGGACAAAATCTTCTGGAACTTTGAATCCAAACAGGTTACTTCCTGTTTTTTTAAGACTACCCTGCCTCATTCTGGGCTAAATTCATACCTTCTCCTGGTAAATTTGCAGATGTTTGCCATAATCACTGTGTAAGATAGGCACCAAATGCTTATGTAGCACATATACAGTACTTCTGTTACAGTTGGTGTAACAGAAGTACTGTAAACTGAACCATCACAATCATAACCACAATCATTGTCACGATTATAGTAATAATCGATTAAACTAGGAAAAGGATCGGAAACGGAGGCTGAGTAAGGAATAACAAAAAGAGTCTTTAATATAACAAAAAGAGAACCAGTCCATAGAAAACAAAAGGCGCTGAGTCTGGCCGGCTGGTGAGGCGGAGCTCAGGAACGGGGAAAAACTAGAAAAAGGAGAAACAAAAACGACCATTAGCGGTTACTACAAAAATCAGAGAAGCGAGCACTAAAACGCAGAAAAAGGTACTTGGAGGCAGAGTGACGTGACGTGGTTACCGACTGAACAGAGAAGACGCGCTGACGAGGAGGCACAGGAAATCCGGGTCTTAAGTAGGGCTGGCACTGATTGGAGATGAGGGGCAGCTGTGCTGATTGAAGTCCCGCCTCACCTGTCACTCAGACTCCTAGGACCAAAGCAGTGAAACACTCCCAGGAAGTAACAAAAGGGGTTAAGAAAATAAAACAGGAAACAAAGGAGCAACCCAGACCAGACATGACAATCATAACCCTAACCCTAATCTGCATAACAATTAAAGTGTATATTGTGTTTTCTATTAATGTTCCATAACAAAAACAAATATAAGGTAAAAAGTATAGGCCCAAGCACTGAGCCTTGTGGAAATCCACAATTAACTTTTGTCTGCAATGAGTCATGTACAAACTGGAATCTATCAGATAAGTATGAATGAAACAAGCAGAGGGCAGTACCTGAGATCCCCAAAGTCTGCTCCAGTCTCTGCAGTAGAATTTTATGATCAATGGTGTCAAATGCAGCACTAAGATCTAACAGGACAAGTATAGAGACCAGTCCATTATCTGAGGCAAAGGGGAGGTCATTGGTAACTTTAACTAGGGCTGTTTCTGTGCTATGGTGTAATCTAAATCCTGACTGTAAATCTTCAAACAGCCTGTTACTATGCAGATATTCACATAAATGATTTGCAACTGCCTTTTCTAGTATTTTAGAAATTAAGGGAAGCTTTGATATAGGTCGATAATAGGCTGAAACATCTGGGTCGAGGGTACCTTTTTTAAAAAGGGGTTTAATAACTGCAACTTTAAATGCTTGGGGTACATATCCAGTTAATAAGGAAAGATTAAGGATATAATAACACATAGATTTTCCTCCACACAGCCTCCTCGGTCAGTGTACAGTGAGAGCTGTCTTCCAGGTTCCCGCATGGCCAGAAAGAAGGGGGAACCAGAGTGTTGTTTTGACTGTGTCCCTTGTTCTGAGGGAAAGATCAGCAATAAAACTGGTGAGTGTAAAGTTTTAAACACCACAGTTCAGAGATGTTGTATAAACGTTTTTCTCATCAGTTTCCCTCTTTTCTCAGACTCCATGGAGTGCAGCAGTTGTCCAGAAGATTTCTGGTCCAGCCCCCAGCGTGACCACTGTGTTCCTAAGAAAACAGAGTTCCTCTCCTACCATGAGCCTCTGGGTATCTGCTTGACAACCACCTCACTGTTGGGCACATTTATCTGTGTTATTGTTCTGGGCATCTTCATCCATCATCACAGCACACCTATAGTTTGTGCCAACAATTCAGAACTCAGTTTTCTTCTCTTGTTGTCTCTCAAATTGTGTTTCTTGTGTTCATTGCTCTTCATTGGACGACCCAGATTATGGACTTGTCAACTAAGACATGCAGCATTTGGCATCAGCTTTGTGCTTTGTGTCTCATGTATCCTGGTGAAAACCATGGTGGTTCTGGCTGTGTTCAGGGCCTCCAAACCAGGAGGTGAGTCCAGTCTGAAGTGGTTTGGTGCTGTGCAGCAGATAGGGACAGTTCTGGCTCTGACTTCTGTTCAAGCAGCAATCTGCACTGCCTGGCTTGTCTCTGCTTCACCAGTGCCTCATAAAAACACCCAGTATCACAGTGACAAGATAGTTTATGAGTGTGCAATTGGGTCCACAGTTGGTTTTGCAGTTTTGCTTGGTTATATTGGTTTACTGGCCATCCTCAGTTGTTTGTTAGCTTTTCTAGCAAGGAATCTTCCAGACAGTTTCAATGAGGCCAAACTCATCACTTTCAGCATGCTGATCTTCTGTGCAGTGTGGGTGTCCTTTGTCCCTGCTTACATCAGCTCACCAGGTAAATATGCAGATGCAGTGGAGGTATTTGCCATACTGGCCTCCAGTATGGCAATTATGGACTTGTCAACTAAGACATGCAGCATTTGGCATCAGCTTTGTGCTTTGTGTCTCATGTATCCTGGTGAAAACCATGGTGGTTCTGGCTGTGTTCAGGGCCTCCAAACCAGGAGGTGAGTCCAGTCTGAAGTGGTTTGGTGCTGTGCAGCAGAGAGGGACAGTTCTGGCTCTGACTTCTGTTCAAGCAGCAATCTGCACTGCCTGGCTTGTCTCTGCTTCACCAGTGCCTCATAAAAACAGCCAGTATCACAGTGACAAGATAGTTTATGAGTGTGCAGTTGGGTCCACAGTTGGTTTTGCAGTTTTGCTTGGTTATATTGGTTTACTGGCCATCCTCAGTTGTTTGTTAGCTTTTCTAGCAAGGAATCTTCCAGACAGTTTCAATGAGGCCAAACTCATCACTTTCAGCATGCTGATCTTCTGTGCAGTGTGGGTGGCCTTTGTCCCTGCTTACATCAGCTCACCAGGTAAATATGCAGATGCAGTGGAGGTATTTGCCATCCTGGCCTCCAGTTTTGGCCTCTTGGTGGCACTGTTTGGACCCAAATGTTATATAATCCTGTTGAGACCAGAGGGAAACACAAAGAAAGCCATCATGGGTCGAGCCGCCACAAAGTAGCATTGTTTACTTGGCTGTCTCTGTCTGATCCACTATCTATTTTACAATTTAGTTGTGATTAACTTTTTTGCATTATTGCATATGAACAGATTTGGAAATTTGAAGTTTGAAAGTAACAAATAAACTTGGTTGTTTGTTGTTGTAACATTATCTCTAGTAGTTGCGCAACAAGAAGATTCTATACTCAGCAGAGGATGAATTTAACAGGACAATATATACTGTATTCATTCTTCATTTCATTAATTTAAAGTTCTCTTCACCCAAACTAAGTAAAAATCTATTAAAATTTTAACTAATGTAACTACAACCTCATTTCCAAAAAGGTTGGGACACTGCAAAATGTAAATGAAAATAGATTTATGAGATACAATTTTGTGAAAAATAGTTCAACAAAAGGAGCATTTGACAACTTACTAGGTTAACTGGCAACAGGTCAGTAACATGACTGGGTATAAAAGGAGAATTTCAGAGAGACAGAGCCTCTCAGATGTAAAGATAGGCAGAGGTTCACCACTTTGCAACAAACTGCATCTAAAAATTGTGGAACCAATCCCACCATCTACAGTGTGTAATATCATCAAAAGATTCAGAGAAGCACAAGGAATCTAAAGGGAATCATGAGGAATCTAAAGGTCTTGTTAAGCATTGTTCCTAACCTTCACCATAACCATAATTCAAATCCTAGCCCTAAACTTCAACAGTAAATAGAAATAAGGTTCTGACCTCTGAACCTCTGAAGTGGATCATGACAAAGGTCAGTGTTAATAATTACCAGAAAATTTTGTTAGGGGCAACAAATACAAGCACACAAACACATTCACGAATAATCATTAGGCCCTGCCCCCACAGCTTCTTATTCTGTGGTGTGAGCAGGATGTAACAACTGAAAGTCACTAAAATGGGTGATGTGGTAAAAGGATGGAATTCAGTGATGAACCAGAGCAAAGTCATGAGGGTATTTTCAAACACCAGTCTTCTCTTGATAATGTTTTCCTGCTTTTCCTCTGCTGTGTCCTCCTATCTTTATTCCTCCTCTTGTCAGTCACAGGGACAGTTTCATCTAAAATGGGATGCATCAGACTGGAGATGTGATTCCAGGTGGGCTTTTTCAAATCCATTTCTTTTCTGTCAATCCTGACCTGTCTTTTACCTCAGAGTCACAGCAGCCTACCTACTATGGGTGAGTCGGTCAGAGAAACAGAAAAATAAGAAAGAAAATAAGAAAAATGGAAAGCTGCTTTGTCTAAGTATCTTGTTATTAATGTGAAAAAATTATATTATATCTGACAGTTTGAAATATTTTGTTTAATTGTGGTTGACGATGCTGAGGTCATCAACTGCAAAATCTGGAACATGTTTAGCTTTGTACAGTTGCTGTATAATGTGTATTAAATAGTAAACACTTGTGTTATGTTGTTAGTTTTGATGTTATAGGATTCAGACAGGCTCAGTCCATGGCCTTTGCTATTGATGAGATCAACAGAAACTCCAACTTGCTGCCTAATGTGACTCTGGGATACAGTCTGTATGATAACTGCCTCCAACTAGGAATTGGATTTCGTGCAGCACTGACCTTAGTCAGTGGTCAAGAGGAGCAAGTTACATTAGAGGAGAACTGTGTAGGAACTCCTCCAGTCCTAGGGATTGTGGGTGATTCTTCTTCTAGCCTACCCTTCTATTGCCATATCCACAGTTTTAGGTTTGTACAGGGTGTCTATGGTAAGTTTATCTGCCTCTCAAGTCAATCTTTTTTTGAATAATTTCCAGCAAATTTAAATGTAAATTTAAATTCAGTTGTAAACATTTTGTTTCAAATTATTAAGAAAGAGGATACAATATCTGATTTTTTTGCAGGTGAGTTATTTTGCCACATGTTCCTGTCTGAGTGATCGACAAAGGTTTCCATCTTTAGGACAATCCCAAGTGATGCTTTTCAGGTGAAAACCAGTGATGTCTTTCATTTAGTTGTGTGGTGTCAGATATACAACACTTCAATCAATTAAACATGAGTCTTTGATGAACCAGCTTAGCAGGATTTCTTTTGAAAGATGATTCCAGCATGTGCACTAATCCCTCTGTTCTGTGTCCACATAGGTGAATGCTATGATTCAGATTCTAAAACACTTTGGTTGGACTTGGGCAGGTCTGATCATCAGTGATGATGATTATAGAGTCCATGCTGCCTAATCCTTTCACTCTGATCTGGGTCCAGCTGGTGGAGGTTGTCTGGCTCATACAGAGATTTTGCCCTGGGGCGACGACCCTTATGAATTTAGGAGAATAGTGGATGTGATGAGGAAATCTACAGCTCGAGTGGTGATTGTGTTTGCCTATAAGAGTCACATGATTAACCTCATGAAAGAGGTCAGTCCTAAAATTATGAGAAACTTTTGGCTTGTAAAAAATAATTTCAATAATGTTACAGCTGTAATTTGTTAAAGTTGCTGCTAACTAGGACAATTTTATGTTTTTACAGTAGGTGTCACATGTACAGAAACAAGTAATGTAAAATGGAAAAGACAAGTATTATAACAGAAATTAGCAGAAGTAAGGCAAGTGGTTGTGATCACAAGGCTGTGGGTGGTTTAGGGTCATGGGTCCATCCTTGAGAAATATGGAAGAAGTTTCAGACTTCAGGGCCTCCTCCGGTTGATGACCTGAGAGAGAGAGAGAGAGAGAGAGAGAGAGAGACTGACTTGGTATACAGCTTGGTAACAAACACAGACAGCAGGGTTTAGAGAAATAAGTTCACAAGTTATATATGTGTGTAGTTTGTATTTATATACTTGTTATATTGCAATGTACAGGTGGTGAGGCAGAATGTGGCAGGCTTGCAGTGGATCGCCAGTGAAGCCTGGACATCAGCTGCTATGCTCCAGACTCCTCACTTCATTCCATACCTGAGTGGAACACTGAGTGGGCTCAGGGACTTCCTGTTACAAATACATCCTAACCTACATCACAACAACACTGATGGAAACAGCATGGTGAGAGTTTCTATCCGACATGATGTTTGTGACATTACTATTCTGGTGTTAAATCAACAAACGAATCATCTTCCAGGTGAATCAGTTTTGGGAACACACATCTTAGTGTAGAGTTGCACCACCTCCAACAGGTTGGGTGGAAGCAGGAGGAGAATTATGCACTGGACAGGAAGTTATAGAGAATGTGGAGAATGATTTCCTCGATGTTTCAGACCTTAGGTCAGAGTATAATGTGTATAAGGCTGTGTACGCTCTGGCGTATGCTCTTGATGACATGCTGCAGTGTGAGCCAGGGAGAGGACCTTTCATCAACAACACCTGTGCTCATTTACAAAGACTGGAGCCATGGCAGGTGAGATATCAGTTTACACTCAACGCTTAATTTCACTTAATCCTTTGTACGTTGTATTTCTTTTAGAAATGTATTGTGTAAAGTGTTAAGTAATAACTTTCAATACGTAAATTAAAGCATGGCCCTTCTTCATTTCAAGTGGGTGAAAATTAGTTTGAAAAGTAGATATAAAATGGTAATGAGGTGAAACTTAAGCCCAGTTAACCTGATTTATACCCTGTTCGTGTTACCACATAAAGTAAGTCCACTAGGGTCTATGTGATGCAAGTTTCATCATCTGCCCATTTCTACAGTGGTCCATGCAGATCTAATGCATTCAAACAGAGACACCTCCAGTTTGAATGCATTGACTGCACATGCTTTCTGTAACAAAACACCTATAGGAGCAGTGTGTGGCAAAAGCATCAATAGTGAGGATGATAGCCATGATAACCTGCTTGTGTTTATCTGAGGAAGCCCCCCACACATACAACTGCAAGAATACAAGGATAGACAAAAGAAGGTGAGCTCCTTAAGAAAAACTGCCTGGAATGGGATGTGTGGATTGTTAGACTGAAGCAGACCCCCTTTAAATATGAACAGAACCCAGGGGCGTGTACACAAATGTGGAAAAGCAGAGCGGCTTTCCATGGATTCTGAAGGCCAATAGTATGACTGCACCCTTAAACCCGCATGCATCATCTGTGCATTGCAACTGCGTTTTAATTTTGCCATCTATGATAAAAAAAGGGTGTTTACACTGCGTGAAATGTACATCCGGATTCCAACCTAAAATAGACAGAGAAGCGATCTCTTAATCACAATATTGATATTCTACCAGCATGATTACACAAAACTGACAACTCTCACTGTAATTTTAGTGTCTAGGCTGAATCTGAATACATGAAAAACATAGGTATTATAGATTTCTCTCTCTCTCTCTCTCTCTCTCTCTCTCTCTCTACATTTGAATAAACACAAATTGTCTAGGTTCCAGTTTGTGTCTTTTATTTAGTTAAACCTTTTGTTTCCTGTATAGTCTGTTCTGCTTTGTGTTTCAGGAGGCTGATGGCACCTGCAACTCATTTCCTCATTGCCTGCCCCCATTCCACAGTCACTTGCTTCTTGTCTTTCAGTTTGGTAATGACCTTCTATAACTGGACTTTTAGTTTTTGTATTACCTTTTTTCTAACTGCTCGGTTTATTTATTTTTTTCCCTTTTCTGGACCATGGACTGAGAGCTCTGCCTCACAAGTTGGCCAGCCTCTTCTTCTTTAGTAGTTTCTTTTTCTTAAATTTTGTGAATAAATCAGTTTTGCTTTTTTACAAAGATCTACATTTCCACTCTTTTTGGGTTCAGTTTACATTTATGATCATCACAAAAAAAATCAAATGAAGTCATACTCATATTGGTGGTGGCGGGAGATGAGAGAAATAGCCTGAGTGGAACGCAGCTAGACATGTTAGTTATATAACATGTCATTTGGTTTAAAAATATATTGCTATTTTCACAATCTACAGTAATAAATAATTATTAATGCATTCAAGTTAAATAACTAAATTAATATAAGTAATTTCCTTCTGTCCTCAGGACTGGCAACAGCTGTGGCCAGAGGCATTGTTTTGTTGTCGGTCCATCCACATGTCCATCTGTCTTTCCCATTTTTGTCAACATAATCATGATATCTTTAGGATAAATTTTAACTTTGGCAAACATGCTCACTTTGACTTAAAAGTAAAGTGATTTTAAATCAACATGCACATGTTATTAAAGATAAATTTGAGTCTTGGTCAGCTGAGGCAAACATTTCAAGTTGTCTTGGTTTCCTTCCATGTCTAATACTATTATTCAAAGCTTGTGTATTACTTGGAAAAGGTCAACTTCATCACAACATTTGGGGATCAAGTGTCATTTGATGAAAATGGTGTTACCTTACCAATATATGACATCATGAACTGGGTGTGGCTCCCTGATGGAAGAATTAAAGTTCAGAGAGTGGGTAAGGTTAAGAGGTCAGCCTTCAAAGGTGAAGAACTCACACTGGATGGAGACAAAATCTTGTGGAACTTTGAATCCAAACAGGTTACTTCCTACTTTTTTGTAAGACTTTGTTGCCTCGCTGAATGGCTTGAATTCATACTTTTTGTTTCCAAGAGTCAGGAGAGGTCTGCAATTGTCCATCTGACATGCATGTCATCATCTGCCCATGTCCATGGATGTTTGTGTTGACTGGCTTCAAGTAAAACATCACTTTCCATTCCAGTTGGTGGGACCTCCTTGTTTTGGTTGTACAACAATAATCATTAAATGCTTCCTTGAGGTTATGCAAGGAGGTTTGTTGGCACTCACACCTTTACACCTTATGTTACATAACGTAACATAATGAAAAACTTCGGCTGTTTGTTGGGTGAAGAAAACTTCTTGTTTTTCTCCAAAAGATTTCTTGCAGAAAACTGAATGAGTTTTCTGCAAGAAATCTCAAGAAAACTGAATGAAAACTCTGAAAACTAAGAAATGGAAATAGTAGTTATATTTCCATTTGGGGGAGTGGTTTCTCAGTCTGGGTGTTACCTGTCAGAGTATGTCAGGAAGGTGTAACCAATAGGAGAAGGTCTGTAGGTGTGGTTAGGGGGGAGACTGTGAAGGTTTGAAGATGGGTGAAAGGACAAAGGATGTATATTCCACAAAGCTGAGTACAGCCAGTGAGCAGCAGGGGGTTGTCCGGAAGGAGGTTTGAAGTGTGAAAAGGCCTTTAAAGTGTACATTTGTTAATACTCAATGCTGAAGGATGTTGAGATCCTGGCAGACATCCTGGTACCAAAGTATTGAGAACCACCAAAATTTAACAATAACATAGTGACATAACATAACATAACATAACATAACATAACATAACATAGCTTAACATAGCATGACATAGCATAACATAATATAACATAGCATAACATGACATACAGTGGTAGCCCAGTACAGGGTACCATAACATGACATAGACATTGTAACAATGATGATATTACGTTTAATAGTGTACATGTGAGTAGTAAATGCAGTGATTGTTAACAACCACATGGAGAAAAGCTGACCGAGTCCACAACAGCTATATCAGTTGGAGTTGGAGTCTTAAGAAGCAAGGTGTGTGTATGTCCGTTGGTGTGTGAGAGCATGCGCAACAGTGTATATGTGTAAGGTTTGTCATTGGATGGGTGGTGGAATCTGAGTGTTGGAATGCACCTGTGCTCGGCCAGCCCCCCAGCAGCAGGCCAATAAGGATCCAGACGCATAGAGCACCCAGCGGCCACACGGGGCAGCGAGGACCCAAGCACCCATCCAGCGTAGCACCCCTGGAGAGCCGCATCAAGGTAGGCCACGGCCACACCCAACCTAGTCACCCCCCAATAGAGCGAGGGAGGGCCAGACCCCCCCACAACCAGCAGCAACCCAGGGCCACCACAGCCGTCCCCACCCAGATCGCCAACCCCCACCCAGCCGAGGACCAGGGAGGAGGTGGGGATCCGGGTGAACACTCCTGCCCACGGGTGGCCCAGACCAGGTCCAAGCTCCGCCCCCCCAGCCCCAGAGGGCCCTCACGGCCGGACATACCCCCCACATCCACCACCATATCCCCCCAGGACGGGAGCTGCGCCAGCCCACCCTAGCGGACCGCCGGGCTACCGCAGCCCCGCCCAAGCCCATAGTCCAGTTAAGTTTTTTTGTTTTTCCAATTCATAAGGATAGATTTCTTGGCGATGCTTAGGCTAGTGATTAGCATGCATGCTTTCCCTGTCTCTATATTTATTTGAGTTAGGTCCCCCAGTATGCATAGTGTGGGAGATGTTGGTACGATGTATCCAAGACATGCTGAGAGGTCCTCAGATACCCTACACCAGAATGAATTTACAGGTGTACATAACCATAGCGCATGCATGTAATTATCTACTGTGTTGTCTCTGCAGTTTAAGCAGGTGTTTGTTTGTAATAACCCCATCTTGAACATCCTTTGTCCTGTGTAGTATATTCTGTGTAGCGTTTTGTATTGTATAAGCTGTAGGTCTGGGATTTTAATTATTTTAAACGTATTATTTAATATTTGGGTCCAGAAGTTTTCACCTGGGCTAATGGATAAGTCTGACTCCAATTTTGACATTGGTAAACTGATTGTGTAATCTTTTTTTGTTAATAGTGCATATGACTTAGATAGCATTTTAGGAGATGTGAGGCTGAGGAATTGTTTTATCACTGGGGGTGGCTCTTGGTCCAATTTGCTAGTGCTAAACCTCCCCGGATTGCAGATTTAATTTGCATGTATTCCAAAAATGTACTATTATTGATATCATATATTTCTCCCAGTTTCTGAAATGGGAAGAATTTGTTGTCTTGGAATATTTGTTCCAAGTGCCTTATTCCTTTTTCTTTCCATGATGCGAAGTTTAACATTACCTTATTCTGCAGGATGTCTAGATTATTCCAGATTGGGGTAAATTTACAGGGGACTTTCTTTAGTTTTTATTACCATTTTGTAGAATAGACGTGCTAGTATAGACCAGAATGTTTTGTAGAATTCTACCAGGAATCCATCTGGTCCCGAGGCTTTCCTGTTTGGCATGTGGTGGAGGGCTTCATGGAGTTCAGCCACTGAGATAGGAGACTCCATGATCTTGACCTGTTCATTGTTGAGCTCTGGTAGATTTATAGAGTTTAGAAATGTGTTTACGTCTGTATTAGATGAGCTGTTGCTGCATGAATATAAGTTTTTATAGAAATCTCTAAAAATTATATTTATTTCTTCCGGCGTATGGGTTAGCTTCCCATCTGAGTCTTTTAATGAGTGAATGTGTCATGGTGTCATGTCTGGTCTGGGTTTCCTCCTTGCCCCTGTTGTGATTTCTGCTTTTATTTGTGTGTACGTTCACCCCACTTCTGGGAGTATTACTCTGCTCCTTACCTGCAGGAGGTTGGCTGACAGGTGGGGCGGAGCCTTCAATCTGCACAGCTGTTTCCCATCTCCTCATCAAACACCGGCTACTTAAACTGTGATTTCCTGCCTCCTGGTGTCAGCGCGTCTTCTCCAGTTCTACCGGTAACCCGTGTCATGTCGATTAGCCCGTAGCTCTGATTAGCGTTTTTTTCCATGAGTTTTCAGCATAAGTTAATGCTCGCTTTTTGTTCTTTTTCCCAGATCTTCTTGAGCTCCGCCTTGCCGGTCGGCCAGCCTCAGCCCTTTGAGTTTTTTCCCCTTGACTGGTGTTTTTTCGTTGTAGTTTTGTAAATAAATCCTGTTACCCCTGCTCTACAGCTCCGTTTTCGCCCCGTCCTTTTTTCCCTCTTTTTTGATTTCTCTGAAATCAT
>JAFBJR010000377.1:0-32177 GCA_016785285.1 Brachirus orientalis | reverse complement strand
CAAATGTGTCCACTTTGTTCCACTCCCTAAGCTCCCCTCTGCCCTGGAGACTGCAGATCTCTTAATTAACCACGTGTTTCGTCTCCATGGCCTCCCGGTGGATATTGTCTCGGACCGAGGACCACAATTCTCCTCACAAGTATGGCAGGCTTTCTGCAAAGCGGTGGGCGCCACACCCAGCCTGTCGTCAGGATACCACCCACAGTCCAATGGGCAGTCCGAGAGGGCAAACCAGGATCTGGAAGCAGCCCTCCGCTGTGTCACCGCTCGCCATCCAGCCTCCTGGAGCTCGCACCTGCCTTGGGTGGAGTATGCGCACAACTCACTCTCCAACTCCTCTACGGGCATGACTCCCTTTATGGCTTGTTACGGCTACCAACCTCCACTCTTCTCGTCACAGGAGGAGGAGGTCGCTGTCCCATCCCTCCAAGCACATCTCCGCCGCTGCCGCTCCGTCTGGAGAACCTCTGCAGACGGACGCTCTGCAGCCCGAAACCAGCAACTGGCAGATCGCCATCGTGTCCCGGCCCCCGAATACCACCCTGGGGACAAGGTCTGGCTCTCGTCTCGAGACCTGCCGTTGCAGGTAGAGTCCAGGAAATTGGCGCCGCGCTTCATTGGACCGTTCGAGGTGGACCGGGTCACCAACCCCACGGCAGTGCGCCTCAAGCTCCCTCCCTCCTTGAGGATCCACCCCACCTTCCACGTCTCCCTCTTGAAGCCAGTCACCACCAGTGCCTTTTTTCCCTCTTTTTTGATTTCTCTGAAATCATGACAGAATGGTCCTTATTTAGTTTAAGTTGATTAGCCAGGAATCTGCTTGATTTGTTACTATGTTTGAAGTTTTCCAGGTGTAATCTCTCCAATTGAAACTGTATTTTTCTTTCAATAATTTTATTCAACTCAAATTTTAAATTTTTTATATTGTTCAGCAAATGTATGTCTGGGGATGCAGCATAGGCAGTCTCTAATGTTTTAATTTTTTCTTTTAATTCTAATTCAAATAGATTGTCTTGTTTCTTTTTAAATGAGGAGTAAGAGATTATTTTACCCCTCATTACTGCTTTTGCTGTCTCCCAGAGGATACATGGTGATATTCCTGGTGTGTCATTGGTTTCCAGAAATGTTGTCCACTCCCTTTCAAAGTATTTGAAATTTTGGTCATTTAATAATGATGTATTAAATCTCCAGTTTCTAGTATGTGGAGTGGAAACCTTTTTAATTATATTCAATGAAACTGGTGCGTGGTGGTGATAGGGTGTGCCTGAGTGTACGTGATGTCTGATAAGCTTGTGCTATTGATCAGGAAGAAGTCAATTTGTGAATAGGACTTGTGTACAGGTGAGAAAAAGGTGTATTCTTTGATAGCTGGATGGCAGCAGCGCCAAACATCACAAAGACCGTAATCACTCATGTATTGTTTAAGTGTCTCTGTCAATTGCCAGTTCCGTGGTGTTCCTGCTTGACTAAGCCTGTCGAGTTCTGGGTTAAGTGCCATGTTGAAGTCCCCTCCCACTATGAGTGTTTTGTCTAAGTGGGTGGACAGTGAAGAGAAAAAATTGTGGAAGAAGGAGGGGTCATCAACATTTGGACCATATATGTTAGAAATGCAGAAATCTGTGTTACTGATTCTTAGGATAAGTATTATATATTTACCTTCTGGGTCTATGAAAGTGCTTTTATGTGTGAAGTTTAAGTTTTTATTGATCATGATAGCTACTCGGCCCCGGCTCTTCACCAGCTTCTTCTGTTTAAAGTGTTCGAATTTGGCCACGATCAAGCGCGGGTGCTTGTCATCTTGCCGCTTTTCTCCTAAGCGATGCACGAGGTGGAAGGAGATGTTCTTAATGGTGTCAGCCGGGAGTTTCAGCTGCTTTTGAATAAAGTCTCTCACCGTTACTTCTGGATCCTCTTCAGTTTTTTTCTGGGATCCCAGCGAAGATCAGGTTATCTCACATACTGCGTGCCTGAAGATCGATTAGGGATTCTTTGATAAGTTTATTTTCTTCCAAGAGTCGTTTCCTCTGTGAGGGATTTACGGATCCTTTCAGTGTGGAATTTTCAGCCGCAAGTAGAGACACCTGTTGTTGGCTGAACTCCAGCAACTCCCGCAGCGCTTGAAACTCTTTGTGGAGGATTTCTACCAAAGAGAGTCGAGCGTCGAAGCTGGATAATTTGCCATTTATGGAGGTAAGAATCTCCATAAATTCACTGTCGGGGGAAGATGTTGCTACTGGTGAGTCTTCTGCACGGCTTCTAGATCTTCCAGCCTCCTATTTTCTCTTATTACCATGAAAGGAAAGAAAACGTGATATAAAAAAATCATTTTTTCCCTTTTTCTGTAAATTTTAGCCTTAGTTTATTGGCTATTTCGTAAATAAGACAAAGTTTTTTGGTCTAGATGTGTGTCGCCATGTTTGGTCTCGTGTAAACTCACAATACTACATCTACGTCTCTCCTACATCTATGCCTCTCTACATCTACTGTTATGTTTTATCATAGACATGTATGGACCCAAGTAAGTTGCGGAAGCAGCGAGTTCAAAAAGGGGAATTGATGATTTAATTACAACAAAAATGTGAATCACTTAGCCAAACAAAAGAAGAACAAAAGGCGAAGAGGCTGGCTGGCTGGCCGGGGTGAAGCCTCTCGAACAGGCGCACTGAAGGGGGAGAAAAAACAGAGGATTAGGGTAAAGTCTCTCAAATGGGCAAACCTAATTCTGGCGTGACGGTCGTGGTACCGCGAAGACTGTGAGACGCGCTGACAAGAGCCACAGAAGACAGCAGGGGTTTTAAGGGTGGTGATCAGGTGAAAATGATTTGCAGGTGCGCAGGGAGAGACTCCACCCAGCTGCCCAGTCAAGCCTCCTGCAATTACAAGGCAGAAACAAGGTTGCACAGGAAATGGACAGATCAAAACAAAAGGCAGGAGGCGTGTGGAGCCAGACCCTGACATCTACGCCTCTGATAGATACTACATCTACGCCTCTCAGCTTTTAATGACAGCTTTTAATGTTTCTCCACGCAGCCTCCTCGGTCAGTTTGCAGTGAGAGCCTCCAGGTTCCCGTATGGCCAGAAAGAAGGGGGAACCTGACCGTTGTTTTGACTGTGTCCCTTGTTCTGAGGGAAAGATCAGCAACACAACCGGTGAGTGTAAAGTTTTAAACACCACAGTTCAGAGATGTTGCATAAACATTTTTCTCATCACTTTCCCTCTTTTCTCAGACTCCATGGAGTGCACCAGTTGTCCAGAAGATTTCTGGTCCAGCCCCCAGTGTGACCACTGTGTTCCTAAGAAAACAGAGTTCCTCTCCTACCATGAGCCTCTGGGTATCTGCTTGACAACAACCTCACCGTTGGGCACATTTATCTGTGTTGTTGTTCTGGGCATCTTCATCCATCATCACAGCACACCTATAGTTCGTGCCAACAATTCAGAAGTCAGTTTTCTTCTCTGGGCAAGTGTGAGGATTTGACTGATTTGACGACAAGAGCTAATGTGTGGCAAATCCACAGCTTCATTCAGAATCAAAGCAGATATGACTTTGACTGCCGGACTTCGATGATGGAACATTTATTTCTTGGCAGAGAAATAGATGAATCTACATGGTTGGAAATTTGGCGGTTAGCTAAAGAGTTCTCCATATGTAACAGAACCAGAGAGACCCCGTTTAGAATATTACATAAGATATTGCAGATCACACCACAGCTCAGACACAGAATGAACCCCAGTTTGTCTGAAAAGTGTTCCAAATGTCTAGAGGAAGTGGGAAGTTATAGGCACTGTATATGGACATGTACCCATATTGAGGAGTACTGGGGTAAAATTGTTAGCAAACTTAATTTGATTTTTAATGTCCTGGTGCCCTGGTCCTGGTCTGGGTTGCCTCTCCATTTTATCTAGTTTAGTTTCTGTTTTATTTTGTCGATTGTGGTTATTTCCTGTGGAAGTGTTTTGCGCTGTGTTCTAGGAGCTTGGCTGGCTGGCAAGGCAGGGACTCACCAGAGCTGTTTCGGATCTTCTCATCAGCCTTCGCCTCCTTATACCTTGGTTTCCTGCTTCCCGGTGTCAGCGCGTCTAATCAGTTTGGTAACCTGCACCACGTACTCAACCTGCACCACGTACTCAATCTTGTCACTATGCTTTTTTTCATTTTTGTAGTTTGGTTAGGTTTTTTCTAACCTCGTACTTCTCCTTTTTTTCTAGTGTCCCGATCGTTCCTGAGCTCTGCCTTGCCAGTCGGATGCCTAAGCTCTTTAGGTTTAGTTATATGACTGGTTTTTTGAGTTTTCCTTTTTTCTAAAAAAATACTACTTTGTTCATCCTCCATTCTCATTTTTGGTCCAACCTGGTCTAAAGAATGATTTTTTCCATAGAGCATTACAGTACACCAGCTCAGACCAGACCCTAAGAAAATCGAGGCAGTAATAAATTGGTCAACCCCTTACACGCGTAAGCAATTGCAATAATTCGTTGGCTTTGCAAACTTCTACCGCAGGCTACAGCAGGGTTCCCTCTCCCTGACCAAGCTAACCTCTACCTCGTAGCTGTTTAAGTGGTCTCCTGAGGTGGAACCCTCCTTTGCTGAACTCAAACAACTCTTCACCTCCGCTCCTATCCTCTTACACCCAGAACCCTCGCTCCAATTCATCGTTGAGGTCGATGCCTTCGATACTGGAACTGGAGCCATGCTTTCGCAGAGAGACCCCCAGGACCAAAAACTCCATCCTGTGCATTCTTCTCACGTAAGTTGACGCCTGCTGAAATTAATTACGATATTGGTAACAAAGAATTATGAGCTGTGGTGGCTGCTTTACAGGAGTGGAGGCATTGGCTGGAGGGGGCAGAGCATCCATTTGTCGTCTGGACAGATCATAAAGACCTCTCATACCTCCGCACGGCCAAGTGGTTAAACTCTTGTCAGGCCCGATGGTCCCTCTTCCTGGGAAGGTTTGACTTCACCCTCTTCTACTGTCCAGGCTCTCAGAAACACCAAGCCCAATGCACTCTCCCACCTTCATGACCCAGTCCACCAGGAGCTTGATGATGACCCTATCCTGCCCCCTTCCTGTTTTATCAGTGCCACTTCCTGGGACATTGAGCGGGTCGTCCGGGGAGGCTCAAGACACTGAAACGGATCCTGGCAGCGGACCACCAAATTGCCTCTTCCCTTGCCGTGCATTCCCACCTCCTCCAGTGGGGACATTTTTCCAAGCTGACTTGTCATCCCAGACAACACAAAACCAAAAACTGCAAACTGTGGACAGTAAGAATGTCTTTTATGACATCTGTCTTACTGCAAAATCTTGGTGTTCAGACCTATTGCATCTTGTTGTTTGCAAGCTGTGAAGGCATCTTCTCAGGCTGTATAGGCCTCCGAACAGGAAACAACTTAATGCCACCAGCAAGACACATTACAGTGCACTGATCATCAAACTATTATTACTGGTAATATTACTGGTCTGCTCACTACCATCACATAATTCTACGTAATGTTTCTCTATATGTATAATATCTTGACAAAAAAAATTCTGAAAAAAAAAAAAAAAACGTTCTTGTACTTGGGCCACACAGTGGGGCACATGTCTAGCACTGATGCGTTATAGCAATAAGGTTGTTGTTGCAAGATTTCCATTCTTGGTTTTTCTGTCTGGATTTTGCATGTTCTCCCTGTGTGTGCATGGGTTTTCTCCAGGTTCTCCTCCCACACGTCCAACAAGGGTTAATTGGACACTCTAAATTGTGAATGTGCAAATGAATGGTTGTTGTTAGTTTTATGTTGGCCCTGCAATGGACTGGCAACCTGTCCAGGGTCATCCTATGTCAACTTGGATCAGCTGCCCCACAACCTTCTGGAGGACAAAACAGTAGACAATGAAAGAAATTTCTTGTACTCATTTAATGTTTCCCATGAACTGTATTCTGAAGGATTAAGAATGTACTTTAAACTTTTTTTAGTTTACAAGTTTTCTAACTGAGTTTTCACACTACATTAATTCCAGAGTTAACTCATTGGTTCATTTCACACTGCGCAACATGACATCTTATGATCAGGAATCATTGCAGTAGCTGTAAGTTCACACCACATCAGTGACTAGAGACAAGGGGTCACACAAGACAACACCAGAAGGAGCCACCAACTTCTATGTCTGCTTAGGAAAACATGTGTGAAAGGTATGTGATGCACAAAACCAGATTTAATTTAGTGCTAGAGCTTGGTGTCTCCATGTTTCCAAGTTGACCTCTCAACTTTTATTGTAGCAGTGCTGTCTCTCATCTCTCTCAGTTTATTAGATGTTGGACATCTCTTTTTTTCCTCCTTCACCTCTTTGTTAAACTGTCTTGCATTACTGTTCAGGTTTCAGCCATGCCACCCCGTCCTGGTCTCTGATTAGTTGCGGTGACTAAAGTCATCACAGACCTCTATCCTATTTCCAGAAATGAGATCAGTGTCTGTGAAACATTGCGGAGGACATGGTGGATCTCTGCAGACCATGTTTTTGACATTTAGTGAGCACAGGCTAATGAGGAGCGATTAGCCATGACTTGTCAGCGAGAGGATTATTAAGCATAAAATTAAGTCATCATTGGCGCTTTCCATGGAGAGCTGCTTCACATTTCCACATCTATGTACATGCACACATATCTGTTGGCACTTAAACAAGGGTCCGTGTCAGACTAGCATTCCATGCATGTGTATTCAAACACATTTTTTTATGTCCTTGTATTCTTTGAGCAATGATTTGTACATGTGTGATTAAAGGTTAACTCTTTCATACTACCTCAAGCAAGTTTCTATGGTTACATTTACAAATAACATTTTAGGCCATGCCCCTACTGTTTCTGTCTGCCCTGGTAGGCTGTGTGCAAGACTAACCAATAATGTCATTAGTCAATAAGATGGGTAGAGGTATTGATGGAACTGAACTGAAAAAGGATGAACCAGATGGAAGTCATGAGTGTATTTTTAGACACCAGCTTCCTTTTGCTAATGTTGTTCTCCTGCCTTTCCTCTGCTGTGTCCTCTTTTGATTCATTCTCTTGTCAGTCACAGGGACACTTTCATTTAAATGGAATGCATAAATCTGGAGATGTGATTCTAGGTGGGATTTTTCAAATCCACTTCTTTGCTGCCTATCCTGACCTGTCTTTTACCTCAGAGCCACAGCAGCCTACCTGCTATGGGTGAGTGGAGGGACAGAAAAATGAAGAAAGTGTTGGGATTCGAACTGTTTAGCATCATTTTTGTGTCTTGTTATCTTGTTATTAATGTGAAATAATTATTTGATCTTTTGGATGCATTAGAGTCTTATTTTGGGTGCTGTTATTATATACAGTATATGTAGCTGTAAAATGCACTGGCATTTTTGTATCAGTTTTGATGTTTCAGGATTCAGACAGGCTCAGACCATGGCCTTTACTATTGATGAGATCAACAGAAACTCCAAACTGCTGTCTAATGTGACTCTGGGATACAGTCTGTATGATAACTGCCTCCAGATAGGAATTGGTTCAGCACTGACTTTAGTCAGTGGTCAAGAGGAACAAGTTACATTAGAGGAGAACTGTGTAGGAACTCCTCCAGTCCTAGGGATTGTGGGTGATTCTACTTCCACAGTCTTAGGTTTGTACAGAGTGCCTCTGGTAAGTTTGCATGTCTTTCAACTCAGTTGTCTTTCAATCAAATTGAAAATTCGATTTGATTTTAATGCAGATTTATTAAAAAAAAAGAACAAATTCAATAGAAGAAAGTTGCTAGAGTTAGCAGACAATGCCTGTTTTTGTTTTCTTAGATAATTGATCTGATTTTTTTTTTTTTTTTTTTTTTTTTTTTTAACAGGTGAGTTATTTTGCCACATGTTCCTGCCTGAGTGACCAACAAAAGTTCCCATCTTTTTTTAGGACGATTCCGAGTGATGCTTTTCAGGTGAAAATCTCCAAATTAATTGTGTATAATTACTTATATTAAATGTCTCATTTACAGAGTTGTGTGGTTTCAGATATACAACACTTAAAGACAGTCATTAAACATGAGTCTTTGATGAACCAGTTTAGCAGGATTTCTAGTGAAAGATGATTCATGATTCCAGCCTGTGCACTAATCTCTTTGCTCTGTGTCCACATAGGTGAATGCTATGATTCAGATTCTAAAACACTTTGGTTGGACTTGGGCAGGTCTGCTCATCAGTGATGATGATTATGGAGTCCACGCTGCCCAATCCTTTCACTCTGATCTGGGTCCAGCTGGTGGAGGTTGTCTGGCTTACACAGAGATTTTGCCCTGGGGTGACGAGCCTTATGAACTTAGGAGAATAGTGGATGTGATGAGGAAATCTATAGCTCGAGTGGTGATTGTGTTTGCACATGAGAGTCACATGATTAACCTCATGAAAGAGGTCAGTCCTGACACAATAATGTATTTTTTTAAACTACTGCAAGGAGGGTTTTAATGTAAAACTGTTTACCAGGACAAGTTCAGCTTCTCTGTAATACTGTGGAAAACACACGTTTGTGTATGACATCAACTTTGGAAACTACATTTTACTTTACTGGTATAAAAGTATGTATTCATATACTTGTTATAATGTAATGTACAGGTGGTGAGGCAGAATGTAACAGGCCTGCAGTGGATGGCCAGTGAAGGCTGGACATCAGTTCCTGTGCTCCAGACTCCACACCTCATGCCGTACCTGAGTGGAACACTGGGCATCTCCATCCGTCGAGGAGAAATACCAGGGCTCAGTGACTTCCTCTTACAAATATGTCCCAGTCACAACGACACAGAAGGAAACAGTGTGGTGAGAGTTTCCATCTCACTTGGTATATGTGACATTAATATCCTGGCATTAATCAACAAATGAACCATCTTCCAGGTGAATCAGTTTTGGGAACACACATTTCAGTGTAGATTTGCACTACCTCCAGCAGGTTGGGTGGAAGCTGGAGGAGAATTATGCACTGGACAGGAGGTTATAGAGAATGTGGACATTGAGTTCTTGGATGTTTCAGACCTCAGGTCAGAGTATAATGTGTATAAGGCTGTGTACGCTCTGGCGTATGCTCTTGATGACATGCTGCAGTGTGAGCCAGGGAGAGGACCTTTCAGCAACAACACCTGTGCTCATTTACAAAGACTGGAGCCATGGCAGGTGAGGCATCAGTTTACACTCAGCTCTTAATTTCACTTAATCCTTTGAGTGTTGCATTTCTTTTAAGTGTATACAGTATACAAGCATGGCTCTTTTGTAACGATTCGTTAGAATCGTAAAAATTAAAAAGGACGGACCCAAAAAAGGCAGGGACGAAGAGAATAAAAAGTACGTGGGAATACAAAAAAATTTACAAAAAAAAAACAAAAGATAACCAGTCCATAAACTAAACCAAAAACACTGAGGCTGGCCGGGTGACAAGGCACGGCTTAGAAGTCTAAAACAAAAAGAGAAACGAAGAATCAGTAAACAGGTAAAAATAAACAACCGAGAGGTAGCTATAAAGACAGGATGTCTAGAAGTCTCTGTGGAGCAAAGAAACGTGGAGTTACCGAGCAAGGTACACATGACACGTTGACAAGGAGAACCAGGAAGTCCGGGTTTAAGTAGGCTGGCTCCAATGAGATGATTGGGAACAGCTGCGGTGATTACATTCCCTGCCCAGCCGTGCCACCAGCCTCCAAGAAAGCACAAATTAAACACACACAACAGTACTAGGAACAAAAAAGAAGTAGATAAAATAAAACAGGAAATTAATAACCCAAACCTTTCCCAGCTAGGAGACAGATCATGACATCTTTTTCTTTACCAGTGGGTGAAAATTAGGTTGAAGGGTAGATAAAAAATAATACTGAGATGAAACTTAAGCCCAATTAACCTGATTTATACCGTGTTTGTGTTACCACACACAATAAGTCCACTAGGGTCTGTGTGATGCAAGTTTCATCATCTGCCCATTTCTACAGTGGTCCATGCAGATCTAATGCATTTAAACAGAGACACCTCCAGTTTGAATGCATTGACTGCACATTCTTTCTGTAACAAAACACCAATTGGAGCAGTTTGTGACAAAGCATCAATAGTGAGGATGATAACCATGGCAACCTGCTTGTGTTTATGTGAGGAAGCTCCCCACACATCCCACACATATACCTGCAAGAATACAAGGATAGACAAAAAGAGTGATGTAATGTGTGGATCGTTAGACTGAAGCAGACAAGCATTATATTTTTAAAACTATTATTGCAGATGTGCAAATTCTCTCACTTCATACAATGTCATACTCATATTGGTGGTGGCAGGAGACGAGAGACATAGCCTGAGTGGAACGCAGCTAGACACAAGCAAGATGCATCACAGCAGTGACACACGACACATCCAGTATGCTTTGTTGAATAGTATAAATAGTTATAACATGTATATTTCTGCAGTCATTTGGTTTAAAAAGGTTTTGCTATTTTCATAAACTACAGTAATAAATAATTATTAATGCATTCAAGTTAAATAACTAAATTAGTATAAGTAATTTACTTCTGTCCTCATTTGTTTTCATGACTCAGGACTGGCAACAGCTGTGGCCAGAGGAAATGTTTTGTCTTTGTCCACATGTCCATCTGTCTTTCCCATTTTTGTCAACATGATCACGATATCTTTAGAGATAAATTTTAACTTTGGCAAACATGCTCACTTGGACTTAAAAGTTAAGTGATTTTAAATCAACATGCACGTGTTATTAAAGAAAAGTGTAAATCTTGGTCAGCTGAGGCAAACAATTCAAGTTGTCTTTTTGGTTTCCTTCCATGTCTAATACTATTATCCAAAGCTTGTGTATTACTTGGAAAAGGTCAACTTCATCACAACATTTGGGGATCAAGTGTCATTTGATGAAAACGGTGATGCCTTACCAATATATGACATCATGAACTGGGTGTGGCTCCCTGATGGAAGAACTAAAGTTCAGAGAGTGGGTGAGGTTAAGAGGTCAGCCTTCAAAGGTGAAGAACTCACACTGGATGAAGACAAAATCTTGTGGAACTTTGAATCCAAACAGGGTATTTCCTACTTCTTATGCTTAACTACCCCACTATGGGCTAAATTCATACTTTTCTTGTTAAATCTGCAGAGGTTTGCTTTGGTCAGTCTGATGTGAATGCTGTGATCCACCCATGTCTGTGGTGGTACGGGTAAACCCTACCCTGCAATCCAACTTTTTGTGATTGTTTAC
This sequence comes from Brachirus orientalis, assembly GCA_016785285.1. Lineage (NCBI taxonomy): Eukaryota > Metazoa > Chordata > Actinopteri > Pleuronectiformes > Soleidae > Brachirus > Brachirus orientalis. Next base: position 20,959 of record JAFBJR010000377.1, on the reverse strand, counting down.
TCTATGCACCAAATTAAATGAAAAAGGAGGCCTCATAGGATATATTGTGTTCGTTGCTCTTCATTGGACGACCCAGATTATGGACTTGTCAACTAAGACATGCAGCATTTGGCATCAGCTTTGTGCTTTGTGTCTCATGTATTCTGGTAAAAACCATGGTGGTTCTGGCTGTGTTCAGGGCCTCCAAACCAGGAGGTGAGTCCAGTCTGAAGTGGTTTGGTGCTGTGCAGCAGAGAGGGACAGTTCTGGTTCTGACTTCTGTTCAAGCAGCAATCTGCACTGTCTGGCTTGTCTCTGCTTCACCAGTACCTCATAAAAACACCCAGTATCACAGTGACAAGATAGTTTATGAGTGTGCAGTTGGGTCCACAGTTGGTTTTACTTGGTTATATTTCTAGCAAGGAATCTTCCAGACAGTTTCAATGAGGCCAAACTCATCACTTTCAGCATGCTGATCTTCTGTGCAGTGTGGGTGGCCTTTGTCCCTGCTTACATCAGCTCACCAGGCACACATTCAGATGCAGTGGAGGTATTTGCCATCCTGGCCTCCAGTTTTGGCCTCTTGGTGGCACTGTTTGGACCCAAATGTTATATAATCCTGTTAAAACCAGAGAAAAACACAAAAAGCCATCATGCGTCGTGGCAGCACAAAGTTTTATAGTTAATACTGCTGTCTCTCTGGCTGCTCCACTGTCGTAGTTACCAGATTAAAATGCAGTCAATAGAAATGTCAATAAAAACATTACATCATTTATTCTGTTATTTTTCCTCTTTCGACTTATTAGTTAGTTGACCACTTTTGGTAGTAAAAAGTGCATTCTCCTTAATTTTATCTTTATTTAGTAATGTCATATGGAAATCAATGTCTAGATATGACAGGGTAGAACGAGTCGTCTTACATCTTGAAAGTTGTTGGTTCGATACATGTTGATGTGTCCTTGGGCAAGACATTTAACCCCACATTGCTCCTGACAGCTGTGCCAGCAGTGTGTGAACAGGTATGAAAGATGAGTGAAAGAAAAAATTTGCTGAGTGAAGAGTGAAAGAAAAGTTTGCTGCACATTGATGCAGTTTTGAGTTGCATCTGTCACGGTTTGTCTGGGGACATGTATGGACCCAAAAAGGAGCGGAGGCAAGACGTAAAAAGGCAGCAAGATAATTTATTGTCCCGAACAGAAATGGAGCCAAAAGGGAAAAAGAAACAACTAAAGGCGAGGAGACTCGCTGGCTGGCTGGACGAGGGTCTCCTGGGAATACTGGAAGGCAAAAAACGATTGGAAGGAGCAGCTGAGGGAGACGTGTAGTGCGTAGTACCACATAGGTTGTGAAACGCGCTGACACCTGCAGCAGGAAAAACCCAGCTTAAGAAGGCAGGGAGGCAGTCAAGAGAATGAGGGGCAGGTGCAAAGGGGGGGACTCCTCCCAGCCAACCAGTCAAGTCACCTGAGGGAAAAAAGCACAGGGCAGGTCGCACAGGAAAACAGACAGTCACCAAAATAAAGGGCAGAAAGCCGGACCCTGACAGTACCCCCCCCCCCTTAAAGGGCAACTCCTGGGGACCTACCTGGTTTATCCGGGAACCGTCGGTAGAAGTCTCTGAGGAGGGTCGGGTCCAGAATCTGTGCCTTGGAGACCAATGGTCTCCAAGGCACAGGTCTCCTTGGTCTCCTTCCTGGTTGACTGGGAGGACCGTAACCCTCCCAGTCAACCAGGAACTGATACCCTCTGCCTCGACGCCGTACGTCCAAGATCTCCTTAACGGTGTAGGCTGGGAGACCATCTATCAGCCGGGGGGGTGGAGGAGGGTCCTGAGGCGGTGCCAGGTCGCTGGCGGCCACGGGCTTTAGGAGGGAGACATGGAACGTGGGGTGTATGTTCAGGGAAGGAGGGAGGCTGAGCCGCACGGCCACAGGGTTGATCACTCGGTCCACCTTGAAAGGTCCAATAAACCTGGGGGCCAGTTTCCGTGACTCGACCTGGAGAGGGAGGTCCCGGGTTGACAGCCACACCTTATCCCCTGGCTTGTACTCGGGGGCCGGGGTCCGGTGTCGGTCGGCCAGCCGCCGGTTTCGTGCGGCAGATCTGGTCAGAGCGGCCCGCGTGTCCCTCCAAACAGAACGGCAGCGCTGCAGGTGGGACCGGACAGAAGGGACAGCTACCTCCTCCTCCTGGGCAGGGAACAGAGGTGGCTGGTAGCCATAGCATGCCATAAATGGGGACATACCTGTTGAAGTATTGGTGAGGGTGTTGTGTGCATACTCGATCGAGGGTAAGTGGGAGCTCCAGGAGGCGGGGTGCTGCGCGGCCACACACCGAAGGGCTGACTCCAGGTCCTGATTGGCCCGCTCCGTTTGGCCATTGGTTTGTGGATGGTACCCAGAGGAGAGACTAGGGGTGGAGCCCAGCACCTTGCAGAAGGCCTGCCACACCTGAGACGAAAACTGGGGCCCCCGGTCCGAGACAATGTCCACAGGTATGCCATGTAGACGGAAGAGATGGTGCACCAGCAGGTCGGTGGTCTCCAGGGCCGAGGGTAGCTTAGCCAGGGGGAGGTAGTGGACACACTTGGAGAAGCGATCCACGATGGTAAGAACCACAGTATGCCCGTTGGATGGAGGAAGGCCGGACACGAAGTCCACGGCAACATGCGACCAGGGACGGCTGGGAACGGGTAAAGGGGGCGAAGGAGACCCGCAGGAGGGCAATGGAGAGCCTTACCCCAGGCGCAAACTGTGCAGGCGGCGATGAACTCCCGTACGTCCGCCGCCATCGATGGCCACCAGAACCTCTCCTGGAGGAAATGCAGAGTGCGGTTCACCCCAGGGTGGCAGGTCAGCCGGGAGGAGTGACCCCATTGAAGAACCTGGGAGCGGACAGCAGACGGCACAAAGAGGCGGTTAGGCGGTCCGGAGCCGGGATCCGGTTCAGTCTGTTGGGCCTCCAGGACCACCCTCTCGATGTCCCAGTACGTGGCACGGAAGCAGGTAGGATTAGCCGATCATTGTCCTCCTGAGGGACCGGGTCATGTACCCTGGACAGGGCATCTGGCTTGGCGTTCTTGGACCCCGGACGGTAAGACAGCGTGAAGTTAAATCGTCCTAAGAATAACGCCCAGCGGGCCTGTCGGACGTTCAGCCTCCGGGCTGACTAAAGGTAGGCCAAGTTCTTGTGGTCAGTCCACACCAGAAAAGGTAGCTCAGCTCCCTCCAACCAATGCCTCCACTCCTGAAGGGCGGCCACCACTGCCAGAAGCTCGCGGTTCCCCACGTCATAGTTGGCCTCCGCTGGGGACAACTTGCGGGAGAAGAAGGCGCAGGGGTGGAGCTTCTGGTCCTCCGGGTCTCTCTGAGAGAGCACCGCCCCAACACCGCAGTCCGAGGCGAGGAGAATAAAGTTCTCGTCGGCTCCTGAATCAACCAAGTGTGTGTGAATTGCCTTGGTGAGTTAGTGTGGTGTCTAAATAAATGCGTTTGGAAGAGTGGGGGTCAGAGTTGGTTTTGCTCACCTGGATACTCCCCTCCCCGGGCGAGCGCCCCCTACTGGGTCTTACGTCACAAGTCCGTCGGTGGTGTCCCTGTCATCCGCAGTAGAGGCACAGTCCCAGACTAATCCTCCTCTGCCGCTCCCCAGGTGTCAGCCTCATATTGCAGAGTTGCATGGGCTCGGCGGATTCAGATGGAGGCATGGATGACTGGACCGCCAGGTCCGGAGTGGGAGATGGACGGGCGCCTGGAGATGAGCCCGCTGGGAGCCTGGGAAAAGAGTTCAGGGGGAAAAACAGCCTGGAGCCCCTACTCTCCTTGCGCCTCTCTCTCAGTCTGTTATCTATTCTTATAGCCAAGCTTATCATCGCCTCTAGAGACTCACACTCGTCTCTTGTGGCTAATTCGTCCTTAATGTCATCATTTAGCCCCCTGAGAAAAGCGGTGATTAGCGCAGGCTCATTCCATCCACTCTCTGCTGCGAGAATGCGGAAGTCGATAGAGTATTCTGCAGCGGAGCGATTTCTCTGACTTAGATTTAGCAGTCTTGCTGCAGAATGTCTTTGTCTTTAAATGGTGCGTCAAACACCTTAACCATCTCTTTAGAAAAAATCTCAAAAGAGTTCAGCACGCTAGAGTCCGACTCCCATAGGGAGTTAATCCAGTCCGTAGCTTTGCCTCGAGCCAGATTTAAACACATACGCAATGCGGGAGCTATCAGACTGATAGGTGCTTGGCTGTAACTCAAACACTAACCTGCATTGTCTCAAAAAGACAGAGGGACGATTGGAAGGAGCAGCTGAGGGAGACATGTAGTGCATAGTACCACATAGGTTGTGAAACACGCTGACACCTGCAGCAGGAAAAACCCAGCTTAACCTGTTAAACCCCAATGCCCCCGGTACCGGGGGCGTCGGGGCTTAAGGGGAGTAGTGCGCAACATAAAACTTAATAAAGCCACGCCAAACTTCAAAGAATACCGACACACCGTATACCCAGAGAAAGGTAAGAAACTCAGCAACAACCTCAAAAAAAAACATTTTTAAATTAATCAAACACAGTTAAAATGCCAGGCATTCAAAACCAGCAACTGTAGGTGGCGCTACGCTAAGCTACTACAGTGCACACAAACAAAAACGCCGCTACAGTAACAGCGCGATTATGTAAACAAAGGGAGAGCGCATCAGCTGCAGAGCTGAGACTCCACAGATTCCAACAGTACCACTTTTATCTCTCTAGGACAAATATTCACTGAACTACACCCAAAATAAGACCAAAGCAAAAACTCCTTCTCAGGAATAGCAGTCAGAAATATTGTCTTACCTTTGATGATTCTCAAAAACTGCTAAATCCACAGGAACAAAGACACTTTGGATAGTTAGCTGCAGCCCTTAGCCTGCTTCAGACTCTCTCTCCACTCTTCTACGTGTCTGTATTATGTAACAGGACCCTGCTGAGTGGAGGAGGAGGATCTTTGCGTAGATCTCCCATGTAACACGTTTCTGCTGATATCACGTGAACCACAGCAGCTAGACGATTGGAAACACCACAACCTGGTTCTATTGGTTTAGAGGATTAAAATGAGGTGTCAATCACCAAGATTGACCAATGGGAACCAGAGCTAGAAGCCTTTAAAGTTGGAGAAGTCTGCCCAGCAACAGAGAGAGGCTGCAGCTCTGCACCAGATGCCAGCAGAGGGACGGGGCCTGGGCCCCTCAAACCTTTGAAACCTGACACCGTGATCCTCCTGGAGTCTGAGACAATTATCCTCTCTTTTGATGGTTTATTTGGGGTTTATTTTGAGGGGAAAATAGGGGAACGCCTAAGCATTTCTTTACTAAGGCCTCTGTTATTTTGCTCTGTTTCATTTCATAAGCATCAGCTTTTCTCCAGCTTATTTTTAAATGTTGTTACATGATTTTCTTGAGCTTTTAAGCTCCAAATGCATATATTCAAAGGTATATTTAGTAAAAAATGCCTTTTTTTTTTAGGCGAGGGTGAAAATTCTTAATTTTTTCTGGGTTCAGGCTGCATTTAATCTGACACAGTGGCATCTACAGTGATGCTTACACTTCTGATGGACTCTCACAAGTCTTATTTTTATGTGATATCAAAATAATTCACATAGAACTTGTAATTACAGAGAAATACTCTATTTATTTTGGACATGTTATTTTCGAAAAGTGACCCCAAAAATAGGGCTGGAGTTTAACAGGTTAAGAAGGCAGGGAGGCAATCAAGAGAATGAGGGGCAGGTGCGAAGGGGGGGACTCCTCCCAGCCAACCAGTCAAGTCACCTGAGGGAAAAAAGCACAGGGCAGGTCGCACAGGAAAACAGACAGTCACCAAAATAAAGGGCAGGAAGCCGGACCCTGACAGCATCAAGACTAGCAAAGTGCTATAGAAGTACAAACCATTTACCATTTACATGTGAACAAGGAATAATTATGAAAAACTTTCAAAAAAGTGAAAACAACACATATCTAAGGCACCACTTGAAGGGTCCTTTCACCCTCACACATATATATCTGGGCATGGATGACTCAAACTCAAGGATAGGAGGTAGATAGGTAGAGGTCTAGTTGATTGGAGCATATAAAGTCTTATGACCTGGTGGTTGTATTTGGTTTTATTTGTTCATTTTGTTGTTTTTTAGTTGACTCTCCCAGCCTGAGGATGGCACTAACATCCCTTACTTTCCCTTTCCAAGTTGCTCCACCCATAAAATGGCCACTGGAACAGGAAGTTCCCCTTCTTTTTGTTGTCAACTTCACCACAGGAGCACACGGTGGCGGTGCCTTTTCTTTAACCACTTTCATTTTCTAAATTAAATAATTATCCTTTTTCACACTTGAAATCAGGGTGTGTCCTTTATTGTGTTGCATCTTAATGAGGACTTCTCTGATGGTTGGTTAAAAAAAACTACAGTTCAGACTCACATTTTTTTAAGCTTACTTTCACATGGGTGTTTACACAGGGGGCCCCAGGAACCTAAAGAAGCAAGAGCTGAGTGTATATAAGGATAGGAGTAGAAGCTGGAGTTAGAGGTATCACATTGGCTGCCGATCCTCTCACAGACAGCACCGGGATGTCTGTTTAGATGCTGTGTTTCCTTGTAATAAACATTGTTATATGCAAGAAATACAGTGTTGGCGGAGTCTCCTTCATCATCTGCAAATCACCATACAAGAGAAACAACAATTTTGGCGTCACGAACTTGGGACGTGTTGTGCCCTGTGACATCGCCGTCAGTTCCAGTGTGTGGGCTCCTGCTCTCAGCTGCAGCAACCTAGAGTGAGTCTTTTCTTATATTGTTGAGCACTGGTCTGTGAGTGTGTGACTGTGGGGGGTGTTGCTAGGACACACCGTAAAGAGCTGTGTGTGTGTGTTGTGATGTGTTGGTGTTTGGGGTGACGCTCCGTTCTAAATTTGTTTTTGGCACTGTTTCTAGTGCCACGGGGGGAACAATAGGAAAATAGAGAAAATAAATAGAGGAAAAGAAGAGAAGATAAGAGAGGATATAAGGAAAGAGAGACAAGAAGAAGTTGAAGTAAAAGTGTAGAATAGCCTTACTAGTAACGATAGAGGTGAGATTAACGAAGACTGGGCCCTTAGATTCTTAACGGTAAGACATGTGTATATTAGTCACTGTGTGAAAGTAGGGTTTGAGATATAGTCAGAATTGGCTAAGGAAAATAGATGAGAAGAGGTACACCCTTGGCCCAGGGCAGAATTGGCAAAAATAGAAAATAAAGGTGATAATGGTAAAAGAGAAGATAAAGGTAAAATAAGAAATGGGAAAAGAGAATAAAGAAATAAAGGAAAAGAAGATAAGTTAGAGAGGAAGCAGCTAATTTGGACAAAAAGCCCTCAGAGAGGCGGTTTTAGACGGTTTTAATTAAAGTTTAGGAGAAAATATAGCATTTTGAAAATATATATAAAGAGGTATTTTTGTTTTTAATGGTAAAATATATGAGCCTTGAGATAAGGGGACTATTTGTTATTAAGTAGAAAGAACTATGAGCCTTTTTATGGGGACTTTTTGAGTAAAGAACTATGAGCCTTTTTGAGAGGACTTTTGAGTAAACACTATGGGCCTTCTTGAGAGGACAATCTATGAGCCCCAGGAAAGGACTAGGTAGATGAGAATATTTTTTGTGTGCATAAGCATGGATAAAGAGGTAGAATAAAGACCACATAACTAAATATATTTTTAAGGGAAGTTGATATCAGTTTAAGAGGTGAAGTAAGGGGGGTATCCCTAATAAGATGCAAGTATATTTACTTATTTTGATGAAAGAGTGAAGAGTGACTTCTCTCAAGTGACTTCTCTCAAGAATAAAGAGTGACTTCTCTCCTCCCCCTCCTTTTTTTTCCCCCTCTCTCCTCATTGAAAAGTATGTGTGAGTATTAAATAAACTGAACAGATCTGTTTGCATTGTTAAAAAGGTATAACTTAAATGTTGAAGGTAGATGAAGTTTGATATGGTAGGACATCTGTTTTTAGATAAAAAACATAGTTTAAAGTATACTGAATTGATTTTTGTGTGGTGATATTGAACCTTTGTTTGTTTTTCTTTTATCTGCATATGATTGTGTGAGAGTGTGGAGACGAGACGGACCCCAGACAAGAAAGTAGCTGGCCTGTGAGTCACATGGATTGAGGTGCATGGATGACATGGTCTGCAGCTCCTGAATCCGGACTGATTAAGGCCAGTACAGTTTTATCCGCAAACTCTTTTCGGTAATACCTGCTTATACTTATTCTTAGTGAACAATATTGATCTGGAGGTTTTCCCTTAGGGTTAATAAGGTATATTCATGTACAACTTATACACATGTACATGGGTATAAGTTGTTGAAAAGAAAAGAGAAGAAGCTTGGCAACAGACTGATCTTTAAGGGGTATAATTGGGTTTTAAACATAAGTTGAAAGTGGCGAATGGGAGATATATTGTTGGTACATTACATAGGTTGATGTGAGCTGTTTATCTTGAGATTTCACGTAAAAATTATCTAGGATATTAATTATAGGGTAGCTATTGAAGTTTAATTTATGAAAAAGGGTGCTATTATAATGGCAGGAATGGATACTAAAATTTCAAAAGTAATTAAATAGTACAGACGAATAATTACTTAGTAAAGAACATTGCAAAAATATCGGAGAAATGGCACAAGCGTTGGCCTGAAATTGAACAACCATGGCCGGTAGAGGGGACCCTTAACCCTGATGTAATTGAAATTATGAAGGTGCTTGTGTCCACATATAAAGTAGACCAAAAGAAGGGGAAGAAAGGCAAAGAACGTAAAGAAAAGAGGAAAGTGGAGCTTGGCATGTAAAGTTGCAGTACTGTCAGGAGAAAGTGGTTTATTTGGGCCAGACTATAACAAAGGGGCATAGAAGTATATCTCCGAGTCATCTAGAAGCTATTCGTAAAGCTCCAAAACCCAGAACAGTTAAGGAAATGATGACGTTTCTTGGTATTGCTGGTTATTCATCAGCCTGGGTGGTGGACTATGCTAGTTTGACAGGGCCTTTGAGGGCAATGATTAAAAACACTGGCAATGCTAAATTGCATTGTAATCTTTCCTGGACACAGGATGGTCTTGTGGCATTTGAGACTATTAAGCAGAGATTACAAGAAGCTCCAGCACTGGCACTTCCAGACTATTCTAGGAATTTTTTGTTGTATGTGTCTACATCAACTGGGGGTAAATATGCATGTGCAGTTCTCTGTCAGCCGACAGGTACAGGGACACATCCTCAACCTATTTCGTACTATTCGGTTGCCTATTCAGAAGTGGAGCTAGGGCTGCCATTATGTTATAGAGCATTAGTAGGAGTGTCCTTAATGTATGAGAAGGCATCATCTGTGACAATGGGGTTATCCAGTGACAATTCTTACCCATCATAGTCTTAGGAATCTTTTGAATTATGGTAAATACACATTGACTATGCCAAGGCTCAGAGATTATCATAGGCTTTTGGAGCTAGAGGATGTTACACTAGTCAGATCTGCAAGCCCTCCCGCTGCATGAGGCAGATGTGGAGTATTGGACTGATGGTTCTTGTTATCGTGTGGGAGATAAATTGGTTGCTGGTTATGCAGTAGTAAAAGCTCAAGGAGATGAGTTTGTTGTTGAGAAGGCAGGACTGGTACCACAACCGGTGTCTGCACAGCTTGCAGAACTTGTCTTTTTGGAAGTGGGTTCCTCCAGTTGGGCAAAGATGGCTTCTTTTACTCCTCTTTCAAATCATCTGTCCTCCCTGGCCAAAATCTGAACATTACTGTCCTGGAACGAATGTCCTGTCTGGTGTAAGTGTAGATAGACTGCTGAGTCTTGTCCTGAGTGGGTCTGTCTTCTGTGTTGGGCCATGCGTTTGTGGAGAGGTTGTTTTGTCTCTCCAATGTAAGTTGTTACATTCCTCACTGCACTGAACAGCATATACCAAGTTGGTTGGATCTGTCTTTTACCTCAAAGCCACATAGGTCCACCTGCTATGGGCAAGTCTGTCAGAGAAATAGAAAAATGTAAATGCTTGAAATTATGCAAAAAAATATCGCACTTTTCCAATGACCTTATAATTAATGTGAAATAATAATAGTATACCTGTTGTCATTAATTGCAATATCTGTAGTTGTGAAATGTGTAGCACTGAACAGCTAATTCAGGCTGGCTCAGTCCATGGCCTTTGCTATTGATGAGATCAACAGAAACTCCAACCTGCTGCCTAATGTGACTTTGGGATACAGTCTGTATGATAACTGCAACCAAGTAGGAATTGGATTTCGTGCAGCACTGACCTTAGTCAGTGGTCAAGAGGAACAAGTTACATTAGAGGAGAACTGTGAACTGTGGGGGGCCGCGCTCATCGGGGGCCTCCCTCCCCTGTGGACTGGGGGAGTCTTGCTCTTTCACTGCGGTGGTGTTCCCGGGGTCCCATGGATGGCCCTGCCTAGACGGGCCTGGCTGCTTCTCGGCTGGGGGGCGGGGTGGGGCTGCCGGTCAGGAAGCCGGCACCCTACCCGGGTGGTCGCTCTTTCTCACCCCCTTTGTAGCCACCCCAGGACTGGTACATTCCCACACATATACACGAGGCGTTGGGGGAGGCGCGGTCGGACCACTGGGGGGGTTGGGGGCACCAAATGGTGGCTTCACTCCCCACCTCCTCCCCTGTTGGGCGGCTGCTATCCCTCAATTTTTATTGCACAATAGACAGTAGGGCATGGGGGGCGGGACGTGGCATGTCGACTGCTCCACTGCCACAATCTCTAACCCCCACTTTTAATTGCACATTAGACATAACGTAACATACACACCTCACACATGACACACACACATGCACACACAGACACACACCACCAGGCCCCGATGGGTGATGGCAGGGGGGTGGGCGGGAGCCTGTACTGGGCTACCACTGTATGTCATGTTATGCAATGTTATGCAATGTTATGCAATGTTATGTTATGTTATGTTATGTTATGTTATGTTATGTTATGTTATTATGTTACGCTATGCTATGCTGTTATGCTATGTCATGTTATGTGTGTTGTGTTATGTTATATTATGCTATGCTATGCTAGACTATTATGTTATGCTATGTCATATTATATGTGTTATGTTTTGTTGTGTTAGTCTGTACTGTATTGTTCGTCTCCCCCCCCCACCCCCCAATCCGTCTACCCACCCACCCTGTCCGGTCCGGTTAAGCAAACGAATAAGAATAAAAACAATAATAAATTCATAGATAAATAACAGGACGAGTATAAACAGACTCTCCCTGTGCAAAGCAAACCTGTTCAACACCACCTGACATGTAGACAACCATTCTACATGCCAAAAGTACTGGACAGGACAGGTTAAAAAAAAAAAAAAAGAAAAAAAAAGAGGAGAACTGTGTAGGAACTCCTCCAGTCCTAGGGATTTTTTGATTTGATTTGATTTATTTCTGGACAAACATATAAAATACAGAATCCAAAGGATAACATGCAAAAGTAACATACTTATTTCCAGCATGGTCCTTGGTGTAGCACATAAAAACATATACACAAAGATGAGCACACTCAGACTATATAAAAACAAACAAAAATACAGAGGGAGACAAAAAATGGGGGTGAAGGGACAGCACATACAGTTACTTATGAGCTATTCAAATTAAACTTTGTTCCATAAAAACTGCATAACCTATCTTTTAAAAATCACTCTAGATGTTAGCAGTTTAGTTACAATAGGTAGACTATTCCATGCAAAGATACCAGTATAAAAGAAAGATTTTTTAACTGCATTATTTGCTCTAGGAACTACACATGAACAAATGCTGGCCCTAGTGTTATGATGGTGCTGAGTATGAATCATGGTTACACTAGAAGATAAATACTTTGGAGCATGACCATTCACAATGTTAAACATATGGTTCAATTTCAATTGTTCAACTCTCTGATGAACAGGTAGTAACCCTGCAGTTTTGAACTCTTCCCTACGTATATGAAAATGAGGAGGGGATTTTAACCAAATAACTATTTATTCTGTAACACTTGAATTTTGTTTCTAAGTTTCAAAGTCAAACCAGAAAACCATGCAGAACAAGCAAAATCTACATGACACTGTATCAGAGTCAGTACTAATAATTTCTTCACAGAGAAATCCAGAAATTTTGTCTTGCGATATAAAAACTTTAATTTGCCTGAACATCTGGCTAAAACTTTTGCAGCAATAAAATCACCGGTAAGTGATTGATCGAAAGTTAAACCTAAGTATGTCACACTTGTGTTAGACACAATTTCTGTCCCATTACAGATTGCCTTCAAAGTGCTTAATTTTGACAACTTCCTCTTGGTACCAAACAGGATTGATTCAGTCTTGCCAAGATGCATAGAGAGCTTGTTATCAACAAGCCACTGGCTGACTGATTCAAGTTCAGAACCTAGGGATTTCTCAATCTCGTTGACACTGCTCCCTGACACAAGCAAAGCAGAGTCATCAGCATATAATAACACTTTACACCTTACTGCAGCTGGCATGTCATTAATATATAACAGGGGCCCAAGGATTGATCCTTGAGGCACCCCACATGTTATAGAAAGTTAAACCTAAGTATGTCACACTTGTGTTAGACACAATTTCTGTCCCATTACAGATTACCTTCAAAGTGCTTAATTTTGACAACTTCCTCTTGGTACCAAACAGGATTGATTCAGTCTTGCCAAGATGCATAGAGAGCTTGTTATCAACAAGCCACTGGCTGACTGATTCAAGTTCAGAACCTAGGGATTTCTCAATCTCCTTGACACTGCTCCCTGACACAAGCAAAGCAGAGTCATCAGCATATAATAACACTTTACACCTTACTGCAGCTGGCATGTCATTAATATATAACAGGGGCCCAAGGATTGATCCTTGAGGCACCCCACATGTTATACTCTGAGGATCGGAAAGGTCTCCTCAACATCACAGACTTGTGTCCTATTCTTTAGGTAAGATGTAAACCATTTAATTGCTGAGTTCCTAAAACCCAAGCACTGTAATTTTGAAATCAGAATATCATGATCGACAGTATCGAAGGCTTTTTGCAAGTCAAGAAGGACCATGCCAACATAGTTACCTAAATCAAAATGCTGGCGCACATAGTCAAATAGATGAATGAGAGAGGTATCAGTTGAATGTGCAGCTCTAAAACCAGACTGGAGCTCATATAAAAGATCATGGCTGATGAGATACTCCTCCACCTGTTCATATACAAGACGCTCAAAGATCTTAGACTTAGTAGACAGAATTGAAACTGGCCTATAATTCCCAACATCAGCTCTATTATTTTTCTTAAAGAGAGGAACTACCCTGGCCTTCTTCATATCGCTTGGGAAAACACCCTGACTTATGGATAGATTTATGATATGGGTAAGAATACCAGATATAACCTTGGCACTGTCCCTGAGAAACCTGGAGGGGATATGGTACAAGCCGGTAGCCTTATTTACAGGCAAGATGGAGAGGCTTGCTCTTACTTTATCCTCCGAGATAGGTCTAATTACAAATTCATTCAGACATTTTTGCTATTGTAAAATCGGTTAACGAAATATTTTCTATATTTATCAGTAACAGCTGGCAATTTACTAACCAAATTGGCAGCAATAGTTGTAAAATAATTATTGAAATGACATGCAATCCGCCGTTTATTATAACACATATCATTTTCAGTGATGATCCCCACATTACCCAACTTTGATTTAGATTTTGTTGTTGATCCCATATCAATAAGAGTTTTCCAGAGTTTTTTAGGCTGTTTTACATAAGCTGTAATGGAATCAGAATAAAAATTCAGATTTAGCCTGTTTAACCTTGAAACAGACTTGGTTTCTAAGATTTATATAGGAGTCATAGTCAGCTGGTAATTTAGACTTTTTGAACTTAGTAAAACATCTGTTACGTTGTCTGATCTGATCAATTTCAGATGTCATCCAACATGCACTTCTATGCTTAATTCTTGTTTCTCTTACTGGTGCGACCCTATCAAAAATAGCTATAAAACCCTGCTTTAAACAATTCCCAAGCCTTATCCACATCATTACAATCAAGCACTTCTGACCAATCTCTCTCAGACAGCCCTTGATTAAAAACCTCAGCAGAGTACTGTTTTGTACATCTGTACTTAATTGAACAATGCTCATTTATTGGCTGAGATTTAACGTTCTTGTGAGTGCAAAAACTGCATTATGATCACTGAAAGCCACATCCAACACACCTGATTGACATATCATTCTACAGTCAGATACTAAGATTAAATCAAGAAGGGACTGACTATTTATAGACAACCCAGTGGCCTCAGTAATTAATTGCTGTAAACCGGACACTTTGCAGAGATATGAGAGAGACTCCTTCAGGTTACTCCATGGCGATAACAGATTAGTATTAAAATCACCCATAATGAGACATTCCTCATCAAGACATATATTGCTCTTACAACAGACAGATTCAATGAGTTCATAAAAGTCTTTTTGTTAAGGGGGGCGGTAACACACCCCGACAATAATAGGCTTGGATTTGGGAAGTATTAACTCAACCCAGGCTGCCTCCACCAGTAGATCATAGAATGGGTTAAAAGTTATGTCAGTCCTAATAAAAAGGCACACACCTCCCCCTTGTCTGTTGCGATCACATCAATAGATGTAGTATTCTTTAAGTCCAGTTTCACCATCATAAATGGGACTGTCGAGCCAAGTCTCCAATACAGCGATCACAGCAGCTTTGGAAGAAGTTGGGAGGAGCTCGATTTCATCCAGTTTGGGTAGAAGACTTCTAGCATTTACATAAATGAAATGCAACCCTTTCCGATTTAAAAAGCCAAGTGAATCATAATCTCTCACATCCTTACTGTCCTCATAAGATCTCCCGTCTCTCGTGTCTGTTGTGTTCTTACGGTGGACATGTATGGACCCAAGTAAAGAGCGGAAGCCGGATGGTTAAAAGGGAAAAAATGACAATTTATTTACAAAAGGAAACAAAAACACAAACTACTTAGCCAAAGAAAGGGAAACAAAAAACGAGGAGACTGGCTGGCTGGCCGGGGTGAAGTCTCCCGGAAAACGGGTGCAGGCTGGGGCTGAAAGGGAAGGGAAAAAACGAGTGGTTAGAGTTTAGTCTCAAAAAATGGAAAAACAACCTAGTTCTGATACGTGTCGGTCGTGGTACCACGGAGACTGAGAGACGCACTGACAAGAGCCACAGGGAACAACAGGGGTTATAAGGGTAGTGATCAGGAGATGAGTTGCAGGTGCGTAGGGAGAGGCTCCACCCGGCTGCCCGGTCAAGCCCCCTGAAACTACAAGGCAAAACAGGGTTGCACAGGAAGTGGAAAACAACAAAACAAAAGACAGGAGGCGTGTGGAGCCGGACCCTGACAGTGTCATCAAAAACATTGCACATTTCCCGTAGACAGCATTGATTACAGACCAAGGGAATATCAGTCTTATTCTTTACTGCCCGGTCGTACAATATTGGAGCAATATCGCCGCATCTTATATGAACAAAAGCGTCACAGAAGTTACAAGCAACTGCTTTGGAGTTTGCTCTTACTGCCTTCCCGCAGTTTGGGCAACACCTGCTGCTGCTGATGGCGGTCTGATTTTTCCGTGATTTCACTGCCTGCGAGACTGTGGGTCATGGACACTGATGGATATCACCCGAAAGCAGTAGACAAATTGATACTATTTTGCCAAAGACATTGGGTCGCTGGACTCCTCCCGTACTTGCTCCGAATGAGGCCTTGGTGATGATCAAAGTAGGCCCAACGTATCCACAAAGTTTGACGTTAGATTCCATCGACAGACAGATTATGTCCAACCGCTCAAATTTCGCGTAACGTTAATGAAATCACATTCCAAATATCAAAATTTTCAAAACGGAAGCCTAAAATACTTAATACGGTATAAACTGATACGGCTACCAGCACACCGAACAAACCTGGCACACCTGACACCATGTTGGGATTGGATTGTGGGTGATTCTTCTTCTACACGTTCTATGGCTATATCCACAGTCTTAGTTTTGTAGAGGGTGTCTATGGTAAGTTTTCTGTCTTTCAAGTCAGTCATTGCTTCATCATTTCCATTTCGGTTGCATGCAAATGCAAATTTAAATAAATTGTAAATATGTTTTATTTAACATTATAAAGTTTTAAAGCAGAAAGTAAGTAAAGTAAGTGATCTGTTTTGTTTTGTAGGTGAGTTATTTTTCCACATGTTCCTGCCTGAGTGATAGACAGAAGTACCCATCCTTTGAGGATCTCAAGTGATGCTTTTCAGGTGAAAATCAAAATGCATAAAATAAATAATAAAATAAATCATGTGACCACCAAGAACATTCCATGAATACTGCAAAGAAAACATTTTTTGTTTATCACTAGTCATGTTATGTTTCATTTACAGATCTGTGTGGCGTCAGATATATAACATATAAACAATGATTAAACATGAGTCTTTAATATACAGGATTTTTGATGAAAGATGATTCCAGCCTGTGCACTAATCCCTCTGCTCTGTGTCCACATAGGTGAATGCTATGATTCAGATTCTAAAACACTTTGGTTGGACTTGGGCAGGTCTGCTCATCAGTGATGATGATTATGGAGTCCACGCTGCCCGATCCTTTCACTCTGATCTGGGTCCAGCTGGTGGAGGTTGTCTGGCTTACACAGAGATTTTGCCCTGGGGTGACGACCCTGATGAAGTAAGGAGAATAGTGGATGTGATGAGGAAATCTACAGCTCGAGTGGTGATTGTGTTTGCACATGAGGGTCACATGATTAACCTCACGAAAGAGGTCAGTCCCTTGTAGAGATGTGTGACCTTTAAGCCTGTATGAAAAATTAGTAAATTGACAAAACATGCCCGTCACTTTTAAGGTTGCTGCTTGCTTTATCATCATTAGTGTGGCCATCTAGAAATAGAAGTTTGCCTACCCATAAGAGTAGAATGTGAGCAGAGCCTTCAGTTATTAGTGTCCTGTCCTGTGGAACCAGCTTCCAGAGTCTGTTCAGGAGGCAGATAACCTCTCTGTATTTAAAAGTTAGACTCAAAACCTTTCTTTTTTTGATCAAGTTTTATAGTTAGGGTTGGCTCATCTTCACAACTAATTGTTATGTACTGTATCTGCTCCTGGTCTGTCGCTTGTGGTTTTGCACCTCTTGCCCAAATGTGATGCCAGATTCCCACCCCTTGCACTCCTGATCTTTGTGGGAGGTTGGAATTATCCTGGTGTCAGCAGCCATTTTACTGAGAAGTTGGGTGACAATGTCCAAGGAAGATGCTGTGCTACCAGAGGCATTTGGGTTTTAAAAGGTTAGCTACAGTCAGGGTTATACAGCATGACTTTCATCAGTGGTCAGCAACACGGTGCTCATGGGCATCTGGTCACCTGCAGGCAGTTTGGTGATGTTTGGTGAACAAAAATAAACAATGTTGCAAGACAATAAAATGAATGATGAAAAGACCAAACTCAGAAAAAAGGATGAACCAGAGTCATGAGGGTTTTTCAGACATGAACTTGTGTAACAGAGTTAAAAATACACTTTGTGAGTTATAATTTCCAATTTGTAAGTTTTGTTTATAATTTCATGATTTATGAATTTTATCTCAATGAGATATTTTCATTTACCACCATTTTTTATAAATTCCTTATGTGGAAATTGCCTTCTGCCTTTTGTGTACCTCCTGGGCTTCTGTAGTCCCTCCCCTTTGCCCTCACAGTCCCGGTTATGTTACTGAGGGTAAGTTGTGTGGAAAAACGCTGCTGTATTATTGTATTATTTTTTTTTGTAAATTAAGCCATTTATGTTGTAATCTTTGATGTATATTGTTTACTGTTGCATACTATTATGTTACCATATTATGTTTGTGTTGTTTTGACCATTAATATAAGTTTTATAGATGTTTTAAATTTTACTTTTTTGGCGCGATGTGTACTATGCGGTCCGTCTTGTTGCCATGTAATCTGTGCAGCATAGTTCGTATTTGAGTGTAAACAGTGTGCATGCTTGTATGTTTAGGAGCAGAGACGCAGAAGAAAACAGAAGCCAATGTGTTTTAATGTTTTCTTCAGGTATGTATTTTTCTTTATTAAGTTAAAAATGTTTCTGTTCAGCTAGTTCACCCCACGTTCTGTGTACGTTTCGCCACCAGGTGGCACTGTTTTTCTATAAGATATAAAGCTCTGCCCTGCCAGTCCCGGTTATGTTACTGAGGGAGCAGAGACGCAGAAGAAAACAGAAGCCAATGTGTTTTAATGTTTTCTTCAGGATTAAATGAGCAGAGGAAACCGTGCTTGAATCCTGTCTTCTTCATGCCCCAGCCACACACCTGTTACACTTGCTTTTGTGAAACTTGTTTTCATGCTTTTCCTCTGCTGTGTCCTCCTCTCTTATCATCCTAACTTGTCAGTTACAGGAACAGTTTAATCTAAATGAGATGCACCACACTGGAGATGAGAATCTTTGTGGGATTTTGGTGTTCCACTTCTTCTCTGTTAATCCTTATCTCTCTTTTACCTCAGAGCCCTATCTGTCTACCTACTTTTGGGGAGTCTGGGGGAGTTAAACAGAAAAAAATGAGAAGCTGTCGATGAAGAAGTGTGAAGTCTTTGTTACCGTATATGGCGCTGCACGAGTGGCAACAAGCTCTGCCTAGTCCCCTGTGTTTTTGTGTTTTTTTTGTGCTTTTTCCGAGTTTTTGTTAGTGTAGCTGTCAGACATAAGCGTGAGCCTATAGACACATGCATAGCAAGGGCACTTTTGCGCATTTTTGTCTTTATTAACTTATTTAAAGGGTCATCTGGAGATCCACTCAGCCAGGAATCTATTGTTTACACACGGGATCAGCTGTTGGCCCTGAGCACTATGAGGATGCTCCCGACGGAGAGACCTGAGATCCCCCCGGAACTACGGAGAAGGCGTAGGGGATGCAAAGATAGATTGAAGTGCTGGGAAAAAAGAGAGGATACAAACCCAGCATTCTGTCTGTCATAATGGGGAACGTAAGATCTCTCCCTAATAAGATGCAAGAGCTTGCGGTGCTCACCAGACTGCAGAGGGAGTACTGGGAGTGCAGCGTTATGTGTTTCATGGAGATGGCTGAACGGACTTACACCAGACACACACATTACTGTAAACGGATTTCATCTCCTGAGAGCAGACAGGAACATGAAGGACAGCAGTAAGAGAAAGGGAGGGGGAATTGTGGTGTTTGTGAACAAGTGATGCAACCCAAAGAACATCAGTGTAAAGGAACAACTTTGCAGTAAGGACATTGAGTTACTGGCAGTTAGCATTTGGCTATATTACCTGCCGAGGGAGTTCTCACACGGTATCGCAATAACTGTGTATATTCCACCATCGGCTGATTTGGCGGCTCCTGGTGACATCTGTTAAAATAACTGTGAAATTGTGACATCGTCACATTAATCAAATGTCACCTTGCATCACATTACATTACACATGGTCGCACATACATGCATTACATAAAACGTTTATGTATTGAGTATGATGTGCATATGTATTTAAATGTGTAGTGTGTTGAATGTCCACTGTATATTCTGGTTGGTATACGGGGTGTGTAGGTATGGTGTCCTCCGCCCGCGATTCAATCACCGCGCAGCCAAGCTTACTTAGGCACGTCAGGTGATGGGGCGTGAGAGAGAGAGTAACCAGCAAGTGCGGGTGTGTAGAGTATGTGTGTGGCGCCAGTGTCCTAAACTGCAGCCTTAGAAATATAGGCCTCCTTTGATTTTTTCTGTAGTTTTCTCTGTAATAGAGTTATACTGACGATAACTGGGGAGTTCCGACATAAAACTGCCAAAATATAAACTGCATTGGACCTGTTTGCGGTGTCGGGTTACCCGCGACTCCGACCAAGAGAACGCCCAGGAGCGCGAGTTTGCTGCTGTCTCCCCAAGACATTAAACTGCGAGATCGGATGAGATCTATTCTTTTTTTTTTGCCTTTTTTGTTGTGGATTAATTTTCTTTGCGTGACGTTCCATCCAGTGGATTATTCTCGTGGCCTACCTGCTTCCTGGATTTTTAAAAGACGGTAGCGCGGGATTCCTCCTGGATCTGTATATATATTGGACTTTTGTTTTGTGTTTGGACTGTTCATTTCTATTGTGTGGACTGACATAAAGGGGGGTTTAAGGGATTTGTATAACACAAATTTGGTGTGGCTATAATATACAGCGTGGTGCGCATCAAGCATCAAGCAAATTAACTGGTGTGGTGTGCCTTCAGTGGTTTAATCAGCGCTGTCTGATCATTTATTTATTTGTTTGCCGGGTTTATAAGCTTTATGTATATTTTGTCCCACCTATCATTGCATGTATCTGTGTAGCGTGGCATTTATCCGTTGCCGTGGTTTAGGAAACTTTAACACACATATTACATCCCTGCGCTTCTTTGTGCACTTTCAGTAGAACCCCTTGTGCGTTTATTTCGTAGCACTGCCTTTTAAAGGATAATTTTAAGGGCGGATTGTTACAAAATATTATACTGCACACATTCTGTTTCAGCACACATTCTGTTTTGTTAAACATTGTACTGCACTCACATTCTACTTCAAGGACACAGAGCAATGGAATCTTCTAACTGATAGACACTGTCCATGTTTTCATCACTCCCGCACAGATAAGACACTGTCCTTGTTCTCATCACTCCAGCACACTCTTTGATAACTACAAACCAACTTTATTATAACAACTCCATATATGGGCAGTCGGGAGTGGCAATGGCAACACATATATTCCTTTACTGTTCTTTGTTCTGGGTCTGTTTGCCCTGATTCCTAGAGAGGGAGACACGATCCCATTGAGGTGACCTGTCTGTCGGACCACAGACAGGTCACCTCAGCATCTCCGCTAAGAATGAAAATGAAGTTCGTATGATTTAAAGCACTTGACCTTTTCACTCACTCAAATTTGATGAGGTAGCAAGTAAAC
>JAFBJR010000374.1:1061396-1231566 GCA_016785285.1 Brachirus orientalis | reverse complement strand
AAAGGCACTCAACAGTTTGCCACATGTATCTGGAACTGAAAAATATAGTAGTTCACAAACTGATTAGACTCTAATTTTTAACAAATACATTATGTGGGCCGGACTGGACCCTCTGGTGGGCCGGTTGTGGCCCCCGGGCCGCATGTTTGACACCCCTGCTGTAGAGTCTAAAAGATCACCGTATTCAGGTAGTAGGAGAAACACAGGTTTGACCAATAACATTAGGGTTCCATTCCAGGTTTTAAAGAGCCATGGTTGTGTTATTGTTCAAGTGGAAATGTAGCTCACACTCAATATTTGATATTATAGAAGCATTTTTGTTGAAAAAGATGTTATTTTCAAACTGCACATGTGTTTCTCCATATTTTCAGGATGTGTTCCGATAAAGTGATGGAGAAATAATTGTACACTATGGCCATTATAGCATTGCTAAAACAACAAATCTAACGGTGGCCTAAGACTTATGCACAGTACTGTACCTGTGTCCACAGCTGTGGCGAGACACAATGTCCTTGTCCCTGCAGTGTTTGCACACACGGGTTCATGTCAAATACACCTGCTTTGGCTCAAAAAAGGGCCAGTTCTAAAGTTTCAACACCTCCCATCCCTCTGTGGGACACAGCAGCTCGGCCTCTAATCCCACTGTGTCCTGGCCTGTGGGTGTGGACAAACACCACAGTCTCATGGAGAGACAGCACCGGACGTGTCCCGGCTCGCAGGACTGAAGAGTCCTTCACATCAAAGTGTGTGTGTGTGTGCGGTGACTCAAGTTTGTAACTGTCAACGTGAAACGCTCACATAGCTGTGAGGTTTACAGTCTCTACTCTTTTCAAGCTGTTCAGCCTTCTTCTTCTTCTTCTTCTTCTTCTTCTTGTCACATCCATTCAGAAAATGGATGGATGAGTTTCTGAGTGATGTCCTCATAAAACGTCTCCACAGGAGATGAAGTTATACGTTCAGCTCCGGTGTTCTTCACACTTGACACACCCGGATTCTGCAGCACACGTTCTGCCCAGACTTGTTACAGAGCGTTAAAGTGTAGCTATAACATTTAACAACCTCTGAATCAAACTGTAAATCTGCCACGTCGGTGATTGAACCTATGACGTGTCCATTTCCAGGCATAGACTGGAAAAACGTCAAGAAAATCGAGCGTGGACGTCTCTCGTCCTCAGCGGCGAGAGAAAGCTTGTAACGTGTGAAAGAGGACGGACGCAAAATTCAAATTTCAAGAACGTTCGCTCATGTGTATTAGCTAACGACGGTAAATTATACGCGGAATATATCGCTTCTCTTCTGAAGATGCACGGTTGGATTTCTGTGCCTGTCATGTTTAGGGACAGCCTGTGGATAAGTGGAAGGAGAACTGGCCTTGTGAATGGAGGGTAGGTACCAACGTACCAACGAACCACTGCTTCTAACCTTCAGAGAGTTCTAAGTAGAGGATCGATGGGTTCAAATTCAGAGAGGACTTTCCCCATGGGGTTAATAACAAACCAAAAATTGAAATGTCCAAAAGCTGGCCTTTTCATGTCCACTGAAAAAGAATCTGGACATTTTCCATAGTCTGTCGTCTACATGTGACAAAATGTAGCAGGAGATTATTTGGGTCAAACACCTTCATGGAGAAAGTTCTAAACATACGGACGAAATGTGGAGCCTGGATCGACTATTTTCAAGAACTTATTCCAACATGGCCTCCCTGAGACCAAATCTGGGAATTTGACAAAGGACGGGGACAGGGGACAAAGGACATTCAACCTCTTTGGTCAATTTCAGGACAATGTCCTGGCTTCGTTGCAGGTCTGAAGTTAGTTGTGCTGCAGACGTTTTCAGACATGAACTCCGGATAATGTTTGGGAAAGTCGGATCTGGAAATTTCACCAGGAAGCTTTCAAGAGATGTTTTAAGAACATTCCCTCTCCAAAAAAATATTGAGAATGGTGTCTTCTATTTACAAAGGGAGTTTTAGTTTTTAAATTAATAAAGAAATGGATCAGAGGGGAGTGAAATGGAATAACGACACTGTGCCATTGGATCGAATTATCCAACTGTTATTTTCGTGTCGCTACACGTACGTTCAACGCTTCAATAACATGTTCCAGGGCTGAGCTGCACATTTCAAACATCTGCACTTCACCAAGTCAAACAGCTGGAGGGAAACTGGATTTACCAAACACATTTACCCGTGTCTCTACAAAAATAATAAAAAAAAGAAAAGTTATGAAATGATAATCATGTAATGTGAAATCAATCTGTTTGGAATTACTGCTTCCGTCGGCAGGGTTTTATTTGTTTATCTGTGGGTTTAATTTTGAGCAGAATAATTAAAAAAGTAAAGGACAGATTTGGATGAAATTGTCTGGGGATGAAGGGTTTCGAGCCGAAGAAGAAATAATTAGATTTTAGTGATTATACAGACGCAATTCTGGATTCAGGATTCTTTAAACCTTGGCATATGGGTGTGTAATGACAATTCCTAGTAATTCCTGATGAAATAAACTTTAAATAAGATAAGAAATAACAATTAAATTTTATTTGTGAGCAGATGTTTGGGTTAAACATCTAGGCATTCTATTGCATTTTACTTTAAATAAAACAGAATGATCATGATCATTTATTTCTTTTTACTATAAAAATGATTATCTTAATAAAATCCATTTTTGTTTGAATGACCTGATACTGATACACAAATATGCAAACCTTTGAAGAAGGGAAGGGTTTTCTTTCATCTTCAAGCAAAATTAATATTTGAACTGAAATAATCCAAAGTTAATATGAAATCAAATACAGAATCAAAGATCAGAAGTGATAGACACTGATTCATTTACCTGTTTTGGGATCAATGTCGAAATACGTGCGGTGAGACTCGAGCATCTGGTAGGACACTTTTCCTTCAGACATCGTGTCCTTGTCTTTGGCCAACAACTGGACAATGGATTCGACCTTGTCCACGTTCTCCCTGACGGCTGCGAAATACACCGGCTGGGGAAGTTCCGGAGCGTTGTCGTTGATGTCCAGCACCTCCACGTAGACGTGAGTCCAGGAGACCAGAGGCTCGGTCCCCAGGTCGGTCGCATAAACCAACAGCCAATAGTGAGGCGTCGTCTCGCGGTCCAACGTTTCTGTGGTGCGGATCAAACCTGAGGCATGGGAGCATGTGAGGAAACGTTGGTATTTGCTTGTTTTACAGCTGCTACTGTGCAAAAATGGATCTCTTGTCAGTTAATCAAGTACCTTGACTTTCACTGTAACCCCCATCGGAGGAAATATGTGCGTTTGTTTTGTATTTTTAAAATTCTGATGGTTTTTTTTATGGAACTAGATTTGTGTCAGTATTCTCAAACAGCAACAAAAATGAACCACAAAATAGAAAAATACACAAATTGCAAACAAAATATCGATTTAATTTCTTTGACAATGAATTTTTGTTTGCAATGATAGGAATTTTGCTTGCTCTGACTCTTCTGACCTATTCTATTCTGACCATGGGCGGGGCTTAGGAAGCTGGCTGCTGATTGGCTGCTAAGTTTTGGAGCGACAGTGGACAGGAAGTAGACACGGGCTTGGAGTTAATGTCCGTCTGGAACTTGTTCCCCCAAGTTTTCCTACTTCGTAAAATAATTGTAAGTGTCTAACATTTGTCAGATTATCTTTGAGAGACGTCCATACGGACAGTGACTACTTCCTGTCTATTGAGCGGTCACTCCAAAACCCAGTAGCCAATCAGCAGGCAGCTTCCTAAGCCCCGCCCATTGTCAGAATAACAACCAAAAAGCCAGGGAGCGCAAACGCAAAGAGCAAGTGAAATCCCCATCAAACAAATGAAATACAATCATTTTTAATGGGTTTATTTTTGTTTGCTCAATTTGTAAAGTGTTGCTTACTTTGTAAAAAGTTAAGTTTGATAATACTGACACAAATGTAAATTTGACAGATTTTCAGCATTCTCTCCTGAGCCACATGGGCGACAAACGTCTGTAGCCAAAATGTACTCAAGTCCTTACACGAAGCCAAATACCACAAGTTACGTCCGGAGACTAAAAACAAGAGAAGTACAATTTTCAGAAGCGGTTTAAGTATGAATGGTCCCCCAGAGGGACAGCTCAGACACCAGGAACACACACACACACACACACACTCACACAGACACTCAGATTTCAGCTCATGACAGAGAACTCCTCTTGGCCTGATATTATCTGAGTGTTAAACGCAGCAGCGCCATAATGGAATGCGGTGGACTCGCAGGGAATCCTCTGTGAAGCATGTGCCGAAGAGTAAAATAGACCAACCACCTCAAAACAACCCTGCATGTGTCCCACGTAAAGGAAAGTAACAAAATCTCACATTTTGACTTAGTTATGAGTGGGTTTGAGCAGGAAACATGCAGGTACATGTGCTCAGTGACATGTCTGCCCTGTGGGAAAAGCTGATTTTAGCCACTTAACAAAGATCTAGGCTATCTTAAGAAAACATTTGCCACTTTTGTTTTTGCTATTAGACAAGCTTTTTCACCGGGAAACTCAAGTTTGTCAACCGCTCACTCTCCCACACCAAAGCCCATAGAAAAAAATCACAGTTTTCAGTTCACAGGCCAACAGGAGCTGTTGGTTTACTGCTGTCTTATCTGGTAAGTTTGTGTGAATCGGGTAAGTCTGAATCAAAGGTTTCAAACACCAGAGTAACAAAAATAACACTTTTGAATGTAATAATGAACACAAGAGGGGATCAAAAACTTATGTGTACCATGAGCTAAAAATGTAGATTTTCTCTGTGGACTTTGGTGCAGTAGAGACAGTAGTTTACAAAGCGATGTGATCTGTTAAAAAAAGGCTGTCTTACAGTGAGATTAAGTGACAAATATATTCTAAAAATATCATAGACTTAAGCTGGCATGGATTTTCTCAGTTTAGCCTTTTGTTAAATGACTAAAATTTGTTTTTTTCCCCCTGAGTCGCTGCTGACATTCATGAAAGCAGCGAGCATGTGGTTTCTTGTCTTGTGTAGGTTATAGGCACAAACAGAACAGTCACCTGTATGTAAGTCACTGAATAAGTGCCTCATACATCCTCACACTGTAGAAACCTGAATTTTCACTTTGATGCGTCAACATTTAAAACATCAACATGTCAAGAAAGTCTTCTACTCGCTTGTATCGACTTTCATGAGCTCAACTAGTAAAAACTGACACAGACAATTTAATATTGTGGTTACTATCAAGATAATTTAAATTACTTTTGGATAAAAAAAAAAAAAAAACAAAAGCAAAAGAGCCACATTGCTGTGCTTCTTACCTGTCTCCTCATCGATGGTGAACACTCCAAGACCAGAGCCTTCATGGATGTGGTACCGGACGACTCCATCTCTGCCCACGTCCTCGTCTGAAGCCGAGAGCGTGACCACAGCCGTCCCCACGGCTGCGTCCTCCATCACACCGGCCTCATACACAAACTCAGAGAACACAGGCCTGTGCAGGTTCTCGTTGACGTCCAAAACCTGAATCTCCACGAAGCAGGATGACGACAGGGAGCGAGGGAGGCCATGGTCGACAGCTCGGACAGTGAGGTTATACGACGGCCGCCTCTCAAAGTCTAGCTCCCTCTCCAGGGTCAGGGCTCCAGTGGAGGAATCGAGGTGAAAGATGCCGCCCTCTGTGTTCTTGAGGTTGTAGGTGACGAGGCCTCCGCTGCCCAGATCCAGGTCCACACTCTCCACCCACACAAGAAGGGTTCCAACAGGAACATCTTCAGGAACTTTGATTCTGTAAACCTTGGGTATAAATTTGGGCGGGTTGTCATTAATGTCTTGCAAAACTACCACAAGGTCAGTCATGGAGAAGAGCTGAGGGCCGGGTTTGGCCTGGTCTCTGGCTTCAATCCTCAGGTCATGCCTGGGCGAGGTTTCTCGGTCCAGCTGATGCCTCACGGTGACCTCACCGGTCAGTTCGTCTATCCCAAACGCATCCGAAGATGTGAGCAGGGAATACTGGACGTTACCGTTCGTCTCGGCGTCCGGATCAGTCGCACGAGCTGTGAAAACAATGGAGTCCACTTCTGTGTTTTCAGGCACACGGATCACGTATCTGTGCTGGTCAAAAACAGGAGGGTTGTCATTGACGTCCATGATGTTGACTGCGATGAATTTCCAGGCAGATGTCTGCGGTGCTCCCAGGTCATAAACAGTGACGTTCAAAATGTAAAACTCCTTACTTTCTCGGTCCAGCGGACAAACCAACTTTAGGTCACCAGAGAACGTGTCGATGGAGAAGCAGCCCTCTTCATTTCCGCTCGATATGACATACACTAACTTACTATTAAAGCCCGTGTCTTTGTCGGTCGCCTTGAACTGAAGAATGGTAGAGTTCAGCGGGTGGTCCTCGATGAGGTCAATCGAGCTGGGAATACTCAGGTCAAACTTTGGAGAGTGACGGTTGGTGATGTGAATATCTGAGAAAGTTTCTTCCTCTTGATTCGTCAACATCGGTTTAATCGACTCGATGAGTCTGTCTGTTAGCTGTTTGAAAATGCCTGTTTCCTCGCAACGCAGCGTTGCATCATCACCTCTGTTTGTGACCGTGATCCTGACGACTGACGCTTCGGAACGATGCTTTCCATCCGTGGCTACGACGCTCAAAGTGAACGAACCGGCTCCCAGGGGAATTGGTTGTTTGAGGGTGATGGCGCCCGACACCGGGTCGATACCAAACACTTGGAACTCATTTCCTGACTCTATGACGTACGTCAGCTGCTGCAGCTCGTCCAAATCAACTGCTGACAGCTCGCATATCATGTGCCCCACAGGTAAATCCTGAGGTACGGTGGAGTTGCAGCCCACCCTCTCAAAGAGAGGCACGTTATCGTTGACGTTGTTCAGAGTTATCGTCACCGCACATTCGCTGACCTGACTGAAGGGGCTGCCGCTGTCTGAAGCCCAAACTCTCAAGTGGTACCGCCTTTTCATGAGCTCGTAGTCCAAGTGTTCAGAAGTCGAGATGATGCCGGTAAACGCGTCTATCGTGAAAGGTAATGGGCCTGCGTTGGCGATAGTGTACGTCACAAAGCCATTTTTGCCCTTATCTCTATCCGTGGCTGAAACTCTCAAAACGCTGCTGCCGACAGGTGTGTTTTCATCCAGCGCGGTCTGGTACGAGGTTTGCGTGAACTGCGGGCTGTTGTCATTTTCATCTGTGATCTCGACCACCACGTGAGTCTCTGCTTCAAACTGATTGGCCACGACATCAAACTCATACCGATACTTTCTCTCATAATCAAATGTCTCCGTTGTTACAATAATCCCTGTTTTGGGATTTATGTTAAATTTGGAGCTGTCCCGATTATTTCTGATGCTAAAGGTGACGTTATAAGGAACTGAGGTGACAGAAACCTTCAGCACATGAGACTTGGGAGGTGAAAATTCACTCAATGCGACGATATAGGTGTCCTCTAAAAATGCCAATGAGCTGTAACGATAGGCCGGAATGTGGATTTGTGTAATTGGAGAGAGTAAACTCGGGGAGCCCCACTCCTTAGCCTGAAGTGAGAGATCCAGCCCAGAAGGTGTTTGAGACGAGATAATCCTCTTTGTTGAGATTACTTGGAAGTCACTGCCCTGCACTCCTAAGGGGATTATCTCAAAACACTTGTGAGGATCCCCTCCAACAATATTAAGGGATTTGACGGACTTAACGCCACCCTCCACGTGGACATCGATAGCTACTTTGCCATCTGAGGAGACTGTGGGTTTGTGGGGAGATGTGATGACCAGAGATCTCTTTGATGCCTTTCGTACGTTTACCGTGACCCTGGCAACATTACCATATTTCTGCACACCGGATATTTTCTTTGTCCTGTCCTCGGCTAAAACAGTGAGGTCGTATTTCTCGGCGCGAGTGTGATTGAGCTTCTTGACGAGGCTAACTGTGCCACTGAAAGGGTCGACAATGAAAGGATGAGCTCTGCCGGTGAAGGAGTAATAAAACTCAGCGTTGCTCCCGACGTCTGCGTCTGTGGCGCTGACCTTGACCACACTTGACTGAAGTGGCGTGTCCTCACTGATGGCTACGTTGTAGGAGGCAGGATAGAAAAGAGGCTTCAAGTCATTGGTGTCAAGCACCTGGACAAAAACCTTTGTCTTTGCCGTAAAGTCAAAAATGCTTTCAGTCGCCTCCACGGTGAGAGTGTAAGTGTCTCTGACCTCTCTGTTGAGCAGAGCAGAGTCACTGCTGCGGGTTTTAATCCTCAGGAAGCAGAAATCCCCGACTTTGACCGCCTCAGCTTGGAAAAGCTCGTCTTCGTCGCCCTGGACGATGTTATATGCAATTTCCCAAAGAGGATCCGTCACTGCGACGCCCGTCATCACCGGCGTCTCCGCGTACGTCCGCGGCGCCGAGTTCTCATTGATGGTGACGTTGTAGAGATGGTGCGTGAACCTCAGAGGCGAGCTGTCCTTTCCTTTCCCGACACTCCCATGACACGTGCACACGTGCAGGAGCGCTGCTGCTAAAGTGAGGAGGGTTGTGCCTGAAGTGGCCATCTTTAACATGTCCATGAACGTCCTCAGACCTGCGGAAGGTAAAGGACATAAATGTAAGTCGTGTACCAGAACTGATCCAACCAAAAGCACTTTACACAGTAAAGCAGAAACTTATTTTACAATATTACAGCACCAGACATCGGTGAAGAGGAAAAACTCCTTTTTAACAAGAAGAAAACTCTGATAGAACCCCTGAACTGGTTGGGGTGAAAGAAAAAATGAGGGACAGAAAAGGAGAGTTCCTTCTATTAATTCAAGGAACGTCTGTCTGTTAATCACAATCATACAGTCGTTGCTTGATCAATAAAAGTTATGTCCTTGCAGTGAGTATAAACCCGGATTTTCTAATCTAGTGTTTGAAAGAGGAGGGTGGAGTATGCATTTTTCCAATTAAGCAAAATAAATAAATTAAATAAATAAATAGACTTTTACCAGACTGAAGGTATTTTTTGTTAGGATTGCATGGACACAGAAATTTTATCTGTTCTTGTCTGTTTTCAAAGCAGATTTGAGTCTGAGCCACAAGTTCACTGTAACAACTTCTATTTTTAAATTTCCAATAAAAGGTACAGCTTTATCTTATCTAACCTTTTTACTGCTTCAATACTGAGTGATCTCACATATACAGTAGAAACTTTCCTGGTTAATGACGTGTTTGTACATTTGCATGCCATTTTAGAGGGCAGTCGTGTTTCCAGTGACTTGCTGAAGCTAACTCGGAAGTGGTAATACACTAAACAGCCACTAGGGGGCTGATTTTATAGCATCAATTGCTAATTTCATGTATTTTTCAATAGAATATGTTAATTTTGGTCCCATTTACAAGAAAATAGACGATAACGTGCGGCAAATATGAGTGGACTCTAGCACCTGAAGGTATTTTTAGCATCTTTAAGTGAAGCAGCATTCAGTTCTTCTGCTCCTCACATGTGGAACAAACTTCCTGAATACCTGAGGTCAGAGGTCAGACTGTCGGTTCATTTAAATCAGGCCCGAAAACATTATTGTTTACTGCAGCTTTTTAAATTCTTAAATAATCAATTCATTGTTGTCTTTTAAATGCACTTTCACTGGCAAATATCACTTTCATCACTTATGATTTTTATGTTTATTTTAATTTTAATGTTGATTTTAATGTAATTTAAATTCGTTGCTTTTATTCACTGATTTTCTTACTGTATTTCTATGGCTTTGTAAGGCACATTCCATGGCAGGGGAAATAAGGCACAAGTTGCCCTGTGCATGAATAGTACTAGTTTTTTACATCTGTAACAGGAATTACTGTATCTAATGAGTGATATATTCTAGTCATTCTGTCTTTTAACCACTTTAAATTAAAATCAAATCATTAATATCATGTCTGGCCCAAACAGAAGGAGTTTTATTTGACCCTTCACCCCTCCCTCAGTACATCAAGACATTTTGTCTGCAATCATGAGAGTTTCGTGTATAAATGAGGAATTAAAGAATCATTCATGGGTAACTTGAAAGTCTTTCTTACACAAAAACCACAATGACACACCAGCCCAGGGGACGTCTGTGGCAAAATATCCAAGTCTTGTCCCAACATGCTTTGACCAGAAGGAAAGGAAACTCATTGTCCCAGGATCAGAGTGTTATTAGCCTCCCAGCCTTTGTCAGACAGGTGGCAGCTCAAACCCGTCCCCATAATTATCTCTTTGGTGTCCAAATACCAGCAACAAGGCATCATCAAAATTATTTCTTCCAATCCTTTGCCAGTCTGAGGCGATGAGAGGGATTTGTAGTTTAATGACACCGTGATCAAGCAGACGACGGTGGGAGGTTCAGTCCTGATCCGCGAGTAAACGGCAGCACATGTGAGTGTGTGTAGCTGGTATTCCTTATGTATATTTTCACTTTCATTTTCCTGCAGAAAGTTAAAACAAAATGCTCCCGCCTTTAATCTGCCTTTTAATCTGATCATAATATCTAGAATCATCTCTCTGATTCCAAATGTTTTTCATTCCCTGGTCATGTCAACTAAGAGTCTGAGTGAAAAATATGAGCAGTAACTGGTGAAATAAAAGCACGGTTCATCAAGTTTTATCAGCCGCCATGTTGGCAGGCAAAGACGCCACAAAAGTGAAGCTGGATCCAACCTGTCAGAGTCCACTGTCACTTCAAATCCGCTAAAACACACTGAATATATCTGATCTTTAGAGGACTTTATTCCAGACCTGCATTATCCTGACACTTTCAACTTCCTGATGAACTTCCCTTCATCTTTTACTCCAGAGAGAGAGAGAGATTCACTGAAAGTCTACAAGAGTCTGGACGGAAACAAATGGATGCAGTCGTTCAACTCTGGAGTCTAACGGCCAAAGGTAGCATGAACTTTAACATGAGAAAAGAGCAGCGTAATGTAAATAATGTCAGTGTTAATGTTACTGTGCAGACTAGTTCTCGGTAAATCTAGTCTGAGTCCGTGATTTAAATCTATTGCGCCGTCTTCTTCTCGTAGTGATCCACCTCCACCATCTCTCTGGATTTGTGAGGATCCGCTAAAGTGTTCTCCCGTTAGCCTGTTAGCCTATTAGCCTGTGCAGACTAGTTCTCGGTAAATCTAGTCTGAGTCCGTGATTTAAATCTATTGCGCCGTCTTCTTCTCATAGTGATCCACCTCCACCATCTCTCTGGATTTGTGAGGATCCGCTAAAGTGTTCTCCCGTTAGCCTGTTAGCCTATTAGCCTGTCTCGAAAATCATCATTAGGTCTGTTTTCAAAGCAGATTTGAGTCTGAGCCACAAGTTCACTGTAACAACTTCTATTTTTAGATTTCCAATAAAAGGTACAGCGTTATCTTATCTAACCTTTTTTTACTGCTTCAATACTGAGTGATCTCACATATACAGTAGAAACTTTCCTGGTTAATGACGTGTTTGTACGCCTGCATGCCATTTTAGAGGGCAGTCGGGTTTCCAGTTACTTGCTGAAGCTAACTCGGAAGTGGTAATACACTAAACAGCCACTAGGGGGCTGATTTCATGGTACCAATTGCTAATTTCATGTATTTTTCAATAGAATAGAATTAAATTAGGAAAGGAAAATAGATATAAAGTGTGGCAAATGACAGCAGAGAGACAGAGACTCTGCCCTTCACTGCTTCCCTGACAGCACAGCTTCTTCCTCCACAGCTAAAAGCTAATCCACACAACAATCTCCACGGCAGAGATGCTTCTCCCTGAGATCACAGATGAAAAGATCCTCTGCAGACGTATTAAGAGAGGGAAAAATCGAAGCCATTTTGAACCCACTGTTAGTCCATTAAGAGACCTGGTGTCGTATTCAGACGTGGCCTCACACTCTTTTTGACGTGCGTTCCCAAAAACAAGGCTCCACTTTCAGGGTCTGCGTCTCCAGGTCGACTGGCGCTGGCGGTTTCAGTGGAGGGTGACAGGTGTGTGGGGTTTAATCTCTGCTCTCGTGGTGACAGATAATCAGATTACCACAGTCCGGGCTCACTGTTTGGGTTTTGGAAGTGATTTAGAGCATCTCCAAATTTTCCCACATTTTTCTCACAGTGTCATTTAACTATCTTTTCACATCTGCTACGTTTTTTTCCGCATTAATTTATTCTGACTTCTATTTTAGACGCAGTTACTCAGGAATCTCGGGGATTTTCTTTCTTCTAGTTTGTCCAAATCACTGAGGTATAATAGTGAGGACAATGCAGTTGCATTAGATATTAAATGTAGATATTGGGTTTCATGGGAAAGTGTTGCCGGTTCAAGTCCCCACCAGGTCAAGGGCTGGGGTTCCCCTGAGCAAAGCACCCAATCCCCATTGCTCATTGTTGATTGGACAATCAAAATGGACCGCAGCCCCTCCCACTTCTGAGTTCAGATGTAAATGGACCATGGCATACGTCAAACTTGTAGCTATGAAAATGAGACTATAAAAACCCAAACTTTCAAAAGATGCCAATGCACTACCAAATTAAAGGCCCAAGTTGTTTCTGGCATAAATATTGTCATGTTCTTTGTGTATTTTACTATTTGTTTCTGTTTTATTGGTCACTTTTACTGTTACACAACAAAAGTTCAGTTGTGTTCTCCAAACAGCTTTGGAATGAACACTGAATAACAAACATAAAAGTATCAGTTGGTAAATTTTAGTGAAATAACATTGTTTTCTTTATTCAGTACATTCAGACATCTTTTCTGGTATGTGAAGGCCACGATTAACAGTTAATAGTGTGTTACAATCTGCTGTCTCACCATTAGATGTCACTAATTCTTGCAAACTGGACCTTTACGAGTCACTGGTGGGAGATAGGTCCTTCCTGAGCCGCAAAACTTTGTAAAGAAATTACAAAAAAAAAACTATTAAAAGACACGACTTCAATACTACATAATAAAAGAGTTATGAAATAATACATAATTTGTTTGTTTAGTGCCAGAAACGAGATGAACAGATGAAAGGTCATATTTATTTGGGATGGATATCGGACGGATAAAAATGTGAAATTTAATACAATCCTATGTGTTTATATAGAAAATGTAATTAGGCTCTTTATTTCTTCTTCATGGGAAAAGAATATTTATGACACAGTTGGGAGAATTATGTCTTAAATGACACAATGGTGGCTTCATAGGTATAAAAGGTATAAAAGTATTAAATAACTGTGTCAGACTGTGTTCAGTTTGTGACAGCAGACACGTAAAAGTCGTATTTGGCCAGCACTAACATTTATCCCTGTGTCCCATGACATTCCATGGCAGGGGAAATAAATAAATAAATAAAAGAAAAAACAGAAAACATTTGTCTCGTTCAACAGAAGTTGCAGTTTTCCTGCACTTTGTAACAACAAAGAGCCTCGAACCATATTTTCCCAATTTCACGACTCAAAGGAGGAAATATTTCAGGTGCATTATCTGTTAATGTCGTAAAGAGGAGAGGAGGGTGACATAAGGAGGCCATGAGGATAAATGGAAAACACAGAAATCTAATGAATTCAATTTGAACCTAATAAGAGTCTCTGCCACAGACGTAATGAATCCCACAAATCAGCAGCACAAGCCTCAACTTCCCAGACGTTAATAATCATATGCTGCAAACACAAGTCCTTACTCTGCCTAATCTGCGATAATCTGAACTCTGCGCGAGTGAAAGGTTTAACCGCAGCTGATGAATCTTTGCACTGATGGTTTCATTCAATGTTGTTGTTCTTTTTGTTGCTGTTAAACTGACTTATCACTTTCCCTGGACTCTAAAACTCAGACGAAACGTAAACGTTTCCTTGCAAACCTTCAGAGCTGCAGCGGCAGGTCAACCATCACACCCACATCCTCACCATGAACGCCGCGTTCATCAACCTGCAGCCACATGTTCAGCTCCAGATTCCTGCCTCGCGTTTCACCACCAGACCCTGAAAACTCCAGACGCAGAACAGAAACATCGCTTTCTGCGGGAAACTTGTACAGCAAAGTATCAAAAACAAAACGGAAAACGGCTCCATAAAAGTTAAACCTGCTGTTTTTAAACTAAAACAAGACCAGCTGTAACTAGACAGTTTGCAATACTGTAAAATCGAATACTCTAAACCTGTAGAAATGTAAGTAACTGGATTAAAAACCATCATTCCTTTATGATGGCCAATGTTAGAGCATGGAAAACTGACCCCAGTTTGAACCGGGTTCAGATAAAAAAACATCATTTTTAACTGTCAATCACTTCAACTGACATGGTAATTTTAAGTTCTTTTACTGAAGCGTAGCATGAAACAGGATGAATTTAAGTAATTGTTTTTAAATTGTTTTATTGAAAATAAAGTGTAGAGTTTATAATGAGTAGAAAGTATACACAGTGGATGTTTATCCTTTTTCTCAAAATAAACCAACGTGGTTGGATTATGTCACTAGTTATCCGTGGCTACAGTTTAACAAGAGTTAACGGTGAGTCTGAAATTGTACGATTCTCATGGCTTGATATCTCTTTTTTTGTGCCTGATACTGACACGGATATCATTCTTTTTACAGTCTTTTAAATCACTACTCTGTGTTTGATCTTACCGTCCTGCCAAACCACCATTTTAAAAACATAACGATCCCCAAGATAAAACCCGAAGAGCTAAAAATGATGATCTTCTCTATAGATTTAAGTGTGAGAGAGGAATTTTGTGTAGAAAGCAACAAAACTTCACATTCCACAGCAAAATAAAGCAGATTTTATAGATAATACAGACTTTTGATATGCAAATATTATCACATTTAATGATAAACGCCTCTGTTAAATGGCTTAAATATGTTTTTTCTTGACAACTTCCCCTGTAAGTAAAGTTTTGCCAGCTTCTTTCCGCCGTTGTTATGTGTAAATTAAATATTCTTGTATAAATAGATGAAGCTTACATTCTTATCTTTATTAATGTTTTAAATCACTGTTGAAACCACACGGAACATTTACAGTCACTTATGTGTGAAGCTGTGAGTGCGCCGACTATTGCAACACAGACAAGTTGGATCACGGATCCGCAAACTTGTAGCTGCCAATCCAGGAGCTGATGGAGTTTAATAATGACAGGACAGGAATGTGGTTTGATCTTAAAGAGCCCAGAGCTGAGGGCAGGTCCTGCCAGGTCTGCTGGCACAAACACACAAATTTGTGCTTCTATCAAAGTGAGGACCCTCATAGACATAAGACATTCCCTAGCCCCTTAACCTAATTTTACCCATCACAACTAGATGCCTAATTCTAACCCTAAACCTAAAACCAGGTCTTAACCCTGAAAAAGTCATATTAAGGGGTGAAATAAAGTGAGGACCAGCCAAAATGTCCTCACTTTGTTAAAATGTCCTCACTTTGTAGGTGTTTATACAATTTTTTGGTCTTCACTCGGCAACAAATACAAGAACACACACACACGCATGTTGGTCTTTCTATCTTTATGTGGACACCTCATGGACATAATACATTCCCTAGCC
This sequence comes from Brachirus orientalis, assembly GCA_016785285.1. Lineage (NCBI taxonomy): Eukaryota > Metazoa > Chordata > Actinopteri > Pleuronectiformes > Soleidae > Brachirus > Brachirus orientalis. Next base: position 1,216,093 of record JAFBJR010000374.1, on the reverse strand, counting down.
CCTTACCCTAACCTTAACCATCACAACTAAATGCCTAACCCTAACCCTAAAACCAGGTCTTAACCCCAAAAAAACTATTTAACCTTGTGGGGACCAGGCAAAATTTCCCCAGGTTCCTCACAAGGATAGAAAGACATGTACACACACACACACGCGGGTTTTACATTCTTTGTGTGGACCCTCATTCCCTAGCCCATTACCCTAACCTTAACCTAACCCTAACCTCAAATGGAGTCATTTACGTCACTTGATTTTTGTCCCCATAAGGAAGACAAGTCCCCATGATGTGAGTGTGGAGACACATTTAGGTCCCCACAACATAAGGAAGACCAGCTACACACCCATACAAAGTAGAAAGTGGTCATGTAAAGGAATTAAAAGGAATTCTTTATTGTGAGTGAAAACGATCCGTCATCCAGAACCTCCTCATTCATGCCATTTAACTCATTTCCTGGTTTTTGTGTGGTGATTATTCTCCACAAGAAAGGACAGAAAAGAGAGAAGGACGTGGTGAAACGTGATATAAGAGTAATTACAGCACGAGCCGCTGCTGCGTTAGCTATGAAAGGGTTTAATAAAAGCCAGACGAAACAACTTAAACAGCCTTTACAGTTAATTGAAATGCACCTTTAATTCAACCAAACACCTTTTTTTCCCCCACATCTTTGCAGAAACTTGACTTAACCTCACAATTAGCATTTATACAAATTATTACAAACAAATAATTAAAGATTTTATATAAAACTAAGTATTTCACATTTTTGCTTTGCTTATTTTTATTCACAGGTTTAATAATGAATAAAATATTAACCAAAAAAAAAAAAAAAAAAAAAACAATAAATAACACAAAGAACAGTTGCTAATATCACTAGAGAAAGTAATTATTTAAGAAATCACAGTAAGGATTGCTGCTTTCTGCCCAGCTGGAGCCAAACTGGAATAGAAAATTAACTTAATTGGCATGAATGAGAGGAAATAACACACTAAAGCACAAGACAGCAAACACGAGACCCCAACAGCCCGGTCAGCGTGGGTTTGGTTTCTGCAGACCACATGGTCAGCAGGTCCAACCCACAAGATATGACAAGATAAGGTCATCTATTTTTACATTCACCATTCTGACAATCACACACAAAGTCAGAGCCAAAAATCCATAACCTGCATTAAAATTCAGAATATAAAAGACCACCAGCTGCCAATGAAACCATCCGTCCAATCAGAAAACCACACAGAGATTCCTCCACACAAATCCAAACGCTCCTCGTCACAGTTTTAAATCTGTGGACCTGCCAGACTTAGGACGTCCTCACGCAAAGACAAGTCCAGAACGGGACCGGAGACCAGACTGGTCCGCCCAACACAAAGCATGGATGAATTCAGGATGACAGAAGGTTCATGGATCAGATCCTAGACTCCTTTCCATCATGGGAACTTTTCTCATTAAATTTAGTAAATCTAGTACCTCCTCGCAACTAGGGACTTTTCAGATTAGCGGGAACTTTGCAGGGGCTGTGGGGAACTTTGTCTCTATATTCAGCGAGTATTCAGACCCTCTAGAGACTCTTGTTCAAAAAAGCGACTAGTGACAAATCTAGCGTCCTTTTCTTGTTATTTGAGAATTTTGGAGACACTGGCATGAAAACACGTATCGTTTTAAAGGTCTTTACACACCGGACGGAACCAATGAACAGAGATAAATCAAAGTTCCTGGTAACTTTGGTGGAAAAGGGGTTAAAGGTTTTGTTTCCCTCAGAACTGCTGCTGTATAATCTGCTCCGACTCTGATGGTGTTCAGGGATGAGAACTCACCCTGACCCGGCTGTGGATGAGAAAATGGGCCGTGATATAATATTTATGTGGGTCACTTCTGCACGTGCAGGTGGTGAAGGAAGTGGAATGTCTAAAAAAATGCTGTGTTTCCATCATGGTACAGTTCAGCTTGGTACAGTTTGGAATGGTAAAGTCCTGGGTCAGGATCAGCTGGACTGTACCATACCATTTTACCATTGTAACCCAAGAATGGACCAGTTGGAGCTGGTTATTTTGGTACTATCTCTAATAGAAACACTAAATAATACATACTGTACTGCACCAAACCAAACCGAACCAAACCAAACCGTTCCTCTGGGTGGAAACAAGGCTTTAGTGCCTGTAGTGAAAATGTGGTAAGAGAAGTGGGAGATGGAGCAGAAGGGTCGGCATTATCATCTCATTATCACTCCCTCAATCCTGTCTGTTAGAAATAAGTGGCATTTTTCACTGAGGTTAATGAGAAAGGATGAGGTTCTTCTGACTGGATTAGGATTGTGGATTAGCCAGATGTGTGAAAATTAGGGGAAAACAAAAGAACACAAACAGTTATTTGTTGAACGGGCTGATCCATTTCATGTTTTCCCTTTAAATCTAATGTCAGTACTGAGCAGAATCATCACCTTTCCATTAAGGTACAGAAGTTTTAGCTTTTCTTCGTGCAGCTGGTCTGTATGTATGAACATGAAGTAAGAGACACTCTTTTTGTAGGACTCTAACCTGTGATGACGATGTTATTCAAAGAAGAAGAAGAAGAAGAAGAAGCTAGCAGCTTTAAATAATAATAACTGGATATTGTCACTGTAACTCTGCCGACTAACAGCTCACATCAGTTTGTGTTCATGGGCCTCATGGGTTTATTCTAATCCCGTCTAATCCCTAAAAGTTCGTAGCCATAAGGTTTCTGTACAGTCAGTCATCACCATGTGAGTTCTTCATGATCTGCCGTCACTTTTAAACCTTGTAGGATCATGTATGACAATAGAATATCACTACACCCACCAGTCAAAGGGTTTATGGGTTTTATTTTTGATATATTCTCAATTTTGGAGTTAGAAAACAAAAAAATTCTATCGGACCAATTAGCAAACGAGACTGGAACTGTAAACACTCAGACGCAGATATAAAATAATGCAGCTGCCAGGCTAATTTTGCAACGCGGGATTATTCATGAATTGATTTCTTCAGCTCAAAGTTCGGGACGTAATTAAAGCTGTGCATATTTTTACATTAACAACGGAAAAACCGGGGGTTGAGAGATTCTCAAGGCTTTGGCAACTTTCTGGTTTTCAAGAAAAATAATAATAATGAAGGATGCACTGCCCAATTAGCATGTTTGAACAACAACAGCTTTCATTTTTACTCACATTTGTTGGGGGCATTTCTTCACTTCTGCTCAAGGAACTTGCACACGTTTCTATAGTTTTACCAGAAAATAAAACCATTGAAATGGTGACGTTTGTGAGTAAAATACACTGTTTTCACTGACCTTCATCAAAGCCAGTGACTCTGACACCAGGTGAAGTTCCACCTTTCATTTCAGTGGTGAAATTTGTAAAACAAACTAGTGCAGAACCCATTCACTCACTCTCACTCATTTTCTACCGCTTTATCCACTGAGGGTCGCGGGGGGCGCTGGTGCCTACGTCCAGCTGACATAGGGCGAGAAGATCCCATTCAATATTTGAATAATTCAATGTTTGAAGTGGGTCAAGTTTTTGTAGCTTCATAATAAGCCTTTTACACTTTAAAATAAGGGCCTTGCTCTATTGGGGGCGCCATCTTTTTACAGCAGCCATAACAACAAACTCACACTCTGGCGTTTAACTCGCCAGAGTGTGAGTTAAACGTTTAGTCTAGAATCCAGAATAGGGAGAATAGTTTCTTACAATCTGTAGTCTCACCTCTCGATGTCACAAATTTTAACAAAGTGAACCTTTACAAGTCAAGAGAAGAAGACGGAGACCTTTAGTGTCGACCAACTTCTGGAATTATCAAAGCCAAAGCAAGTTTGGTCGCGATCGAACCTTCTATCGCGACGTTATAACAGTTTGGTTTGTTTTGCTGAGCCATCAGGATGAACTGCAACTTTGACGCCCCCTAGTGCCAAAACTGTGTGGCACTGAGTCAACATTTTTATAACTCTTTTATCCTTATCTTGTCCAGAACGACCTGACCAAATTAGAAGTTAATGACGATAAAGCTCTGGGGGGGGGGGTATCACGTGCAAAAGTATCACGTGCAAAAATGGGCCCCAAAATGGCAGTTTGATACAAAATGGCCGCCTACCTGTTGGGTGTAGGTGATTGGTCCAAGAGGCTTTTTTTCGAAATCTTATTCTGATAAAGACGTGTGCCAATTCTCATGTGTGTAGAAGAAACCATTTGCTGGGGCTGTTTGTTTTAAGTGTTCTAGGGGGCGCTGCGGAGCCATTTTGTCTACACAGTCTTCAGACTCAAAACTGTGGTGGTTCTGTGCGGATATGCTCATGTATTGGCTCTGAGAACCAATTTTTATTTTGGTCATTTTTTGCAAACATTTGACTTTGCACCGTTGCCACGGTAACACCATTTCAGGCTACGTCACGATATTGGCCGCCAACAATCTACAGTGTGTTTTAAGTGGCGGCACCAATTCTGAGGTGCATGCGATCATTCCAGTGAGAGCAGTGCAACGAATTGGAGATGTGAATGATTTCCATATATAGACATGTTCACTGCAGTTCAAAGAGAGATGAAAAGAAAATAAAGTCAGTATATGTCTGTGGGCTTTCTTTTAATGTAAAGGAAGGTGAAAATCCACGGCTATAAAAACTCAGTGGGAAACCCGGGTTTAATGTCTACAGGTACAGTAGGGGGCTGTCAATCATCTCCAGATCGGCCTTTAACAGAGAACCTGCAGAGAATTAACATTCAACGCTGCTGTTGAGAAAGCTGACCTTTACGACCTGAGACATGAACTGAAGAACATATTTCAATAAATGAGAACATTTAAAAAAAGACAAATAGACTCCAGCCTCCCCCCCCCCCTCTCATTTATGTCTCCGAGCACTTTGCCATCACTGTATTATTTCTTTCCTGTGGATGACTCTGACCTCTGACCTCTGAGAGACTGGCTGTGCTCAGCAGTGAAAATAATTCTGTTCTCACACGACGGCAAGATTATGTTGTTAAGTTCTCCACTTTGCACAACATTAATGAGATACTTTTAACCCTTCGATCGCCACCTGCAGGAACTTCCTCCTTGGACTCATTTTGCTAGTGTGTAATTTCAGATCACATCGACAGGATTATTTCAGGGTGAGGTCATGACGGTGACCCTGGGGTCAGGGGGTCAGACTCTCTCACACCCAGAGCTTGATGTTGGTACATGGAGGCATTTGACTGGAGGTTACTGGTTATACTGGGGTGAGTTACGAGCTACATTCCACTGTCTGGTACGGAGGCAGTTAACGTGTCAGGACGACAGTGTTTTCTGATGAAAACCAGAGAACGGGCTCTTCAACGAACCTTTCAGCATCACATTAAATCGTATATATTTGAGATGGTTGATAAGTGGTGAGAAAAATAATCAATGATAACATTAACAATCGCATTTGGCCATGTCTTATATGTGGTCCTATTTTTTCCTGCTGATTTTACAGTTACTTTCAATTATTTTTAATAACTGCATTAACAGTATAGGAAAATCTGAGTCACTTTATTAGGTACACCCATTAAACTGATTTTTAACACTTTCCTCTCGTGCCGCACACCTGAGGTTGAATTATCTTAAAACACGGTCATTTTTAGGTATGAATTATTAATTTTAAACATTTAAATGTTTTTTTTTGCAGAGAACTGTCTGAAAAACATAGTTATACAAACCACTGTTGGCATAAAATCCCAAAGTAATATCCTATTTAAACAAAGTTAGATATTTTTTTCCTGAAATTTTTCTACTGTTTTTCTTTTTTTAGGCAAAAAAATAAGAACAGTTTCCCATAAATGAGGCTTAATTTACTTTCTTGAAAATCTATTTTTTGCAGTGTAAGTCCTGGTCTCTGACTGCTCTTGTTATACATACAGGTATATACTGTACAATCATATATAATCATATATATGCTCCTAGAGAGTGTCTCATATATATATATATATATATATATATAGTACCTGCTTATAAAAATGCAGTTGTATCACTGTTAGTGTACAAAGTGTGATAACAAACTAAATTTTTCTAATTCTGTGCATCAGGTTTGTAAAGTATATAAACTCCTGCTCATAAATATGTAGTTTTTGCCAAATTATATAATTTAGTAAATATTTACAGAATATGCAAGAAAAATCAAATGTAAATCACTTTCACTGTATAAAGTGTGACAATAAAGTACATTTTGTACAGTTTTCCTCAAATGTGAGAGTCAGAGACTTTCACGAGAAAGTTGACTGATGGACGTCAGCTGCAGCCTGGTGTCTCCTCTACAATCACCACGTCACACTCACTCACTCACTCACTCACTCACTCACTCACTCACTCACTCACTCACTCACTCACGCCCACAACCGTTTTCCGCTGCAAAAGTCAAAACCACTCTCTCATTTTGAAGCTTTTACTGCAGAGTGACGTAACATTTTACTGTCTGAGCTTCTGCTACAGTTGCACACGGTCATAAAAAAAAAGAAAATTCTGTGTGAAGTGAAACGTTGACATTTAAAGTGACGGTAATAAAAAAAAAAACAGAGTGTCGGTAAAAACAGCGTTTGGCTTTGACGGCATTTGTTTCATGTTCATTTGAGGCTTTAAATGTGGAGCTTTAAGGCTTATAAACTCCATATTATACAATTTAAACCATGAAACACACAGTTACACTGTGGTTTTTCTTTCTTCTGCACAGCCTCTTTCCCACTGGTGAAAACATCTGGCTTTTGTCTGCGAAAATAAGAGACAAAATATAACTGTGCAACCTGAAACTGAAATCTAGTTTTGAAGCTGATTTGTTTTGTGACGACTTCCTGTTCAGGGATTTTAAATCAAATAATGTTACATTACATTTTTACAACTTATTTCGACGTTATTATGTTAACTTTTGTTACAGTTGTATAAAGGAGCAGCAAATTAAGAGGCGGCATAATTAAAAAAGAATTGCAACAGATTAGGATTTGTATTTTCTGGAGATGTAAATTAGAAACCAAAATTATTAGAAACCGATGGAGATGTGGATATTAATATCACTTCATTAACATTAGCAGACGTTTGTGATTTCTTTAGTTGTCACTTCATTTCTTTCCTAAATTGTAAATTAAATGTTTGGCACGTGTGCAAATCAAACGTCGTCTAGGGGGCGCAACAACAAATACTACGACCAAATTAGCTGCAATTATGTCATTGTATTTATTTTGCACAATGTAGAGCTGCACATTATATTCCACAGAGTGAGTCATCTCACTTTATACCCATCTCTGCTAAGACAGCAAATGGCACAAACTTTGAACTGTCTTCATTATTCTTCACTTTGTTTTGTTTTCGCGACACGGTTGGTGTAGTGGTTAGCATTCTCGCCCTTGCAGCAGGAAGACCCGGGTTCGTGACCCGGTCAGAACAAGAGCCTTTGTACATGGAGTTCACATGTTCTTGCCGTGTGTGCGTGTGTTTTCTCGGGTTCTACAGTCTAAAAACATGCAGATTTAGGGATTAGGACAATTGGACACTCTGAATTGACCATAGGTGTGAATGTGAGAGTGGACGGTTGTTTGTCTCTATGTGTCCCTGTGATGGACTGGTCACCTGTCCAGAGTGTGTCCCCGCCCTCGACCCTCCTATGGAGGATAATGTGGTAGAAGATGAATGACCGAGTGAGTGTTCTTTGTTTTCTAATGAGTCGGTTAGTAGTTTCAATAACCGGTAACTAGTTTGTCGCTAAAGTCCTCAAGTGTCCAAATATGTTCACGTTTGATGTGAAGCCAAAATGAGACAAACACATGGTGGATCGATGAAACGTCAGTCAAGAATGGATGAACTGGCTGCAGCCAGGGTTGTGTCGTGTGAAGGGTCAAAGGTTGAGTGTAAGGGGTCGCGGGTGTCCTTTAAAGCTAAAACACACACACATGCTGGTCTTTCCATCTTTGTGTGGACCCTCATAGACATAATGTATTCCCTAAACCTAACCCTAAAACCAGGTCTTAAATCTGAAAAAGCCCTTTAACCTTGAAGGGACATTTTGCCTTGATTGCAAGACATGTACAAACACACACACAGTGGTTCCCATGACTTCAGAGGACACTGCATTGACTTCCATTAATTTCCTGGAGACTTATTCTAACCTTAACCATCACAACTAACTGCCTAACCCTAACCCTAAAACCAGGTCTTAACTCTGAAAAAGCCCTTTAACCTTTTGGGGACCAAACTAAATGTCCCCACAATTCAAAATGTCCTCATGAAGATAGTACTTTTGTACGTTTTTTGTACCCCACAAATATAGAAAAACATGTACACACACACAGTCTGGTTTCCATGACTTCAGAGGACATTACATTGACTTCCATTCATTTCCTGGAGACTTACTCTAACCTTAACCATAATTACTAGTGTCCTAACCTAACATGTCTTCACCTTAAAATGGAGTCATTTACGTTATGGGGACTTGATTTTTGTCCCCATAAGGAAGACAAGTCCCCATAATGTGAGTGTGGAGACACATTTAGGTCCCCACAACATGAGGAAGACCAGCTACACACACACACACACACAGAGAAATGCCTCAGTCACATTCCCCTGTCAACAGCCTCAGCCTGTCACTCACTCATCAGTTCATTTGTGTTGGATGAGTCGTGGGTGGAGCGTGACAGTCATAGGTGTGTGTTTCCTTGGATTACAGGGGATTTTAATCTCATTTTCTGCTCCTAACAAGCCATTGTTTTATGGCGTTTTCATCATTTTCTTGTCTCGTGCCTTCATCTGCTCTGGGAGTTCACTCACACTTAATTGCACGCGGATAATAAATTCATCTCCATTCAGTTATTCCCACTTTTTCATCCACACTGAAACACAAGTTTCCCCGCAGACACAAGAGGGAAGACTTCTGCTGTGATTTTAATGGTGTTTCTGCTCAGCAGTTTATGACAGATAACGTGACTTCTAGAAAAACAGGTATCATTCAGTCAGGCCTCGATGTAACAGTCGGTTTTAAGAGAAAGGCTTCAACGGATCATCAGCAACAAACAAGAAAAACATGTGGGTGCAAAACACCGTTAAAACGTTTCTGCTCTTCCAAGGAACGAGGAAACACTGAAAGACTTAAATATGAACTGTTTGAGTTTGTTTACAGACGATCATCCTGTACCAGGGAAGTGTCTTCGCTACGAAACTGTGCTGAACCTTCCAAAGTGACGTCAGCAACCTCAGGTAAAACCACGGCTAATTATTAAAACCTGGGTTATGTTGCCAACTTCTATTAATTAAGTCACTCATTCAACCGTGCAGACTAAGCAATAGCACAAACTCATTAAAAACATCCTCAAAATCATCCTTTTAATTGATCATCGATAGTTTCTACGGTTATCAAAACACTGTCAACCAAGAAAACTCCTTTTATAGATCAGTGAAGGAAACCAATGTCGCAACTGACACAACGAAACAGGAAGTTAGAGCCAACCAAAAGTGTTCAAAAGTAAAGTTTATACAATGGTTTTCTTTCTTTTAAACGCGTCATTGTTTCAACAAATGTCCTACCAGGCCTGTAGGTGGCGCTGTAAAACTAACAGAGAAATACATCAAAAGCGCCAAGAAGACGTGGAGCACTGCCATGAACCTGACTTTGCTGTGTACATGTCGACATATAGAGGGGGTTAAAGGTCGGGATAGAGAGGTGAGGCGATGACATCACTGTTTTCCCAAAGCTAAAACAGTGTTTCCCATATTTTAAAAGATGCCCCTCTATAATTTTGACCCAAATCACAGTATAAATATATACAGCCATATCTGCAAAACGTAAAATCATTTGAAACTGGTAAACTCATAATGTCCACAAGATGTTTGGAAAATTACTTAAAATGTAATTTTATGTATGTTATTGAAAACATGTACTTAAAAATGTTGACTAAATTCTTAGTAAAATTCTGCAAATTTGTTTGGGGACCCCCCATAAAATTTTCCTGCGACATATTTGTGGGCCGCGACCCAGTCTTTGGGAAGCCAAAGTGCCCGAAAGCTTCTGGACAAACAAAACACCTATTTGTGTTATTTTGTGTTTATTCTAAATTAATTATTAGTACAGTTGGAATCCACACAAGGGCTGATTTTCTTCATCTTTTTCTCGTGTTTGGACTCTGAGTGTGTTTCCTTGGATTGTAGAAGCTTTTAATCTCATTTTCCACTCATACCACACTTATTTTTTAACCTTATTTTCCAATTTTCTTGCCTCATTTCTCTTTTCTCTCTTTTTGCAGTGGACACTTGGAGTTCATTCCACTTAATTACACAAGGGTTATAAATCCATCTCTCCTTTATGGGGGGCAATTGCAGTAAACCCTTCCAGCAACATCCACACTTAATCTCAACATCTCCAAACAGCTGTGTGTTATCAGTCGTTAATCTTTCCTCAGATTATTTCATCTGCACACGATTCCGAAGCTCTAAACTTCCAAAAATTAACCTGATCAATTCACCATTGACAAATTACACCGACTTATCGGAGACTTGCAGCTTCTCCGTGGTCGTGAAAAGCATTAAAACTGAAACCATTAAGTGAGCGCGAGTGACCTCCGCCCACTTTCAGGTGAAGTGAGGGTTCAGCGGTTTGTCTTTCAGCACCCAGGTGTTGCTTTCCATTATGGAAAGTCACCTTTTACAGAGGTGAAGTAGTGACTCCTCAAAGGTCGTCTCAGCGTCCATCCATCACGGACGAGAAATCCGGACAAAACCTCAGATTATGCTCTTTTCCCCGACATTCCAAGACATGACAACATACAGTTGAAAAAACAAACAAACAAAAAAAAAAACACGATTGAGCAATTTCACTCCAACTGCGAGAAAAGGGAGGGAGCTTTCAAACGTCAGGAACCTTGATTTACCTGGACTCTCCCAGAGCCACGAGATAAAGACCTTAAATACCCACTCGCATGAATCAAAACTTCAAATTCTCCAATTAAAACACACGATAAAGTATCACAGGAAACCTAAGGTGCAATAAAGTGCAAAAATGTGAGCATGATTTGCTGCATGTGTTGGTGGAGTTGATGGAGTTGGTTCAGTCCAGGACAATGTTTAAGGATAGTGTGACACAAAATAGTGGTGTTTTAGTGCACAATAAACAGCAGTGCGGAGTGAAGTGGAGTGGAACAGTGGGCGGCGAGGAAAACACACCTGAGGTCGGCCGAGGTGACTCCACCAGGAGTATCTGCCCGATTCTCCCTCACGCTTCAGGAACTTTTAAGAAATCCTCTGACAGGACGTCGACGGCCGGTGTAGTCCCATAGTGTCCCGCAGAGAAGTCCATGGAAAAGAGGAGGGAAAAGGGTAAAAAAACAGACACACACAAACACACGCACACATAGAGGAGCTGTAGGAGTGTGTGTGTGTGTGGTTTTTGTGACTGCTGCTCACTTCAACTTCAGCGCCTTCACAGGCTCTGAACCAAAGTGCTGCTGAGATACTCCAACACTCCCTCAGGAGACTCATCTCCACCCACTTCTCACACTGTCCCTCCTCTGATCCCGACACACACACACACACACGTTTGTGCTTCTATCAAAGTGAGGACAGAACACATCCCCGAGAGCCTTACCCTAACTATAACCTTAACCCAATTCTAACCCTGAGACCTAAAACCAGGTCTTAACCCTGAAAAGGCCCTTTAAAGAAGAGACAACCAGACAAAATGTCCTCACTTTGTAGGGTTTATACAATTTTTGGTCCTCACACAGCGACAAATACAAGAACACACACATCCATGTGCCCATATTGTGACCCCCCCCCCCCCCCCCCCGCCTGTGGTTGTGGCCCCCCCCCCCCCCCACCCGCCTGTGGGCTGAAGCCTTTGGGCCTAAGCCAGGACTGTTCTTTTAGTGTGTGTGTGTGTGTAGCTGGTCTTCCTTATGTTGTGGGGACCTAAATGTGTCTCCACACTCACATTATGGGGACTTGTCTTCCTTATGGGGACAAAAATCAAGTCCCCATAACATAAATGACTCCATTTTAAGGTGAAGGCATGTTTTAAAGTTAGGCTGAGGTTAGGGTTAGGTTAAGGTTAGGGTCAGGGTCAGGGTTAGGACACTAGTAATTATGGTTAAGGTTAGAGTAAGTCTGCAGGAAATGAATGGAAGTCAATGTAATGTCCTCTGAAGCCATGGAAACCAGTGTGTGTGTGTTTTCATTCAAAATGTAACAGTTGCAGGTTTAGAGTTGTTTTCCACACAAAAACCACTCTAAACACTGTAGTACATATGTCAGGCCTGTATGTGGCGCTGCACTAAAACCAGAGAAGATGATGCTGGCCTGCTGTGACGTTTACGTAAGGTTTTATTTGAATAAGTTTCCATTAGAGTGTCTACAATCACAGAAACGAGGAAGGAAAGAAAATAAAAGTTATCATAAAGAGAAAAGTTAACGCAAGAGCAAAAGAGAAGTGGGATTATGACATCATCACCATTTTCCCAAAGTAATGTATTAGTCGTGAGGGTGGTGTTCAGTGGCCCAGTGCTTATACAATGTTTCTGTGTGGATAAAATGCTGAGACAATAAAAAACTTTAGCAGATTCTCCCAAAATTATTTTCATGTGGACAGCCACTTTAAATCAAACCAAGTACAGGGATTACTTAGGGGTTTAAATCTTTTAAAATCGTTCAAAATAAACTTTTCCAGTGTAATATTTTCTGATTTGGACCGCAGTTCCTGCTTATTGTGACGTATTACCTGGGATTATTTAGTCAATAAGTTAGCAATTTCCTAAAAGTGATGCCACTAGCATCTTGAGTAAGTGGCTACATATTTATCAATAACAAAATGTTAGCTTTACTTGAATTTCTGCCAATGTTACGACTCCGAAGCTGCACCAGTGATGTAGCAGCTCTTTTAGCAGCTTTGCTAAATATGTTAGCTTAGCTAAACGTTAGCATTGCAGAAGCATTAATAAAAGATCTTATTTACTCTCAAAATCAAGTTAGAATTTATTGCACATTATTTCAGTTGTATTTTTATTGTACGTAATTCAATTAAAGTATTTCTGATTGCAATTAAATAATTTAGAATAAATGTAAAATAAATACCAATAGTATTGTAATTTTTCCCAAAGCTTATGTATCAACCAGTTGTACCCAAAGACTGGATCAGGACCCACAGATGGGTCGCAGGACCATTTTTCTGGACCCCAAACAAATTCTTTCTTGAATTCTTTCAAACTTTTAGTTAAGATTTATGTGTATATGTTTTAAATGACATGCATTTCCATTCATTCACCAAACGTCTCTTGGATATTATTAATTTTCCAATTCAAAATTACATTCATTTTTACAGAAACGGCTATAAATTTTTCAGTATATTATATTTGATATCAACTTAATAGTGGTTTTTGATACTCAACCCAAACAGTAATTAATGATTTCTGTGGACCTTTATAAAGTCGTTGATGGCTTTATAATTTTAAAAAGACCATGCCGACACCTTTAAATTTAACAAATTATTGATTATAAAAACAAAGAACTGTTGGAAACTAGAGAATGTCTCACTGGATAATTAAAATAATTAAATTACAACCTCAAACATTTCAGTTTACAATTACATATATTTAGTTTGGCTAAACATACTATGGCTTTTAAGCAATTAACTAACAAGTGAAAGCAGGTTAGGTCTGAGTGATGATAACCCTTCCCTCCACTGACCAGTTTGGGTGTAACCATGTGACCCAACAATAACTACCAAATGGCTTCCTTCAAACCCATCTCAGGCTAATTACCCTATGGCAGAGGTAATTACCTGTGTGATGGTCTCCCTCTGCAGCAGAAGCTCGACAGGCTTTGTCTTGCTGTTGAGTAAACACTGCAAATACACTGGATAATAAATGCTGGCCCTGGGCCACTACTGTGGTTTCTGAGGGAGAGGCGGAGTAATGCGGGTGATGATGGTGATATCCAATCTTCAATACACGACGGAATAACACGGCATTATAGGTGATTTGTCAGTTGCAAAACCTGCTGTCAAAAATCAGGTTGTGAAGTATAATTTGTGTGAATGTGTTGATATTTAAATGCCACACACACAACAGTTTTTAGTGCAACTACAACATAATCAATAATAAATGATTTTTAACACAGTCCATCACTATAATTAATTTTGTAATGTAGTAACAAAGCTCGTCTAAATGCTCCGCTGCCCTCTTCAGGTTCAAACAAAGGACAACTTAAACCTACTTCCCAGCTTTTTAGCATTATTGTTCTTTCATATGCAGATGATACACTTCTCTTCACACTCACTTCATTTGAGAATGATAAGATAAACTCTCACTCTGTGGCTTGTTGGGTCAGGAATTTCCATTTGCATATGAAGAAAGCAGTAGTACTAACTAACTTTTTGGAACCAGAAGAGTCGCCCCCTGGTGGCTAACTTCTGGTCCTGTCCTACCACCAAGGCTTCACTTTTCAACCTGAAAGACTATGTCCATTTTTATGTGCAGTCCATGACTTTTGCCATAATTTAAATCCGTTTCCCAGCTGTTTAGCATTATTGTTCTTTTATATGCAGATGACACACTCCTTTTCACAATCACTTAATTTGAGAATGATTAGAAAAATAACCACTCTCTGACTTTACATTTACACATGAAGAAAGCAACAGGACTAACTAAACGAGCAGGTCTACCTCCAAGGCTTCACTCTTAAACCCAGAAGACTTAGTCTATTGTTACACACATGACTTATTTTTTTATTTGTCATTATTTTAAGATTATTGTTCTTTTATATGCAGATGACACAGTCCTCTTCTTAATCACTTCAATCATTCTAGAATAATAAATGGGCTTGGAAGTTTTGTCATTAACATAATGAACAAGGCAAGCAATACTTTCTCACAGTCTAACTTTCTGAAACTCTGCAACAAAGCGACAGAATAAACGCAAATTACTGCCGACATGCAGCTAAAACACTAATTTGGAGGGAGACTATTCTGTTTTTTAATCTGTAAATGCTATTTTCAAATAAAAAAAAAATTGCCTTATAGTTGAGTTTTTCTTTGATCAGTGTCAATTTTTACAAATCAGGGCAAAAGTTTGGGCCAGTATACATATTTTCCTCTCTCCATTTGATAAAATATACGTTTGTCTGTCTCTCTGAGCTCCATTTCATGTCTGCACTGCAGTGTTATTGTATACAGTAATGTGATATGGAAGTAGTTGACACTTGTGTCTCAGGTATCGTCTGTATAAGACACTTTTACATTCTTGTCATCGTCAACAATAAATCTGAATTTAACTGCGTTGAAAATCAATACGTTAGATAATTTATTCCAAATTGCTAACCTTTTGCCTGTCTACAGTAAACAATGAAAATTTTGAGTTTTACTGTAAAATTAAATAATTACAGAAACATGCAGAAACATTTCATTTTTGCTATAAGTTCAGAAATTATACTGTAAAATTACAATATATTGCTCTGCTGTTTCTGCTGTATGGAGGAGGATTAGGGCCATGTGGGAAAACATTTAAAAAAAAAACAAAAAAAACAAATTCTATATATTTTTTTAAACAACTGACTTTTTTCTCAAAATTCTGACTTTAATCTCACAATTACGTATATTCAGAATTCCGACCTTAATGTTAGAATTCTGGCTTGTTTTAATTTTGCTTCGCCCCAATCCTATTTTTTACTGTAAATCAAAAGAATACACAGAGATGTACTGTATTACACTTTTACAGTAATCAGCTGTAAAAGTAATTTCACAGTATAGATACCACAAATAAAACATTTTCTTATTAAAAAATTATCTACAGTGAATATTTATCAAGTTTCGGAGAACAAGAATGTGTCATTTTTAAAAACACTGGCCAATGTGGATTATTAAAACATCTACCTGTGGAGGAAAATCATATCATTCTTTTTATCTCCTCATACTAAAATATTATTATTGCACTGGCACATGGGAATCCTGCAGTTAATCACGTAGTCCAGGGTTCGAGGTTAAAAAGAAAAAAAAAACAATCAATTCATGTAAGAATTGAGATTCTTATCATCCACCGTTCTGAATTGATTCACGAACGCCACGAATTGATTCTTATAATAACAGAACAAAAAGGCAGAAAACACGGGAGCAGCTGGGAAACGTGACAATAATCTGTGTGCGAACACATTTTGGATTTAATGACTCGATTATTAGCTTTGTATTTTTAAGACAAAGGCGGCCGACGTAAGTGGAGCGGATTTCACCGATGATCGTGTCCAATTTATTTTTGCTTTACTGGGAATTTGTAATAATAAATAGCACAATAAAATTATTTTATTTTATTTATTCTGTCTCCATTGGGTCCAATCATTTAATCTATACAACTGTTTCGCTTTCAGTTTGGATAACAAAGGCTTTTCAGTGGCTGCTGCAGCAGAGATTATAAATATTAAAATAAGTAAAACTTAATGGTATCAAAAATATTTAGTTTGTAAAAACTATACAAACATGGCGGTCCCTGCTCCTGATATAAATATGTATAAAGACTCATTTTCAAGTAATAGAATAACATCAATTCATACAACCAGGTGATTGTAGACGTATTATATAATTATTTTTATCTCTTCAATTTCTGCCAAATAAAATTAAAATTGAATTTTAACAAACTTTTAAACACCGGACCTTTAAGCACCAATGTAAACAGAGGGGAAGTAATTAGAAAAAGAATTTGATGTGAAGTTAGAGCTTTACAGTGTCTCCTTGCATACAAAAATAAAATTTTAAGATCATTTTTGGGAAATTTGTGTGCACTGATTCTGGTTTTACAGCAAGATGTGCAATTTATCTTAGTTTAGGCTGCATATTTTACATTTTTGACCCTTATTTTTATATGTTTAAATATTAAATGTATTTAGTATGGTCTCCTTTTGCTAATTCTTGTACAGCAACTGTTTTATTTTTTAATATTTATTTTTAATATTTTCTTTTTTACTGTATTTGTTTGGCTCCAAATTCATTGTATGTAGATTAATATTTGTGAATAAAACTTGTTATTCTAGAAAAACACGTTAGGGCTTTAACACAATTTTTAAAATTGAGATTATAGATTTATATATTGTTAATTTTCTATCATTTTATACATTTATTTATTTTTTTACTCAAGCAAACTTCCTGTGATGAGCCTTTAAAGCCGCAACAGAAGGTGAGCAGAGCAGAAGCTTCCCTGAGGGTCCGTGTCCAGGGTTTCCGGGCCAAGGTAGAGCGAGCCTATGATGCAGAGAGGAGAGGGAGACGACACATGGACCTGCAGAGACAGAGAGAGAGGAAGAGGAAGAGGAGGAGGAGGAGGAGGAGGAAAACTGAGGGAGAGGGAATAAATGTTGAAGGGAACAGAGAGATGAAGATAAATGAAAGAGAACAGTAAGTAAATGCAGAGCAATAAAGAAAATGAGGAAACAAACAGCGGGCGGGGGGGGGGGGGGGAATAAATAATATGGAAATAATAATGAATGAGCAACAGAAAAAGAAGGAAGTGACAGAGGAATGGAGCAAGAAGAGATTTGTTTTATTTGGGGACCCAATTTTTCCAACATGTCAAACATAATATAAATCCTGATAAGAGCAAATTTAACCTTAATAAAAACAATTACTCCAAAAATAAATCAGTTGTTTCCAGGAGGTATGAGGTATATTTTTAAAGACATATACACTCATAAATCTGAATAAAATATGACATAACCAAAATCCCTCTCCACCCATGTTTAGGTTCTGATCCAGTCTGAGTAAAATGAGTTATAGAGGATATAATGATAGAATGATTCTTTCACAGATGTATCATTGTTTTTGTTTACATTTTAGACCGTACATAAGAAATGGACATACTCTTCCACGCCAAACTCCTAATTTGAAGCCTCGACTGGTGCTGTGTTTTTCAGATTAGCTATTGAGACAACAACGTATATGTTTATGTATATGACATACACATACTTCCCCTCAGCTTTTAAATGTACATTTTCAAATGTTGCTGATTCGTAGTTTATTGTTTCAGTGTACTTTTTGTATTCCCACTAATATCCTGTGTGTTATTTCCCTACTTGGTAAAATGCTATATAAATACATTAATTTGATCTATTTTTCTCTAAATTAGGACATAATGTACAAAAGCTGACATCGTGTACCATAGAAGAAGATCTGAAACTAGTGATTGAGACCGTTTAAATGTTTTCAAATGTTTTTTTAAATTAAAAGTAAAATGTTTACTGAATTTAAAAAACCAAGTGAGAAGTAGAAACTCAATTTCTAAGACTGAGCAGTCGCCACCTGGTGGCTAACTGTTGCTTCTGGCTCATCTCCAAGGCTTCACTTTTCAAATAAAAAAAAAAAAAAAAGTCCATTTTTATGTGTGACTTTTTTTATCATTAGTTTTCTTTGACATGCAGATGACACACTCTTTTTCACGATCAAATATGTGACCTCAAAATTTTCTGTTTACTTATTAACAAAGTAGTAGGAGATTTTCGGGATCTGAAGTTTTCACACCGGCAGGAAAGTTTCCAGAAAATTTCCACCCACTTGCTTGTTGGGAATTACCAAGAACTTATCCGGAACATGGGTTTAAGCAGAAATCATCCAGAAATTTGACTCGTGAGTTGACAGGAGATGTTCCGTAAAATGTAATGATAGCAGAGTCGCCCCCTGGCGGCTAACTGCTGCTGGACTATGTCCATTTTATATACAATCTATGACTTTTATATTTGTCATAAGTTAAACCCATTTCCCAGCTTTTTAGCATTATTGTTCATTGATATGCAGATGACACACTCCTCTTCGCCCAAACACTAAAGGCTAAAGGCTTAGCTGAAGAAGTAACTGTGTTTTCAGTATCAGATTTTAAAAGGTCGGACATTGAAAGTTCCAAAAATGAAACAGTAGAACATAATGACATGATGAAAATGAGCTGCCTGTCGTTTGGAAGATGTTTCGGGGGTTTCCAAAGTATAACGTGGATCAAACAACAATTTACTGCAAATGTTTTCAAGCTAAAGTTGTTGACATGAGTAGTTTACGCCGCTACCTTCACAGAAAACATGGCTTAAAAAATAAATACTGTTTCGTATCATAAAAATCTTAAAAATCAACATGAAGATGCTACGAGAGGTGGAGAAGGTGGGAGTATATGGGGAAGAGGGTAATGGATGAACGTAGAGAGTGAGGGGAGGGTGGAGGTCTGTTCCAGAAATAAACAGCAACAGAAGGTAGGCATGAAGCCACTGGCAGCAGGTGAACTCGAGTAAAGAGCAGAAGAGCCTGGAGGAAATGAAAAGCTAAAATCCACCGTATGTAACCCGCTGCTGTCTCATGCTGTTCAGTCCATACACCTCAACGTTTACATTTACAGCGGGTCAGAGGGACCAGCTGATGCTTCTGTCCTGACCATTGAAACTGTGACACAAAAATGTCTCAGTAACTCAGAACACGCACAGACAAATGTCAGATTCAGCAGACGCTCATCCACCAGTGCCTGATTTCTGCATTACGGTGGCCTGGAAGTACAAACTGTTATCGCAAAGTGTGAAGCACTTTTGCAAATCCCAAGAGAAATGAACACGTTCACATTTTTGGAAAACTATTTTGTTACAAAACACGAAATAATTTTACAAATCCAAAGCAAATTTCCAAAAGCCAGAGTCTTTACAGAAGAGGAACGTACCAAATGCTGCAGTGACCCGGAAGTGATAAAGTGAGCAGTCCATTCTCTGTTTTTTGACGTTAAGACACATAATGTTTAACATGCTATGGAACATACAAACTGCCATGACGAGGCTTATGGCATGACATGAAAACTTTTATTTAAATTTAGAAAATCAACACATTTTGAAATGTTTATTTTGAAAGTCAGGTGGAAAGGAAGCGGCATCTGTGAAATTTCTTTCGCGTCTTGTAAATTTGTTTTCAAGAATGTACATCCCCCCCTTTTCCCTTTTTTCAATGGCTTTTGTAAACGTGTTTTGGGATTTATGAAAGTGTTTCACACTCTGCGATAATGGTTTGCACTTCCAGGCCACCGTAGTGTATATGTAACAAAATGAACAAACGTTTGATTCCAGGTAAATCAATAAAGTATTTCTGTCATCGTATTTCTGTCATCGCTCTTAAAATATATATGCNGGATCTTTATGTGCGTCCTCATCAGACCTCATCAGGAAAACACACATGCTGCGGTGGTTCGAGGACACACGAGACCACGTCCCTGAGCTGCATGAGCTCAATCTGTCCTCAGGACGGATTAGAGACGACCTCCTCAGCTCAGCTCTGCTGATACGGCAGCAGTTCCAGATCTACTTATTTATTTATTTATTTATTTAACACTACTCGGAGCTTAGACGTCGATTTATCTTCATCTTTTTTGATTTTAAATCATAAATATGTTAAAGTTACTGGAAGAAAACTTACAAAAGATAAAAATTTAAAACCGTTTTTCAGGATGTCAACTGCAATACCTTCAGAATCCACCAGGGGGCTCACACTTTAGGAATCAACAGTTAAATATGTTAAAAATACAACAAGTATTTTCATAACCAGTTAATATGTGGATCATTTTAGGTCCATAAAATGCCAAATGAAAATGCCTTGTTTTGTCCACAAACTAAAATGAATCAATTTTGATTTTTTTTATTATATGGAGCAACAAAACCAGAAAATACTCACATTTAAAAAAGCTGAAAAAATCTGATTATTTGTTTTAATGTAAAGAAAAAAAACAACAAAACTCTCAAACTGATGAATATTTTATCAAAACATTTGCTAATTAATTTAGTAATTGATTAATAAACATTAGTTGTTTCAGCCCCAACAACCGAAACAAGATTTCTGGTTTTAACTGGTAGTTTTTACTGTCATTGCTTTAAGGTTAGCACTGTTTTTAATGTCTGTTCTTTGGGGCCAAAGAACGTTTCATTTCCTGTAACATAAATCTAAATTAAAGCAGTGATTAAATATCATTGTATACACGTTTGCAGACGACCTTTTATTCTCCTCTCGGTGTTTCCTAAACCCTTTTCCCCCCAGGTTTTGGCAGATAAGAACATTTTTCGAGCGCCCTCATCCACACATTCTTAGACGTGTGTGATGGCGTTGCTTTACAGAGGAATTTGTTTTAGCTTGTTGGCCGTTGCTCCATCAATCACAGCTGAAACTGTATCGAATTGCACATGGAGGAAGTTATGATTTCCTCAGGTAAAATGTACAGGTTTTTTTTAACAGTGCGTAACACTGTTGAACATGAAGTGAGTTGAACATTTGCAGGCAAAGACGACGATTTGGTTAAGTGACATGTTTATAGAAGTAAACTTTTCACGCATCAGGTCGTCCAGCTCCTGGCTAATGATTATTTTCTTTCTTCCTTTTTATTTTCTCACATAATGAATTAGTTGTTTAGTCCATAAAATGTCAAAAATGACGATGTTCTCAAATGTCTTGTTTTGTCCACAAACCAAAATGCTTCAGTTTTAATGATTTCTTTGCTTTATGGTGCAAAGAAGCCAGAAAATATTCACGTTTAAGAAGCTGAAAAATCAGACTTTTCAGTGTAGTAATTAATTATTTAACGATTAATTGGTGATGTTGCTGCAGCCCTAATGTTCCTGCAACGGTAAGTCTCATTTTGGAGAATTTGGCAACTTCACTTGTTAACAGCACTTTTAAGTGGATTTACCAGAGAAAGTCGCAGTTATCATTTAGGATTAGGATCTTAGCTGCTGCCGCCGTGTTTTAACTGACTGATAAATGGATCTACTGGACAAAACAAAGTGGTTTAGGGATTAAATTGTACGTTAAAAGCCCCTTAATATATATTAAGGGACTTTTATATATATATATATATATATATATATATATATATATATATATACGCATACTACCAGTTTCTCATTGAATTTAACTTTTAACTGGTAGTGTATATACACACACACACACACACACACACACATATATATATATATATATACATACATATGTAAATAAATGTAAATAAAAAAATCTGTAACAGGATTTTAGCCGAGTCAAACTGTGGGCTATTTATTTATGGGAATAGAATATTTGTTGCACACTTAAAGAATTACATCTTTGAAATGACTAGGTAACACTGGGTGCATTTTTTTTCCACAGGAAGAATCTCCAGAAACTGAAGTCAGAGATGGGATTGGGCTGCACTGACTGATCATAAATTAAGTCACACCTTCTCTGGCCTCACGTCCACCTGGACACCGTGTTGTCATGTGTGTGTTTTATGGCTAAAGGTCTTCAGGTGACGCACATTAATAAAGCCACACATGCTGTGCCAGTTATCATCCAAATGTACATCATTCCTGAAGAGAACGTATCATTTATTTATTGTTTTTGTATTATTTCTCTGTGGTTTTCAGATTTTTTTTTTATTGTGGGTTAAAATGCACAAAAACCTGAAAACTGATATGGACGTCGTAATGCTTGGATGACCTATAGCGCCCCCCAAAGTAAGGTCATGGTTTCACAAGTGTCGGGGGGATGAAACTCATTGAGATCAATGCCCTCACTCTAACACTCTAACAAGTTTCATAGGAAATCTTTCAGTGAATTTTTGACGTAATTTTGAATTTTATG
Source organism: Brachirus orientalis (assembly GCA_016785285.1). Lineage (NCBI taxonomy): Eukaryota > Metazoa > Chordata > Actinopteri > Pleuronectiformes > Soleidae > Brachirus > Brachirus orientalis. The sequence goes on along the minus strand of JAFBJR010000374.1, from coordinate 1,193,517 downwards.
AGTTTCAGGCCTTTATCAGCAAATCTTATGAAATTCAACACAAAAATTTAAAACATCCTTCAAATCTATGCCACACTTGATCTGGGCATGGCAGCAGAAGCTTCCATTCCTATTATACTTTAGTTAAAAAAAAAAAACAAAAACATGGATATAATCTTCTGGAACCTGAGGCCAAACAGGAAATTAGAATATAGTAAACAGCCACTAGGGGGGCGACTTTTCTGGTTGCTAAAAGAACTCTTTGAGTTTGAATAGAGGTTTTATGTTAAATCTCATGTTCTGGGTTTCTGTTTTCCCACACACCATTGAGCCAATCATCAACAAGGACATGTGCATGGTTAGTGTGGCTGCAGACGCTGATGGTCCTGATTTCTAGAATCGCACACTCAGACATTTACAGAGATTTGCAGACACATGAACACGTTTCCTGCGCCTTAATCTGGCACACACTGCCAGACCAAATTCCATAGAGAAAATCGGCATTTTTAGCTCACAGGGACGCAGGAGCTGCTGTCTACTGCTGCCTCGCGTGGTCAGTGTCTGTCATTTAATGAAACCCAAACAAAGGATTTCAAACACAGAAATGCCAAAAGTTACACATGTGAATTCACAGATGGAGGCAGCAGTGGATAAACAACTCCTTTGTGCCGTGATGTAAAATCATTAATTTTCTCCATGGGATTTGGCGCAGGAGCACACGAGTGGTTTAAGAAGTGACACAAACTTTGTGTTTTCAGTCCAAACATGCTGTGTAACTGTGAGATAAAGCAGTGAACACATTCTTCGTACACTTCAGCTCATGTTGTTGAGGGTCAGAACTGTGATAAATCTCAGTAAAGCTGGAATGACGGTGCAGATTCGGGTGATCGTTTGGTGATGGATTATGAGAAACCTCTTACATTGGTGCGCTGTTTTTCTCCACACTGGTATTTGAGACATTCCTGTTATAAAAAATGTTAATTAGAGCTAATAATCTGATTACATTATATATTATATTCTATTTTGTATCATCTTGTTTATGATGCATGTGTACTTGACTTTTTTTTGACTAGGTTTGCTACTATAACTCTGCAAACGTCCTTGTTGTGGGACTAAAAAAAAAAGATAATCCTATGTAATCTCGCCTCAGGCTAATTTGCACTGAAGAACAGGACAACTCGTTGATTTATAAAGTTATAAGAGATGATGTAAAAGGAGGTAAAAAGGCCAAATGACAAGCAGCTTGATATATAATGCAAGTGGAGCCTCACAGCAGAGCAGGTTCAGGGTCACCAGGTTTGTCTGCTGTTCCACCGCCTTCAAATCGACGGCTAGCGAGACAGAAACAATCGCCACGTGCCGACCGAACCAGTCTGCAGACGCAGCAAATGGGTTCTGATGCTGCAGGGCCGTGAATAGTCATCAGCTTCCCTTCCTGTTCACGTGCCACCGTCTCCATCAACAGGTTCACAGAGGAGGACGGGGAATTCAGGGGTCGTCGGGTCAACGGGGAAGGGTGAGGACGGTGAACGAGGAGACGTTCAACGCTGTGCTCACAAATGATGGTACAAGCGGTGAAAAGTGAGGTTTGTTACGAACGTCCCTGGCTAACGCCTGGAGGACAAACACACGTCTTAGAAACTGTGCTGGAATTTGTACCAGGGCTAAAAATAAAGAAGATACCGGAGACATTATATGTTTATCCTTGTCTTACCCCAAAAATAAACCAATGAATTCATATGAAAAAATACTTGTATGGACCCAAAAAAATGTGACGCATTAAAATGTACCTTTCTAAGTTGCAAAAAATACGCGATTGTTGAGTTTGATTACAAAAAGTCGATTTTTATTTATTTATTTATTTTTTATTTTTTGGATTCTATTAAAAAAAGAAAAAATTGTTGAGGATTCACTGAGTCCACAGATTAAACGTATTTCTAAATAAATGTTATTTGTTGTGCATGTTTTAGCATGAGGTGGCAGCGGACAGCTGAGGGGATCAAATTTACCAGGTTTCTTGAATGCATCCCGAAGCTGCTCCAAGCTCAAAACAATCTCCACGTTTCTCAAACTCCTCTGGTGGTAAAATAATAATAAATGAAATAATACTTATAATTAGGGTCTTATCTCTCGTTCCATCTTAATCTAATCTCACTATACCAGTGTGGGAAGTACATGTGAGGAGATTAGACTATTATTAGCAGATCTGTGTCTGACTTTGCTCGGCCTTTTATTTATTTATTTTTTTCCACACCACTGTATTTTAATGTTTATGATAATGATTTTACTTTGAGAGCTCAGTATTTTTCTTAAGTGAAACTTGGTATAAAAACCACTGGTCTAGATCCTATATTTAATTTTTTTTTTTTTTGGAAAACGCCTGAGTGGGAAAAATCTCAAAATCCTGACTTTTTTTCCACGAAGACAGCAAATACGTCTAATTGTCTCCACCATATTCTTGTGTTTGCAGATTTTTTGACAGATGTTTATCTAAAACCAAAGCCTAACAACACAGTGGTTTGCTTTGCCATAACTTTTTTTCTTTCTTTATTTCCATTTCTTTCCTCTGGTTCAGATCATTCAATTTGTAATGTTGATAATATCTTCTTCTCCGTCTTCTGATGCAGCGTTACAGCGCCACTTACAGCTCTGGCATATGTACTACAGCGTTTTGGACTGAGATATTTCCTGAACCGATGCCATCTTTACCGGGAACTTTTTTTTTAAGTGTCAAAGAAAAAGATTTTTATGTTTATGTTTTGTGCCGTTTCCGGGTGAATGTGGCCTCAGACGTTAAACTTTACTCCACATTCTTTCCTTTTAGTTTATGTTTACGGCAGCAACTCATGCACAAATCCCTGCACTGTATATTTGACTTTCAGTGACTGTAAAAAAAAAAAGTCCTGACAGAGATGCTGCTCGATAGCAACCAAAAGGGATGAATTCCTATAAACACCAGCGTAGCAGGATATTCACGGTATGCGAGCTCAGTCTCTGTCATGATGCCGCCGCCAGATTCTGCCACTCTACAAATAAACCGAGTTGTTTTTGTTAAAAAAATAAAATAATAAAATGGAGAAGATAAACACAAAAAAAGGCCACAGGCAGATTTTTGGCAGATTCATGTGAAATATATTCAAAACACCTCACAATAAAAGCGATGAATGAATGAATGAATGAATGAATGAATGAATGAATGCTCCCTGTGGCCTCTCGTATTTCTCTCACCTCCCCCACTTCTCCCTGAAGGCTGTGAAGTAATAACCCCTATTGGGGAAGCTTTGATTTACAGTGTTTGCCCTGCTCTACACTTAACGCCTGCCCCAGCTCGCTGATAACAATCTTACAGGCAGCAGCAGGCTGAAGAGCTGAAGAGCTGAAGAGCTGAAGAGCTGAAGAGCTGAAGAGCTGAAGAGCTGAAGAGCTGAAGAGCTGAAGAGCTGAAGAGCCGGTCCACGAAGGCGGTCACCTGTGGTTTATCACAAGCTCCACCAGTCACTCTAATAATTCAAAGAATGTCTCTTTGCTCAAACACATAGCTGTTCGGGGGTTTGCTTGAAGTCCCAAGAAAGCTTAAACTTGGCAATAAAATAAGTAAAATGAAGAAGATATTCATGTTAGTTAGCGTTGGAGCCTGTAACATCCACAGCAGTTAAGGGGAAACTTAAGTGAGTGTGTCAAATGAAATGAAGGTTTTATTTGGAGACTGAAAACAGATTTCTGACATATCATTAGGTTTATGTTATATATGCTGCTGGTTATACTGTATATATATATATGTATATATATATACATATATATATATACACATACACACACAGTACTGTGCATAAGTCTTAGTCCACCAGCAGCTTTGTTGTTTTTATGTCAGTTTTGTAATCTTTGGCGTTCAGATTGAAAAGATGTGACTAAAAGTCAGTCTTCTACTATATGATCAACCTGTCAGTGAGTTGAACTTGTGCAACATGTGTAAAGTGATGGAGAAATAATTGTACAGTATGGTCATTATAGCATTGCTAAAACAACAAATCTAATGGTGGCCTAAGACTTATGCACAGTGCTGTATATAGACTATAATGTGGATGTATACAGTGTTGTTGCCTGACAAAATGGCATGTTGAGCAGTGATGGTGAACTGCTCCAAATTTACAGTATAATCAAAGCTGCTTCACATTACAGTTTTTACCATTCACCCACTCACTCTCTACCATCAAGTTAAGTGTCTTGCCCAAGGACACATCAACATGTCGACTAGAGGAACCGGGAATTGAACGCAAAACCTTCAGGTCAAAAGACGACCCGCTGTACCACTGCTCTACCGTCGCTCAGTTCCAGATGGCATTACCTGGGCGTGTGCAGTCGGACTGACATGTTTACGTGTATTTTAAAACTCTGGTTTTAGTCGGACTAACGTAATAATTCAGCGAGTCCCAAAGTGTGGGTTGTCGCCCCCTAGTGGGTCATGATGTTACTGCAGATGTGCTATGAAAAAAGTCAGAAATACATGTTTTCAATTTTCTGTTTTGTAATTTAGTTGCTGTAAGTTATATAAGATAGTTTTAAAGAAATACCTATAAGGAATAAAACAAATCCATAGCGTTTAAATGATGTGTTATTTGTGGTAATATATGCAGTATATAAAAATATTGTGACATAAGTAAATATCCAGGCCTATCATTTTAGCATTTTTGCACTCAGTATTAATTGGTTCATTTTAATTTGTAAGTTTCTATTTATATTTATGGCTAATTACGCACTTTGTTGTGTAGATAAACCTTTCTAATATGAATAATAATCACATGCATGTGTGGATTATTAATCTGCATTGAAATTGTGTATCCCCCATGAAAATCAAAACATAAATAAGGGAATTATTGATCTTAGTCTTAAGGATTTTCAGATTGTAAGTTTGGAAATGGCTGCAAATATTTGTTTTTTTCAAACGTCCTCTGTAGAGTCGAGGACGTGGACGAGGTCACGGAGCGAGAAGACAAGAATTCATTCGTTCATCCAACAGTGCTACATGCATTTACAGAAAAATGAATGTCCCCTCCTCAACCATTAACATACCGATGCACACGTGTGTCGGTTTGCACCGCAGTGCGTGTGTTTTCTGCGTTCACGCGACCTTCTTTTGTCCTACGGCCTGGTTGTCACGCCGCTGTAATCATCCTCACGGTGGAAGGATGACGCCTGAATATCAAAACACTGTTGACCAGAAGAACAAACATCAATATTTACATGTCATGTGTGGGATTTGGCCCGGGGAATTCTGACATGATTGTTTTTCACGGCCGTTGCAGAGAAGATATCGTGTGCCGGCATGAATGCTAAGTGCATGTCGATCTGTTTGATCAAAGACTTTCTGCTCTTCATGTCGATGTCGATGTTGTTGTTGTTGTTGTTGTGTGACGTCTGGCAATGGAGCGAAATGGGATTAAAACATTAATAACTCTTACATCCACGTCACAACTGAAGAACAAGCACCTCCTGCACTTATTAATGTGCCGATGACGCATTGCTATTTTCACTACAAGACAGAGCAGATGTGATTGAACCTGCAAAGACTCGACTGTGTGACTATATTGTTTGTTTGTTTTTTTTTAAACTTGCACAGTACAGTACATACTGGAGGGGACAAAAATTGGGCACTGCTCCTTTAAATTTAATGACAAATCCTTTAAATTGAACAATGACATTAAATGCAGAGTCAAAGCAAATATGTGAGTTGATGCAAATCCTGTGGAGACATGTACAATTTTATTTACGTCTGTGGCTCTTCTGAGGTTTCTCCCATTTTTTTTCCCTTTAAAAGGGTTTTTTTGAGGAGTTTTTCCTCACTTGATGTGAGGGTCTAAGCATGGAGGGTGTCACATGCTGCACAGATGTATACGTTTTATATATGTACACTATGGTGTTTTATTGTTTTGTCTATCTTGTTTTTTTTTTAGGTCTTTAAGGTATTATTTTTCAGTAGTTTATTTTATTTATCTCTAATGCACTTTGTTTCAGCTGTCTTCGTTTTTTACAGTGCTTTATAAATAAAGTTGGATCGGACTGGGAAAACAATTGCAGATTTCCTAAATGTGCACAATATCTCACACGACTTTGCACAATTGTGAGTCGTGGTGAGAATTTACCGAGTCAAAGAGGTTTGGAACAGGGCAGCCTTTAAAAAAAAAAACCCATAAAATTGGACACTTGTCAACAGTAGGACATCTTCAAGTGGGTTCCAGGGCTGTGCATGCCAAAATGTCTCCACAGCGCCCCCTACAAAGTTCAGTTTTAGTTTCAATTACAGGCTGTCAACTGTGTTTATGTTTTGGTTTGTTGCTCCATCCGACCAGTAGCACTCGAACACACGGGTTTTGCCAGAAGTGTTAAGTCAACTCATCAATCAATCAGTGAAACATTAATTACAATTTATATTAATTTGAATCTCAAGTTCTGACAAATTCGCAAGCAAACAAACAGCAAAAAAAAAAACAAAAAAAAAAACAAGTCTCTTTTCAACAGAGAGAGAACAGTTACAGCAAACTGTACACAACAAGAGCCACTTACTTGTGTCGTTGTTGTTGTTGTTTCTTGCCAGTGTTTGCTCCTCGAGGTCGCCGTGACCTTCAGCAGACAGATGTTCAACCTTGTTCCTCTGCAGGTTCCTTTGTTTCCCTTCTGCTGTTTGTTTCATTTTCAGACAAAGACGCTCTTTCAGGTGTTATCACGTCCTCGCCTTGGCCTTGTGCTCCTACACAACACAACAAATATGGCTGTGGTTGATGACAAAGACATCAGCTGCCCAGAAAAACCAGAACAAAAAATCCTCCAAAAATGTTATTTAGACCAGGGGTGTCAAACTTTAATTTTATTTTAGTTTGGGGCCACATACAGTGCAATCTGTGTGCCGGACCAGTAAAATAATAAAATAAATCCAAATGTTTCCCTTTGTTTTACATTTAATAAAGTAATTTTTTTTTTTTTTTTTAACAAAACATATTATGAACAACCTGGAATTTCTTGAGAAAATAAGTGTAATATTATACCCAAGTTTACTATTTACACATGTGCATTAAAACTTACCGATTAAATTCTAATCTTTCACAAATTCATTATGTGGGCCGAATTCGACCCTCTGGCGGGCCGGTTCTGGCCCATGGGCCACATGTTTAACATCCCTGATTTAGACACAATAACGAGTCACTAAATTCATCAACAAAATCAAGTTTTTATCATAGTTTTCTAAACAAAAATGTGACCAGCCATTTTGTTAAGTCACAGTAGTAAAAGATATGATATAATATAATGATATAATAAATTATGGCTAACGTCCATTTATTTTATTTGTTTTAGATGAATCAATTACACAGGGGTTAAGTGGACACTCTGAATGGTGACCTGTCCAGGGTGCGACCCCACCTTTCACCCGGATTGTCTCCGACTCTCGGCGACCCTCATGTGGAGGATAAATTGGTAGATAATGAAAATCTTGTTTGACGTAATGTTTTGAAACTTTAGACGGAAGAAAGGCTGATTTAACAGCACAACAGACCTCAGACTTGACTTTTTTTTTTTTGTGCACAAAGACGGGAATAATTCACTCTTTGTTCAACATGAACACTCCATCTGCCCTTAATCTTTGGCTTCATTATGAAATAAAGTGATTTTAATCCAGTTACATGTTTTATACAGTCATACAGATACTTCTGCATCTGATTATAGTGTTTTAAATACAGCTTGCTGACAGTGGCGACTGAGCAAGTAAAAACTCTCAGCAGAAGCAGCTTTAAAGTGCTTGTTTTTTTATTAGCGACGGCTAAAATGTGTCAGAATGTGATAGGAGTGAAAGTCTCGTGGCTCCACAGCAGCACTTCCTCTGCGGAGGGAGATACAACAGCGCTCCACGTTTCCCTCTGTGATAAGAACTCGGCAATAAATGTGTTTTTTAATTCTGATGTCTCTCTCTCTGTCCTTTATTGTCACAATCCAGAGTCAGTGCTGATAAAAAGAATCAATCTTACGCCACAGTTTGGTCTTTATTTTCATTTGGGAAGCAGCTGCGCAAGTGTGTAAGCATGTGTGTGTTTATTTATATCTTTGTGAGGTCCAAAAGCACCACAAAAACCTGTCTTTGTGGGGACATTTTGTCTGGGCCTCACAATTTTAAAGGGTTTTTACCTGGTTTTAGGGTTAGGGTGATGTTATGGTTAAAGTAAGGGGCTAGAGAGCGCCTTATGTTTTTGATGTGCCCTGTCTAAGATATAAAAACAAGTGTGTGTGTGTTTGTGTACATGACTCCACTCAAATCTGTGTGATTCAGATTCATTCAACATCATCATTGTCTCTCAGGAACAATAAAACTTAATTTGACTATAAATAAATAAAGTTTTAATCTGTATTTTCTCTTAAATTCAATGTAGCTGCCAGTTTTCAAAGTACTATATGTAACCTTAGTTGATTTAGTTTTGATGTTATTATTCTGCGTCTGTTTGTTCTTCGTGAACAGAAATTCGTGACATTATTTGTTTGGATTCATCTGAAAAATGGCTGTCTAGCAAAACTATCAGTTCTGACTGAGGGAGCTTTTGTGGATATACAGCAGCAGAGCAGGGGGGGCAGGCGGAGACAGGAAGTGTTCAGCAGCAGTTTGTTTGCTGTCGTCTCACTTTACCAGCTCAATGGTGTTGATTTTTTTTTTTGTCTCAACATAAAACAAATCACTTCCTGTGTGCAGCGCGAGAACCTGGAATGTAACAGCAACAATGTCGTCTGTTTCAACTCGATCACTGAAATGCACACACACACACACACACACACACACACACAGTCCAGACTGTGAGGGCAACAACAGCAGCAGTGACTCATAAAAAATATTTATCATCAAATCAATGGGGACTTAACCAAAACCAGCAGGACCAGCAGGACAGGAAAGAGGACGAGAAGAGGAAAAGGGGGAAAAAAGGGAAACATGCAGAGAAGTGCATCTGTCCCAGATAACATCTTTGAGGTAATGATTAAGGTTTTTAAAAACAGTCCAAGCTCTGACTCTCAATCATGACTAAAATTCCTTCTTTAATTTTATTTTGGCAGTCTGGATCCTCATGCTAACCTCACAGTGAGGACAATCAGAGACATAATGTAGTCTCTAACCCTAAAACCAGCTCTTAAACCTAAGAAAAGTCCTTCAAAGATAAAAAATGTCCTCATAAAGAGACTTTTGAATCTAAATTTGTTTTGCAGCCTACTGCACACACACACACACACACACACACACACACACACACACACACACACACACTCTGGAAGGTCTTATACCTCCTGCTTCATCACCATCTGCCTCGATACAATGTAACACGTGTGCACACACACACGTTTGTGCTTCTATCAAAATGAGGACCCTCATAGACATAATGCATTCCCTAGCCCCTTACCCTAACCTTAACCTAAACCCAATTCTAACCCTAACCCTAAAACCAGGTCTTAACCCTGAAAAAGCCCCTTTAAGAGGTGAAAAAAAGTGAGGACCAGCCAAAATGTCCTCACTCTGTAGGTGATTATACAATTTTTGGTCCTCGCTCTGCAACAAGTACAAGAAACACACCCCCCTTTTAATTTCATGTAAATTCCTTTACATTTAACAGTTAAAGAGACAAATTCCAAAAAAAAACAAAAAAAAAATTAAAAGTCAGGAAAAATAACCTGAAAGAAAGATAAACATCTGCGACATCACCCCACTCATCCAATTTAACTTCATAAAGGCTAGTGCAGGCCCTGCTGGAGTCCACACTGACAATACCTGTTCCCACACATGTAAGAACAGTCCAAAAACAGAACAAGTCTGTGAAAACATGGAGCGTTTGAGTTCATCGCAGGTGAAGAAATGTGGTTTCATCCGTCGTTACTTCAGGTGTGGTGTACTGTATATGAAGCAGCCCGCGGCCCACGCGCGGGATTAAATAAACATGGGTTAGTGATCAAAAGTAACCATAACCCAGCGGATTGATGAGTAAGAGCTTAAATTCCGACTGCAGCGATCATCATCATCATCGCCATCATCGCCGTCGTCTTCGCCGTATCATTGCTCAGATATTCACAGAGTCTCATCACTCAGCAGCGGTTGATTAAATAATGTGATGGCTTCAGGCAAACGACCACACACTGAACGCCTTCAACGGTGCTCGTGCATTTTGCTAATGCTGCTGTCAATGCATGAGAGGAAGAAGGTACACGGGTGTTCCTAATAAAGAGAAGAACCAGGCTGAGACACAGAGGAACGAAGTAAAGTGTGACAACTTCCTGTCACTGCTCATGTGCTACAACAGCTGTAAAATAACAAAATAAAGGGTTAAATAAAATAGTATTTTATTCAACTCTTGTGGTTTATGATCTAATATTAGTCACACTCGTACCACTAAGCACAAAAATGTGCTTTTAAAAAGCGAGCTATAAAAAAATTATACATTATTATATTCTATTTTCATTGAGCTGAACCTTTTTTCACCTACATCTGACCTAATTAGTGATATGAAGTACTAAATCATTTAAAAAAAAAAAAAATTAACCCTTTAAATGCTCAATTTTTTATCATGGTTTTAGATGAAAAAAATTATAAATGCATTTTTTTGTGTGTTTAATCATAACATCCAGGGATATGTCAAAAAGGGGGGGGGGGGGGGGGGACAGGGGGGGGGGGGGGGGTGACACATATGACCGTACATAATAAAATGCTTGTGATAATCTTTAATGGAAGTGAGAAAACAGTTGCGGTTTGAACGGGTTTCAGTGGCACATTTTTGTGCTTAATGGTATGAGTGTAACACTTGTTTGTACACAGTGTATTTTAGCCTTACTGTAGGAGCTGAGCTGGAAATAACAAGATTAAATAAAAATACACAGTCTCTCCAAAAGATGGACTGGCGACCTGTCCAGGGTGTACCCTGCCTCTTGCCCTATGTCAGCTGGAGTTAGGCACCAGCGCCCCCGTGACCCTTAGTGGATAAAGCGGTAGAAAATGGGTGAGTGAGAGTGAGTCTCTCCAAAATTCGTGCCATATGCATAAACGCAGCTGAAATTATCAAAAAAAAAAGGAATGAAAATTGTGTAAAATATACACGAAAGATCCTTATTTAATAGATTTAATATGATGAAAAAATACAATGAATATATGTATTAATTTTATAAAAATCACAAATATTTGGTATTATGATACCTATTGTGTATATGCCAACACTAAAAATTACATTAAAATTTTTAATTTTTAAAAGGCTAAACTAGCAGAATGAACAATATCATAAGAACTTGTATGTTATTTTTAAATCGTATTATGGATAAAGTTTTATACAGTATGAGAAGTAATGAAAAAGTCAAAGTCAGTGGCTCATACTTTATTTCATAAAAATAACAATGATAACATGAATTTGTTTGACAAGAATAACTAACAAAACACACATTGCCAACTTATTACTTTTTATAAAATATCTCGTGCCACCATGTGTCAGGCAGGTTTTTGGTGCAGGGGGCGCTCATGTGTCAATGGATCAAACAACCACACTTAAAAAATAAATAAGACAGAAAAACAGAAAACAAAAAAGATGTCACTCATGATTCTGATCGTTTTGTTTGTTGTGATTCTGGCAGAACTTCAGACATTTGCACTCTTAAAAAAAAAAAAAAACAAAAAAAAAAAAACACATTTTACCATGTTAACTATTCATCATCATCATAATCAAATCATGTTAGAACCAATCGTCTATTAATTTCCTCGTTTTTGCTCTCACACAAACACACACGTGTCTTTCAACAGTTGCCAGATCATCAGTTCAATCCCAAATCACTTTTATTTTTTACTCTTTAAAGTTAGATTTGACCTTATTGATACCAAATGACATTTAAAACATTTTAAACACCGTCCACTTGATCCAGAAGAACTTTCTGGATGTGCATACAACTTTATCTCCTTTTCAGGTATTACCATCTTGATCTGTTAAGGTGTCGCCAAGATATGCACATCTGTACTTGTTCAATGGAAGTGAACCATGTTAAATTTAAACTGCTGCCAAATCTGTAATCTTTAATCTGGATGTAAGTTAGTCTGGTGGTAGAGTGTATGATCCTGCATACACATACCAAGTTTCACTCAAACCTGATGTGTTTTGACAGAGAAAGGATTTCTTCCAATTCTGCCCATTATAATAAATGGACATTTGTAGAATTTAATATTTTTACCATTCTTCCCATTGTAAGAGAAAAGGATTACTTAAAATCTGACAATATTAGTTGCATCATCAGCCGGTAGATTCTTGCCAAAATGAAATGGGAACACTGACCCATCCCAAAAAATTCCGATTGAAGCGCCAAAAATTGTAGATACGAAAATGCTAACGGGACAAACTTACAGATAAACCTACGCTGATGAAACAGAACCTCAAACATTATCAAATTAGACAAATATAAAGTACAAAATCCATTAAATCCATTGAAGACATTGCTGAGATATACACATCTGAACCATGTTACATTTAAACTGCCACCAAATCCATTTAATCCAGATTAAACTTAGTATGATGGTGGACTGTCTGGTCCTGTCACCATTTTATCTAAAGTTATGTTATAATTGCTGTATGGTGTATGTTTGCTTTGTGATGCATCGTCATGTATATGCAGCTTTTATAGGAGTATTTTATATTTTTAAAAACCCAAAACTGAAAATTAGCAAATAATTATAAACTGTTTGTGTCTTGGAACTATGATAAACTGCATCATCCCAATTAAGTAAATAAAAATATAAAAATATATTATATAAAAATATATAAATGTCTATTTTCATGCCAATATTATTAATATAATCCAGACAAAAGACTATAAATAAATCAACCTCACTCTTTTCCTAATAAAATGGTCCATTCATCATCCAAATGGCAGGAAACAAGTGTGTTAGACGTTAAAAGTGCTTGACTTTTGACCTGCAAGAAGAAAATTATTCAACCGCCACAGACACACACACACACACGTGTCAGGAGAAGATTAAAAACCGTCAGCAGAACATGAAATACCAACATCATGTTCAACAAGGTAACTTTATTAAAAGAGCCAATGTAATGTTTTTGGGAAAACAGTCGACAGTCTAAGACAGAAGATCAGCCTGCAATTAGCCAAACTGTTTACTCAGCTTATATACTGTAGTTGCATGGCAACCAAAACTCTATAAAGCAAACAAAGTATATGAAGTCACCATCCATTCAGCTTTCCCTTTTTGACACCTGTATCTTTGTTTTATCAGCTGATATAGGTACCAATATTATAAAGAAATTGGACCCCAATAGCATGAATGGGGAAAAAAATGTTTTTATGTTCCTGATCTCTGTTTTTAACATACAACACTTAAGATTTAAACATATTCTACTTAGTTGTTTTGAAATGAAGCTGTATTGGGTACTGAGCTAGCCAAAGAGAGCTAGATAAAAAAAATAAAGCTAACTAGTAAGACAGGAGCTATAATAGCTATAACTAGTTAGCTAGATCTAAAAAGAGCTATTTAGTAAGGTACTATAAAAAGTAAGATAAAAAAAAATATAGCTAACTAGCAAGACAGAAGGAGCTATTATAGCTATAGCTAGATATAAAGAGAGCTAGATGGATATAAAGGTAAATACCAAGACAGAAAGAGAGCTACTGTAGCTAGTTAGCTAGATATAAAGTGAGCTAGTTAGTAAGGTAGCCATAAAAAAAATTAAAAATAAATGAAGAATGTTTGAGATGAAAAATATTTTATTTAACTAGCTATTAAAGTACAAGAATTGAAACACTTTTAAAAAGAACAATACTTTATTTATTCTCTTTTTTAATATAATGACTTTTTAATTCTTTAGACACTGTAGATTTAATGCTGTGTTCCTTGTATCTATTGTGCACACGCGCATGACGAGCAGCTAATTTGACGACTTGCTAGCTTGTCTCATCCATACGGAGCTCCCGAAGTAAGCGGTGAAAGTCGCTAAGTTGTGTCCGACCAGGGACGGTGTTGTGAAAACACACATAACGGCGCTTTCTTCTCTGCAGATGAGAGAGCGACGACGCTTTGGTTGATGGTGAAAGAAAATGCCCATTACTTCCGTTTAAAACATGGCGACTTGCGTCCATTGCTCACATCGCGTCTCAAAAGTGATCCCACGGTGTGATGGGTGCAACGCGACAAATCGTGTACAGTGTGTTCGCGGCATGAGAAAGAAAAGATTTTTATTAGATTGGCCTTTTGTTAAGTGGCTAAAATCTGCTTTTCTTTGCTATAATTATTGTTCATTTTACAGTGGAAAATCACATAAGAGAGAGAATCAGCACCTCTGTATTATTAATTAAGCTTTATGCGAGAGCAAATCACCAGGTTTCCTCTGTGAAGTGAGTCAGGTTGTTCTTGGTTAATGCCGTGTGGAGTGAACGCTGACATGCGGACATGTTGGTTCTGATCCTGGCAGCTCAGAGACGACATGGACAGCAGCGCGGTGATGTGTTGTGATGTGATGTGCTGTGCTTTTGGCAGCGCAGGTCTTTACAGGCGTGGCCGGGTTTGTTCAGACCTGTTCAGTTCTGGGAGTTGTCCGTTTGACACGATGAAAGAAAGTGACTTGAGGACATGCTCGAGCCTTGATCTTCCCTCAGTCCACTTAGTCACATTTGTATCTGTATCAACACAAACCTCTCATTCTTCTTTTTTTTCCCCTCTCTTCTCACAGTTTTCAGCAACATTAAAATGTTGACTGAAAATATCATGAGCATGCACTGATTTAGCAATACGCAACTTTTTAAATTTTTTTTATTTATATCCACTTCAAACTGTGGTTGTATGATGTACTGAGAATAGATAGCGAGACAGAAACACAGCTAACATAAGACAGAGTGCTAGTTAGGGTCCTAGATAGCTTGCTAGATAGCGAGACCGCTAACAAGAGAGCTAGACAGAGTGCTAGTGAGGGTGCTAGATAGCTAACTAGAGAGCTAGATAGAATGCTAGATAGAGTGCTAGATAGTAAGAGAAAACAATACCTAACTAGAAAACTAGACAGAGTGCTAGGTAGGGTGCTAGATTGCAAGATAGAAAGAGAGCTAATTAGAGAACAAGCTAGGTAGCTGGAAAGAAGCTAGATAAGTAGATGGAGATAAAGCCAGCTATAAAAAGCTAGATAGGTTGATAGATAAAAGGCTAGCTAGAGAGCTAACATGAGTGCTATAGCAAGATTGTATTTGTAAAGTAAAAATATGAATTAACACTATACAGTTAAATGCACTTTAAAGTTGCAGATATAGTGCAAGTTAAGGATCAGGAGTTAGTGCAAACCTTGTGTTACAATGTGCTTTTGTGAAACAAGATTGTTCATTTGTTAGTTTGTGTGTTTTATTTCCACATTTGACTTTGACGGAAGAACCGACCTGAGACTTGGACACAAGCGTGAACTGAAAACTCAGCGTCGACTCACCTAATATAATCTATGCTCTATTAAAGCAGATAGTTTTGCCGTTAGACAACAGCTGCATTAGTAGCTTGTAAACTGCTGACTCACCTGCACCAAAGTCCACAGAGAAAATCAGTGATTTTAGCTCACGGGGACACACGAGCTGCTGGTCTACTGCTGCCCCGTGTGGTCAGTTTATGTCATTGAGGTAAATCCAGACATAAATTTTCTGTGAACAGAATTCACAAAACAACACATTTAAACTTATGGATGGAGGCAGCAGCGACTCAACCAACTACTGTGTGCTGTGATGCAAAATTGATGATATCATCTATGGAATTTGGTGCAGGGAGAGTGTTCAAGTGTTTCTAGTGATTATGTGTCAGTGACTCAAACAACCACACTTAAAAAAAAAAAACCCAAAACATTCTTTTAAAAAAATGTGCAACGTCCCTTCACATAGGGTAAAAATCTTCCACTATATAAATGTCATCAGCTTTTATAGGAGACTTGGAAAATCCCTTAATTGGAGACACTGTGGTTTGTATTGGCCATAACTGACATTGCACAATGTTTTATAAAGTGGATATTGACTTCTCAGTATGTCAGACAAGAAATAACTTGTACAACGATCTCGTATGACAGCAGCTCCGATTTTGACTGTAAAACCTTTTTATTGTAACGGTATCTTTTACAGTAGGTGATAATCTGTTCTTAACTGTGACAAAGGTCAATTGTTTTACCTCCTTTTTTGGTAGCCTTTTTTAATCATGAATAAATTTGATGACTATTGATTTCCATAAATCTGTATTATTTTTGATATATAAGCCCAAATTTCAGTCATGTAGTGTTTCTTCTGAGGCATTAGTAATTCAAATATTAGTAATCTCTCCTTGACTGAGGGATGTTTTAAGCACAAAAGGAAAGCAGCTCTTTGCGTTTCAAATAGGTGTAATCGATTCTGGTCTTTACGTTTTTGTTTTACACTCTAAAAGTTGATTTTCAAGAAAGTAAAATAAGCTTCATTTCTCGAAAATTGTTCCTATTTTGCAAGTTTTGCACAAGAAAAAAAAGTATCTAACTTTGTCTCAGCTTTCAGGTTATTTTTCTTAAAACAAGAAAATTGAAATCAATTGAGGAATATTTGACTTATTTCTAACGGGGCTGTTTCTGCAGTGTATGTATCAAGTTGTGTGAATGTGTGAGGACTAAAGATGTATTGATGGAACAATACAGGAAATTATTAAATGAGATTTACCTTTGAGGACAAAATTATTAACCCCCTATGAAAATGTCATTTCTTTAAAATGGTTTCCAAGTGCTGTTAAACACAGCAAAGTATTTTAACACAGATTATTCAAACTGGAATCATGTCCTTTGGTCAAATGAGACCAAACTAGAGTCTTTGTCCACAGAGACATTGATTATGTTTGGAGGCAGAAGACAGAGGCGTATAGCCCACAGTGAAACACGGTGGTGTGAGGATTATGCTGTGGGGATGCTTCAGTGAGTCTGGAACTGGGAATCTCATCAAGGTTGAAGGAATCATGAAGAAAGAAGGAGATGTGAAGATTTGGAAAGAAAACCTGAAGCAGTCAGCAGCAAAACTGGGTCTGGGTCGTCGCTTTGTCTTCCAACACGACAATGACGAGCCAAAACATACGTGGCTCCTGGTGAAGAACGACCTCCAGAAGACCAGAGTGAACGTTACTGACTGGCCTGCACAAAGTCCTGACTTAAATCCCATTGAAGTGAAGACCAAGGTCCATGCCAGAAGGCCATCAAATGTGGAGGAGCTGGAGAGATTTGCCAAAGAAGAATGGGCTGGGATTCCTCAGGAGACGAGTCAGAGACTTGTTGAAAACTACAACAAACCATTGCAGGCTGTTGTCCAGCAACAAGGAGACACAAGTGACTGTTAGCATCAGGGGGACAATCATGTTGAGCCTGGTAGTTTTTGGTTTTTGTGGAATAATTTTATTTCTTTGTGCAAAGTCAAATAATGGAAGCATCCAAAAGAAAAGGATGTTTGAAAAAGCTGTGTTAAAAAAAAATCTTCGCTCTGTTTAACAGAACGTGGGAGATACTTTTAAAAAACAATGACATTTCCATAGGGGGGCTAATTATTTCGTTCTCAACTGTAATTAAAATGACATATGTTGGTTTACCTCTGGGAGGAAAAAGCCACTGCCTGATTTCTAAATGCAAAATTTTATATTTAAAAAAAATGATAGAGTTAAAATTAAAGTGTTTGGTAGCTCCTCATGTGAAAAAAAAAAGTCATTGCAGAACCAATTCCATCCTTCCTCCTTCTGTTTTCACTGTTTTTTGTTTGGTGGAAATGGAGAGTGCTTCTTTCTGCAGAACAACAATCATTTCTTATCTTTAAGGACCGAGGACACGCAGCTTTAGAGACGCACAGACGTGTCAACATGCGGCAAATCGGTTTTGTTCTGCTTTCACAGATTCAGGATTTTTCTTCTTCTTCTTCTTCTTCTCCGCCAGGAGAAAATCGGCGTTATCTTCACACGACTAACACATTTTCATGGTTTCTGATTTGTACAAAAGGTTGATTTAAAAAAAAAAAAAAAAAATGAACTCTTCAATTTCAAGTGCAGACTACAAAGGCTTCAGAACGACACACGTGCTCTTTTTCAATCAACACTTTCACTCAATTAATGTGTTTTTAAAACCTCGTCTTCAGAAACACACACACACACACACACACACACAGAGAGTGAGTGTGTGGTGACAGGATTTACACTGTCAGGAACAAATACCTCACACTTTCACTACATTCAAGTCTTTTGTCCTTAGAAAAACATTGGTGGGATGATGTTTCCTCTCAACATGTTCCAGAGTTCAAAAACAAAAAAAATGTTGCTGGAATTTGGGTTTCCCCCCCTCTGTCAGATTGTTATATTGTTAATATAGACTGATTTTACTCAACATTTAATGACCAACTATTTGGAAATTTATTGGTTTTATGACACATCAATAATAGACATGTAGGCAAATACTGAAGTAAAAGTTAAATAAATGAAAATAAACACAAAAGGTCTGCAGAAGAAATAGAACATTTGGGAAACAATAAACATGCATTACTGGTATTTACTGGTTTATTGTGACTTGTCTCATACTTTTTTACTGTTTCCTGTGACATTTAAACCAGAATTTTTAGTCAACTGGATTGTTCCGAATAGAAACAGTGTTTGATGGTTCTGGTTTTAGGTTCCACCCTAAAAAAAATATTGTTCCTGAAGCGGTTAATAACGTTCCGTGTTAGCAGCGGGACATAATGGAGCTGGACTCTGAGCTCCTCTCTGAAGCATTTCCACTTTTATTATCAGGAACTTATAACTGCTTTTATTCAAAGTGTTTTAATCTACAGTGTCATCTGTACTGAAAACGGCACAGAAAAAGACTGCCAGTAATCTACCAAACATTTACAAAGACTGGAGAAAAAGGCAAACAACATTATCTGTGAGTGGCCTCTCCATTCAAACTGCTGCCATCGTCGTTGGTGTTCCACTCATTTGACCAAAAACACAACCAAATTTTCATTTATTCCACAAACCATTAAAGAGTTCAAAAAAGCCAATCATCCATCTGGTCTGGTCACAACCATGGAGCAGTGAGCTTCATGCTAGTGCGAGTAGAAGAACGTTCTTCGTGTTGTCTGATGGACGATAGACCCTTTCCACCAAAATTACCAGGAACTTTTATTACCAGGAACTTCTTTACCCAGGTAAATAAGTTCCTGTTAATCTGTGTAGTTTGTGTTTCCAACGCACCTCAAAGTTCCTGAGTGTTGTTGGTGACGTACAGTGAAATCATTTAACACGCGGGTGGATGGTTTGATTGTGTTTGTCTCTCTAAACCCGTTTCATGTTAATAAACAAGAATAAAGTATAAAACAGTGACAGGCGTGTGGAGGGGGGGTCGTAAAGGTGCTTCAGTGAGATGGTGGGAGTGAAAATCAAGCTTCAAAATAGTTTTTACTGACATCACTGTGAGCTGCATCAGCCAGAGAACAGCAGCAGCAATTTTGCTCAACAGAATCACTCTCATTTTTTCCGTCCGATACGTAAAGACCTTTAGAACGATACATGTTTTCACATCAGTGTCTCCAAAAGTCTCAAATAACAAGAAAAAGACACTAGATTTGTTACTAGTGACTCTTTTGAAAAAGAGTCACTTAATATAGAGACAAAGTCGCGACATTCGCAGCTGTAAAACAAGTTCCACACAGCCCCGCCCCTCCAAAGGTCCTGCTAATCTGAAAAATCTCTAGTCGTGAGTCGGTACTAAATTTACCCAGGTAAATTGTTTACCAGGGTAACACTTACCCAGGTAACTTTGGTGGAAACGTGCCAAGGTTCTTTAATTACCTGGGTGAATGAGAAAAGTTCCTATGGAGAGACGGAAGGGTGTAAAGTGTGCCGACTGTCATATACCTAGTGTCCTGTAACAAAGTACCTTGTGATTGCGATTGTGCTGCAAACTGAGTTATTTGACTATTATTTTCCGAGATACACACATGCATACAGTACATACATTATTTATACACACACACACACACACACACACACATATTTGTACATCAAAAACTGAATGAAATGCTCAATAAAATCAAAATGAGAAAAGATGTTCATTTTGAATCGTCCACATACTGTATATGCCGATGACACCACTTAATTCAGTGGTTTTAACATAAACTCGCCAACTGTTAAACAGACGTTACTTTGTAGGAGGAAATAAATGAAGATTTAATTTAAATTCAAACTTAGATTTTACGAGCTGTTTAGTGAAACTGGGAGAAACTTACAAATTATAAATGAAGTGTGAATTTATATACGCTGACAAATCTTTGTTTACAAGTGAGATGTGGACAAATTGAAGAAACAAATTAGTGCATCAGGAGGAATCGTGTGATTGTTTAGCACGTGAATGAATCACTCTCTTCTCCTAAATCCCTCAGTCTCGTCTTTAATCTTCCTGATTATTTACTCAGAGAGGAGATTTATTTTTTACTGCATGTGAGTACAAGTTTTATTTCAGAAGTCACATTAAAACCTAATTCAAATCCACACTGGTACAAACATAAAGACTACTGAGGATAAGGAAAGTGGAATCTTCCACATCGACTTGGTGTTTGTATAAGAACTAAGTTAGATTTAGACGGATGAAGTCTTCCTCTAAAAACACAGACACGGAGAAGAAAAAATATTATCATAAATATTCACATTTAAGAAGCTGAAAAATCTGAGGAACTTGATTTAATTATTTACAAAAATAAAACTCAAACAGATTCACTGATTATCAACATAGTTAGCGATTCATTTATCAATTAAATAAATAATCACTGAAGCCATAGAGTCAGTATTCAAGAGGGTTTTTTTTGTATAATTAAGGCCAAACTAATGAAAAGAGTAAACTCTCAAAATAAAGTCATAATGTCACGAGAATAAAGTCGCAGTATTGCAACTTTCATTCATACAGACGCACTGGTTTCACATATCCCGGCATCTCAAATCCGCTCAGAGTGAGACATCTTACCAAACAAAAACGCAATAGACGATCTCTGGCCGCTTTTTCCCCTCTTCGGTTCTCGTCTTTAAAAGGCAGTGAAATCATCTCACGGTTGTCTCATAGAAGATCTTTGCTCTAAACTTTGTGACACTTCACTTATTTTTCCATGTGATGAACCATCTTGCACGAATGCGATCTTTGATCACCTGTCAGGAGTGCTGTAGCGGTCTGTGTGTGTGTTACGTGTCGTGCCGAGTCTCGTGGACAGGTGTGCGCGTGTGTGTGACCGACTGACTCACCTGTCACTTTGTTACTCTGCATCACCATGACGTTGTGGACGTTCGTCTCGCGCAGCGGCTCTTCTGTCTCCGCTGTCGTCACTGATTTACTTCACAGCTGTTTAAATTTCAATATGGCGCGGTTTGTTTGATGCTAGAATCTAATTGGCTGACCACGGCGCACGTGACTAGGAGGCGGGATTAAAGGGAGCCGTACCAAGGGGAAAGGGATTCAATTTTCTCCCACACCAAAGTCCATAGAGAAAATCAGTGATTTTAACATCACAGCACACAGGAGTTGCTGATCCACTGCTGCCTCCATTATTAAGTTCGAATGTCTTATTTTATGACTTCGGTTTTTGAAATTCAATGTTCAGATTTACGTCAGTGACACAAACTGACCACACGAGGCAGCAGTAGATCAGCAGCTCCAGTTTCCCTCTGAGGCAAAAATGCTGATTTTCTCTATGGAGTTTGGTGCAGGAAAGTGCATGGTTCAAAAAGTTCATTTTCCATTTGAATAAAGTCTGTCTAATGGTGAGATTAACTGGCAAATATATTCTTAAAATATCATAGACTTCAGTTTTAGATTTTATTGGATGTTTTTTTGTGTGTGTCCTCCGCTTGAAGCCTTCTTGTCTGTGTCAACTGTACCTCAAAGATATAGCAACATTAACCACTTAAAAACTGTACAAATTTTAACATTTTTATGAAATTAAGGGTGGTGTGTTGGTGTAAATGTGTGTCTTTGTGTTTACTCCCTGCAGGCACTTTAGTCTAACTTAACGACAGCACGTTGAGAAGAATGGCTGCTCAACAAGAGTTCCTACCAACTGTACTTGATTTTTCTGCCAACGCCTGCAGTAAAATACTTTATGTACTGCTGTACGTGTGAGAGACGTTTGAAGAGGAAAAAAAATACATGTCCAACTTCACAAAGCATCCCCATGAAAGGTGTGTCTGCCCGTTCAGAGAATTCAAAGGTCGACAGGTGAGCGTTGATGATAGATGGCACGTCAGTGAACTATGACAAGTAAACTTCTAACAATGAACCCTTCTTTACCCACTTTTTCACCTGAAAGCACCTGAGATCAGTTTACATTTTGATCCGCTGGATCCAGAAGAACATTCTAGATCTGTATAGAACTTTTGGTTACCATCTTACATAATCATTACAATGTCGCTGATATTCAGATCTGAACGTTCAGTGTTCAATGGGACTGAACAATTTGACATTTAAATCCGTAATAATTTAGTCTGATGGTAGAGTGTGTGATTCTGCACACAAAGCCCACATTTCGTGCAAGTCTGCTGAGTTTTGACAGAGATATTATGTTTTTATTTTACATTTTCACCCATTGTAAGCAAGTGGGGTTTCTTGAAAATGTTATCATTGTTTGTGATGTCATCAATGGGTCGATTATTACCAAAACTGAATGGGAACATACTTGGGTCACCACCTACCCATTGCAAAAAATTCACATTGATCCGTCAAAAACTGTAGACAGGAAGTTGCTATAGACCTTCACCTGCGTATAGCTATTACCATCCCAAATAAATGACAAAATTTATCCTAATCTGATAAGATTTCCTTTATTGTCCCACAATGGGGAAATACAAAAAACTGAGATGTCACTGAGACATACACATCTGAACATGTTCAATGGGACTGAACTGTGTTACAGTTACACTGCCAAATCTGTAATCTTTAATCTAGATGAAATTTACAGTAATTTGATGATAGAGTGTGATATCCTGCATACACAAACCAAATTTCATTCAAATTTGAAGAGTTTTGATGGCGATATGTTTTGCCCATTATAAGAGAGTGGGATTTCTTGAAGAATGTGTCATCATTTGTGATGTCATCAGTGGTTAGATTCTTACCAAAATTGAATGGGAACATAATTGGCTGATCACCTACCCGTCACAAAAAATTCACATTAAATCAACTGAACCATGTTACACATAAGATACCACCATATCCGTAATATGTAATCCAGATTAAATTTAGTATGATGGTAGAGTGTGTGATCCTGCATACACATACCAAATTTCATTCAAATTTGCAGAGTTTTGACAGAGATATGACTATTTATTTTACAGTTTTTTCCCATTATAGGAGAGTGGGATTTCTTGAAAATTTGATAGTTGTTTGTGATGTCATCAGTGGGTAGATTCTTACCAAAAGTGAATGGGAACGTACTTGGGTGATCACCTACCCGTCTGATTGAAAACCTAATTGATCCGACAAAAAAACTGTAGACAGGAAGTTGCTGCTAACAGAAGGACAAACTTACAGGTAAACTAACGCAGACACAAACTCTCCAACTTAATTGGACTATTGTCTGATATTTTAAAATGTAGGAAAAACAGAAGGTTCTCCAAAACAAAGTACGAAGCCTGGCCTGTTACTTTAAAACTGAATAAAGGTTAAACATGTAACATTTTAGTGTTAGAGTGTTTCCTCGTTCAGTGTTTCTGGTTCAGTTACTATTAAAATAAGTATATAATTGCTTTAAAGTGAGTTGGGGATTTAATTTTGTGGAAGGCACCATCAAAACAGCCATATTTAATGAGAATACAGTGGAGGAATATACATTTTATTCTTCTGCTTATGTTATATTTTGCATTTTATCAATTACACTTTTATATAATTGCTATCGACTGATCTTAAACAGTGGTTCTAAAACTCTTTACACCATGTGCCACCTAAGATTTAATTTATTATGATTTTTTTCAATTTTCTTTCATTTTCTACACACTTTGGTCAAAATTCCTCAGCTCCACTCCGATCACATACCCTGGTTTGTACAGTAGAACAGCATTTCTGATTTTCCTCCAAGTACCACCGGTGGTACACGTGCCACAGTTTGAGAACCATGGGTCTAAACTCTTCACGACCACAGCGTAAACAAACGTAAACAAACACACATCACAGAATCAGAAGCAAAAAGAGGCGATTGTGGTTGTTCTGCTCAGCTCCAAGACGTTCATGGTTGTGAAACCATGGATATGAAGCACATGAACTGGGACTGAAACCACACACACACACACACACACACACAGATGAAAGTGGCCCATATGAGAGCAGGACTAGAACTCCATGTTCCTGTGAGGAGGACGAGGAGGATCTGTTGTTGTGAAACAGAGATGTGAAACTTGATTGCAGATGCAGATATGGACCTGATTTCCACATAGTGATGGCCTTGTCTCTGGAGACAGAGACGGAGAAAAATCATCTGCAAAATGGGATTAAACTCAGCATCAGGCTCATATTTAAATGTAAAAATGTGAGATTTTACTGTTGTACATAGTTCTTTTTTCCAGTGACTTGACAACATGTGGGCAGTAAACACAACAATATTTCCTGGAAGCAGCGTTACAACTGCTACTGTAATAATGTGGGATAGTGAGAACACAGATTTTGAAGGGATAATTCAGGATTTTTTACATATATACATATAAAGTATGTCTGTGCTAAATGATTTGTCAACTATTTTATAAGCAGTTAACTTCTCCAACTTTCCCAGTGTCGTAAAAAAGTGAATATTTTCTGGTTTACTTTGCTCCTCATAATAAATAAACCATTAAAATTTAATCACTTTGGTTTGTAGACAAAGCAATAATTTTGCGGTATGAAAAAAAAGTAGATTACATTTTCCAGAGTTGACAAAAACCAGTTTGACTTACTTCACTTACCCGATCAAAAAAACAAGTAAATTTGATATTTTACCCATATTATGCTCATTTGTGCTCATCTCCATCTAAAATAATGTATCTGCGTGCACAAAAGATGCTGCATGAGAGCGCCCCCTACATGTACAATAGGATTTACCACTCTGTCTAATAGTAAGACAGGTTTTTCTGGCCTGAGACTGAAGTTTGTAAACCACACTCTCCCACACCAAACCCCATAGTGAAAATGATAATTTTAAGCTTGTAAGGGACACAGGAGCTGGTCTTCTGCTGCCTCTTGTGGTCAGTTTGTGTCACTGAGATAAATCCAGACCGAGGTTTTTTTCACCACAGAATTCACAGAATAAGACATTTGGACTTACTGATGGAGGCAGCAGTGGATCAGCAACTGCTGTGTGCTGTGATGTAAAATCGCTAATTTTCTCTATGGACTTTGGTACAGTTTACAAAGTTGAATTTCCTGCTGGAAAACTGTGTCTAATTGCAAGATAAAGTGGCAAACATATTCTTTAGATCTTGTAGATTTAGTTTTAAAACAATTATACACTCATACAAACATATTTATGGGTAGAATATTCAATTTATGCCAATAAAATCTCCTAAATGTTTCACTTAAGACTGATTCTACAGCATGTGGCTATTTTAGGGTCCATCTGCTCATTTTTGAGAAGAAAAGACCCAGGATTACACTCTGAACGGCATTTTTTGCATGTCTGTGCACGCACATCAATCCCGCAGAAACACACGCTGCCTGCGGCCATGTTTTCATGTCGGCCATCTTGTTTTACCACACGAGAGTCAATCGTCGGCCTAATCGGCTCATCGTTTCACAAGGTAATTAATCACACTGTCAAACTTTCAATCATGAATGCCAGGGCATTGAGTTAATCTCACTATTATTATTATTATTATTATTATTATTACCAACTGAATCCACCTGTTTTCACACAGAATCTCACGGTAAACACTTAAAAAGATGAACATCACTGATGAAAAGCATCGTCATAATAATGTGCAGCTGTGACTCACATGTTGACCTCTGACCCTGAGGTGAGCGCTCACTCTGTCACTCCTCACAGTGACCAGGTGTGGAGTTGGAGAATAAAATAAATGAGGTTCTGCCTCATTAGGACCAGGTTTTGGTCCCCATGAGGACTACTGGTCCTGACAAGGTCAGTGTTTACGACAGAAAAAAAAGTCCCTACAGAGGAAACAAATGGGATAAATTGATTGAACGACTGAGGCAGAGCAGAGAAATCAAGGCCATAGCACCATCTTGTGGTTAAAAACAGAACGTTTTTAATTCAGGCGTCTTAAATATAAATACTGGCCTCCTGTGTTTTGGACACGGGTGTTTTTGTGAGGAAATATTGACCTTGTGTGGACATCTTGTCTCATCCTCACAACTTTAAACTTTAAAAGACCTTATTTTAATGATAGGGATCAGGTTAAGTTAAGTTAAGGGTCAGGGTTAAGCAGTTAGTTGTTATAGTCAAGGTTAAGGTTAGAGTCTACTGTAATACATGTAAGTGTATGTGTGAGCTACTGTTGAGTTATTGGCATTTTTAGAGCCTGAGCACCAACAATAATAAGAAGAAGAACAATTAAAAAAAAAAAAAGCAAAATGTAGAACAAATATTTACTTTATTTAATCATCAGGAAGAAAAACTGATGTTTAAAAGTGAAACTGAAACTGTAGAAACTGCAGAAATCTAAGATTGATTTATTCCTATCTGAACCAGTGGTTCCCAAACACTGGGTCGCGGCTCACAGGTGGGTCATGGCACACTTGTACACATGTAAAATGGGAATTATTTGTTTTCCTATTCAATGTGAAATAAGGTTTAGCAGATGTGTCT
Source organism: Brachirus orientalis (assembly GCA_016785285.1). Lineage (NCBI taxonomy): Eukaryota > Metazoa > Chordata > Actinopteri > Pleuronectiformes > Soleidae > Brachirus > Brachirus orientalis. The sequence goes on along the minus strand of JAFBJR010000374.1, from coordinate 1,166,730 downwards.
CTTGTCACAGTTTATATTGTGATTTTGGTCACAATTTTGTACATCATTAAAAAGCGAGTTACTAATGTAATCTAGTGGAAAACATGGACCATACAGGAGCATATATATATAGTACACACACTGCTGTGGATAAGTCTTAGGCCACCATTAGATTTGTTGTTTTAGCAATGCTATAATGACCATACTGTACAATTATTTCTCCATCACTTTATCGGAACACATCCTGAAAATATGGTTTCCTATTCAATGTGAAATAAGGTTTAGCAGATGTGTCTCTTGTCACAGTTTATATTGTGATTTTGGTCACAATTTTGTACATCATTAAAAAGCGAGTTACTAATGTAATCTAGTGGAAAACATGGACCATACAGGAGCATATATATATAGTACACACACTGCTGTGCATAAGTCCTAGGCCACCATTAGATTTGTTGTTTTAGCAATGCTATAATGACCATACTGTACAATTATTTCTCCATCACTTTATTGGAACACATCCTGAAAATATGGAGAAACACATATGCAGTTTGAAAATAACATCTTTTTCAACAAAAATGCTTGTATAATATCAAATATTTAGTATGACTTACATTTCCACTTGAAAAATAACACAACCATGGCTCTTTAAAACCTGGAATGGAACCCTAATGTTATTGGTCAAACCTGTGTTTCTCCTACTATTTCATGGCAACAAATAGCTGCTGTGAAAAAGGTCTATTATACCTGGTTTACTCCAGACATGTTGGAGCATTACATACACATGTTGCACAAGTTCAACTCACTGACAGGTTGATCATATGGTTAAGGTTAGAGTAAGTCTGCAGGAAATGAATGGAAGTCAATGTAATGTCCTCTGAAGTCATGGAAACCAGTGTGTGTGTACATGTTTTTCTATCTTTATGGGGAACAAAAAAAAAACGTACAAAAGTACTATCTTCATGAGGACATTTTTACTTGTGGGGACATTTTGTTTGGTCCCCAAAAGGTTAAAGAGCTTTTTCGGAGTCAAGATCTGGTTTTAGGGTTAACATTAGGTTTATGTTAGGGTTAGGCATTTTGTTGTGATGGTTAAGGTTAGAGTAAGTCTCCAGGAAATGAATGGAAGTCAATGTAATGAAGTAATGGAAACCAGTGAGTGGGTGTATCAGCTAAAAACAATCATTAAAATATTTTTGCCTGAACTTTTGTTTAAAACATTTTCTTCCCTCCATCTTTGTTTCCCAATAAACAAACATCCATTAACATTTTCTCCAATTTAATGAAAAAATATTAAGGTCATTTTTGGATGAATAACACCTTTTCGTTTCTTTTGTTTTTTTGGAAAAAATATAAAAGACAACACAGAAAATGCAGAGCTGTTACAATAAAGAATGGAATTCTTTATTGTATATACTGTACTATATATACTGTATATAGATATCTTTATACAAAAGCTCCAGAAAAAGCTAACGAGTAGATACAGAGTTAGGATTTTGTTAAATTATAACTTCTGCGCAAAAAAAGTATTTCAAAATAAAGTATTGTCATTTTATTTGCTAAAGACGTGATCCAATCAGTATTTATTTTATATAGTTAATGTACATTAATTGTCATAAAAATGGTATCCTAAAAAAATATATACCACCAGGGGGCCCCGTAGCTGCATGTTCAGAATTAAAATGACCTTTCTCCAGTGTTTATTTAATCCCTCATATGCTTAAAGAAAATAAATGTCAGATATAAATGAAACATGATAAAACAGATATTATCATCATCATATCATCAGTTTAACTTGGTTTAGTCTCAGTTGAAGGTGTTTAATTTTAAAATGTGAGGTTCTCAGGACTGTTGCATCTTCATGGATCATGTAATCAGTTTGGAATCGCTCTATTGTAGTTTGGAAAACCACGAGAAACACAGCTGGAGTTGTTTAACCCTAACCCTCATCTGACAGTGGTTATATTTGTTTCTAAATTTAAAAACAAAAAAAACTATATTTCATGGAATTAAATGAAGGGATTTCAGGAGAGATTTTGAGACTTTGAGTTGTTTTGTGGCTCGTGTGTTGACAGATGAGGTCACTGTGAGTTTTAGCAGGTACTTTTCAAACAATGAATCACTGTTTGACCACAATCTCAGCATTGAGTCTGTGAAACCAACGTTCAGCGTCATCACCTCCACACATTTTTGATATTTTTGCAATAATTTGGCTATTCGTTTTACTTTTCTACTAGAGGGTATGTTTTGTAATTTTCACCTAAAATCATCTCAAATCATTTCGATAAATGTGTCACTGGACGTGTGTGTGTTCGAAGAAGCCGCAGAGCAAATTTTGTGGTTCTGCTTCAGTGATTCTGTTCTGTGGTTGGACCTCAGGCGTCTTCTCTGGACGTCAACGTGTCCTTTTCAAATCCCTCAGAACCTGGACTGTGATCCTTGTGGTCAGTTAGTGAACTCATCTGCTGCAATTACAGACTCTAACCCTCCATCAGGGTTTAGTCTGTGACCTAAATCTGTCTCCACACTCACATTATGGGGACTTGTCTTCCTTATGGGGACAAAAATCAAGTCCCCATAACGTAAATGACTCCATTTTAAGGTGAAGACATGTTTTAAAGTTAGGCTGAAGTTAGGGTTAGGTTAAGGTTAGGGTCAGGGTTAGGGTTAGGGTTAGGACACTAGTAATTATGGTTAAGGTTAGAGTAAGTCTCCAGGATTTGAATGGAAGTCAACGTAATGTCCTCTGAAGTCATGGAAACCAGTGTGTGTGTGTGTGTTGAGGCTCAGTCCGACTAAATGACTGACTTCCTCAGACGTTAGCGGTTTCGCTCTGTCACGTTCTGCGAATTCAACTGAAACGACAGACTTTCAGAACGGTGTCAATGTAAACGTCAGTGTTTTATATAAAATGTGTTTGTACAGCTCCGAACATCATGTGACTTTGTTTGTTCACTCCGCCATGTTGGCAGGAAAAGCTTGTCGTTACTATAATTACTGTAATCTATTACCCCGCGTCAGTATTTTTTAATATATATATATATATATATAGTATTATTTATGTATTTAATATCAATTATTAAGTAATAACACATAAAGAGAAATAACATGAAAATGTGTGTGTGCATTTCATAAGCATAAAAACTGAAAACGTTATCTAATATATAATTCTATTTAAGATCCCAGAAATAGGCTTATATTTCCTGAAAAATTCTGACAGGAAGTTGTCATACTTGGCACATGCGCAGTACAAATCGGTACAGATCGGGTAATGACACTTTAAAATCCATGGATTTCAAGCCAAAAATGTGATCCTTACACTGCCCCCTGCTGCTGTCCACGAGTATGGCACATTAATGATGCCATCTTCAACTTTTCGTTAAAACTTTCTCTCGTCTCCACGTCGCAATAAAAGCATGTAAAATAAACAAGACGTTTAAGTTCATTAGCGTCTGAGTTTTTAATGTCGCTGGAGTTAGCGTCCAGATTCACAGGTCAGCAGTTAAGGGGAAACTTAAGCGAAACTTAGCTTGTAACGATTGACTTTGTCAAATAAGAATAAAAGTTCTTTTAATGTCGCACTGTGTCGGAAAATACGGTCGGATTTTACTCGCAAACACTGAAACACCAGTGAGTGTAAAAGTGAAACCGCACTCACCACAGCGCTGACCTGGTGTCGTTAAAATCTCTGCTAAATGAGGTGGAGCAATTCAATCCAACTTTATTTATAAAGCAATTTAAAAACAACAGCTGAAACAAAGTGCTGCGCATCAGAGATAAGTAAAATAAATAAAATTTTGAGAAAAATACTACCCAAAAGTCCTGAAAAATAAACAACACAATAGACAAAACTACTAAAATACTGTAGAGAGTATACATACATACCCACTGCACATATATATATATATATATATACAAAATACACAAACTCTGTCTCTCACACCCACACACACACACACACATACATGAATAACACAAATAAATATGTAAATAAAAATATGTAAATGAACTGGCAGCCAGTGAAGTTGATATAAAACAGGGGTGACGTCACTTTGTTTTCATTTTCTGACACTAAAACTGTCCATTTTCTGTCTCCAAACACAGAATTGTACCATAGTGAGGACACTTTGTCCACACAGCCCTGTTTGTTTTCATTTTTTTTTGTCCAGGAGAACAAAAATCCTGTGAGTGTTTGATGTGTTTCAAAAGCGGCCCATACTGTAATTACATCATCATCATCATCATCGCCATCGCCGTCGTCTGTGTTAAACAAATACAGTGAGACGAGCTGCCACGTTTACACACCGACAGACAGACAGACAGAGAGAGGGAGAGAGACAGACAGAGGGAGGAGGAGGGAAAAAATAAAGGGAAAAAGTGGAGAAACTGTGGAAGCAGCGAGGCTGATGGACTTGAAGACAAGTAAAGGAGGAGGAGGAGGAAATAAATGGTGTAATGACACCTCCTCCCACCTTTTCTCCTCCTCCTCCTCCTCCTCTCCTTCTGTCCATCATCAGCTGGACTTTAGCTTCCAGGCAGAATGGAAAATGCCACGTTGCGTCTCCCTCCCTCCTCTCCTCTTCTCCCCTTCTTCTTCTTCTTCTTCTTCTTCTTCTTCTCCTTCTCCTCCTCCAGCTGTTCCTCTCATCGGCTCTGTGGGAACAGACAGGAATAATCCAACCTCCTCCTGCTCTGACCGAATCCACCCTGAGGAGGGGGAGGATTCCGAGCTCGACTGCTTCTGTCTGTCACGGGACGGCAGGTGTTGGAGAGGAGTGATGACGATGTGAAAAGTTCCACAGGATGAAGGAAAGGGTCTCGCTGGAGGCGAGGCCTCAGAGTCCCCAGAGGACACACACGCACTCACGGAGCCCAGTTAATCTAATCCAGATTTGTCTGGATTTGCTGCACAGAAGAATAAATTAAAGACACAATAAATAAAAGACACAAAAGCTCACAAGAGACAGTAAATAACATGCCAAAAACATTCAAGTTTTAATTAGAAGAAGACATAGAACATGAGCAAAAATCACAGTCAGATATTAAAGAACAATGAAAAGGCATCAAAATCAAGTGGAAACAATTAACAGTCAATTAAGTTGATATGATGCATATTTGATTATGATTATGACTTATCTCTGCCAAAAAAATGTAAAAATATATGTTTAATAAGAGGGAGAAATAGAAGGAATCTACACAGATGCTAAAATTGTTTTAAGAAAGATATAATCTTTATGTTTTTCATGTATTCAGATTCAGAACATAAGCGGATCTTCTCTAACTGTGATAAATCTGACACAGAGTGGACTCTAATCTGGAACGTCCCAAACAATTGAGACTGTGACTGAGATTCATGCAAAATTACCAGAATTTAATCCAAAATGTACTAATCTAGTCACATGAAAACAGATGCTTGGAAAATGTAAAACTTAAAACTAATAAATTAAATCAATCTCGTACAATGTGAGTGAATGAATTACATCCATGTTTATACATTTCTAAGCAGTTTGAGTGAATAAAAGTTGATTTGTCCAGACTGTGCAGTTTGAACGTAAGCTTCATTCGACTTGAATCCGCCTTTGTGTTTCCTGTTTTCCGTACATTAATGTCCAGGACGTCGACAATAATCTTTTAGATTCATCAAATGAACTCCTGCCGAGGACAAACACAAATCAGGTCGACATGTTTGCACTTTTTTAAGGCCTTGCCATTCACCAAATTATGGGAATTATGGTTATAAATAACATTTTCACATTTTGTGTTCCCACTCTACACTACAGGCTCCGCCCTCACCTTCCTTTGATCTGTACGCAGGTTCCCATGGCAACCATTCTACTTGTTAGACAATGTCAACCTGCAAAGTCCATCACTGAGCCACCGAGCGGCAACAGGAAATTTTAATTTACATGAAACTTCCAGGGTCTGGTTTACATTTGCTTTACTCTGACATAACAAAGTCTGTATGACTTCTCTCTAGCGCCACACAGTGGCCAACGTGGTCCCTCCACACATGTTCACAGCTGCTTGTAACTCCAGTAAATTCCTGTATTTTATTCAATTTAAACTCTCAGTAGGTTTTGACCAACTCCGAAGCATTATTAGCTTAGCATTATTAGCTATAGCATTATTAGCCGAACAGAAAAACCCACATAAACATGGACGGAACATAAAAACTCAACACAAAATGGAGCCGGGATCAAACCCTGGACCTTCTTGCTGTGAGGCAACAGTGTTAAGCAAGTTAGTCAGTTCCAGTCATGACCCCCTCTGGTTTTCCCGCAGACTTCAGTGACTCAGTGCGTTTGGTTGGTGACGCACTGGGCCTGTGTCTGGGCTTGACCTCTGACCTCTCCGAGGGGGTGGAAATGTTCAGACGTGGGGAGAGCAGGATAATCCAGAGGGATTAAATTCTCTACATGTTAGGTTTACACCACACTAATTCATAACTTCCGCATCTACAGAGCTCAGGTCGTTGATGTCACACAACCACGATAACGCCCCCTTCTGGCAGGAAACGACATTGTTCAGCTCCGTAGAGACAGGCTAACAGGCTAATGGGCTAACAGGCTAACGGGCTAATGGTAGCTAATGGAGGTGAATTAAATCATGGACTCAGACTCAGCTAGTCTGCACAGCAACGTTAACACAGTAGTTATTTATTTTACACTGCCTGTTGCTAATGCTAACATTATGCTATGTTATGCTAGAGGCTAATTTATACTCCACTATTTGCATTAATTCCGTTCATCACCGTCCACATCACAGGAGACGTTACAGTAAATCATGGGGCCAGTATATGGTGCTTTTCCGCTGCCCAGTTCCAGCACGGCTCGGCTCGGCTCGGCTCTACTTGGTTTGGTATCAGACATGGTGTTTTCAATGACATCATAGTTTCTCCTCAACGTGGGCGTGGTCGTCATAGAAACTGCCGTGACAACACAACCACACAAACACGTGACGGTCAAAGCAGTTGTGTTCTTTTTCCTCAGTTTTCTAAACAGATGAGTTCACTGAATGGTTCAGTACTTCCTGCATGAGCGGAGCACAGACTCCGTCTGACACAGTCGCTGAAGTGAAATACGGCTGAACGGCTTGTGATTGGGCTCACCATCTCCGTCTTTCAGCAGTGCTGTCGCTAAATACACCAGACTCCTCTGTTAAATATGGACATTTTACAAATGTCCTTGTTAAATGTTGCAGATTAACGCATGTTTTCAGGATTTTCAAGTCTTTTTAACTCATCTACAGTTCAACATCGTTCGCTTTGATTCTCGTGTCGGACTTTGTCGCGCTCGTGACTCTTCCGGTGACGACGCTCTCTGACCAATCAGTGGCCGGCAGTCTGTCCACGTCACGTTTTAGTATCGGCTCAGCTCGACTGGAACCTCCACAGAGCAGGGACTAAAAGAAGTACCAGGTAGTATCTCTGATGCAAAAGCAAAAACTGAGTAGAGTTGAGCCGAGCCGTGCTAGAACTGTATAATGAAAATGCGCCAATAGAGTCAACAGTCCGATCAATCAGGAAAACAATAAAGAAGCTCAGCTTTTAAAACTGAGCTCGCCGTCTTATTCTTGCAGCCAGAAAACCTTTTCGCTGCCATGACGGTGGTAAAACGAACATGCAGAAAGAGGGAATTCTGCCCCCTAGTGGAGCGGAGGCAGACACACTTCATTCAACAAATTGAATTAATAAATTCCTCGCTACTGTTTTCATGTACACAGTGACAAAGACAGTGGAACAACTGAAACATTGTAGAATTAAATGTACTGAGTGTGTGAAGAGAGTTAACATGAAGCCCAGCCTTCCGGAGCAGGAAGAGACGAGGGAGGGAGGGATTAATGGGAGGTTTGGGTAAGGAGGGGGAGACAGACGTCCCACTGGAAATGTCCTCTGTGTGAAGCGGAGAGTCAGTCAGATCGTCTCCGGCCCCGAACACAGTCGACTTCTCTCCTGGTGTCTGAAACTGAAGGTAAGAGTTCTCACTCTGCACCAAATCTCACTTTTTGACTCGATCTGAGTGTAAAAGTTTTCAGATTTGGTCTTTTCTTTTTTCAAACTTCACAAGTTTGCAGATGTAGCTTTCAACTTGTTTTTCAGTTGCTTTTCGAATCAGGCCAAACAAAAAGGTTGCAGAAAACAATGACAATCTGGCAACAGCAACAAAAGAAAAATGTTCTTAAACTAGTTTTTCAGTTGCTTTAAATGAAACAATGAAAAGAAAAACAAAATAAAAGCTAATTAAGTCTAACTTTTCTTAAACTTAACTTAGACATTTAAAACTTTTCTTTAAACTTATTTTTCAGTTGCTTTAAATCAGACCAAATGAAAAATAAAGGTTTTTATCAATAAAGAACAAAAAAAAAGTACTTGTTTTTTAGGCTTTTCTACCTTTAAACTTTTAAATCACACAAAAGGTTTTCCAGGATTTGGAGAAAATGACAGTGTTGTCAAACGTAAACCGGCTCCCTTTAAAGCAAACAACACTTTATTTGTGTTTAAAAATAAAAACCTTCCAGACCCCAGTTTTCCAGCTACCCCTTCAAAAATGTCACACCTTCAGCTCTCAGATTTTCCATCATCTCAGGACTTTTCTGGAGTGAGCGCTCTGTCATTGCTGCGAACAGCTGCGAGGAAAATCACCGCCTGCAGGTAAACAAGCAGTGATTATGCAGGACCGAGCTGATTCTCTGCAGAGGTATTGTGGTGCCACATCGACAGCAGGAGGAGGAGGAGGAGGAGGAAGAGGAGGAGGAGGAGGAGGAGGAGGACGACACTTTAGCTGCCGTCCTCTGGTCCTCTGTTTGTTTTGAGCCTGTGCAGAAAAATCACTGGGGGAAGAAACAAAGTGACACATCTCTGCGAAACAAAAGCGAGAAAGAAAAGAAAAGAAGGAAAGACGAGACGGAGGAGAAGGAGAGGAGTGGATGGAATTCCAGTCGGGGCTACTCCCCCCCACCCCCCTCCCCCCCATGATTACTCTCATGTAACGGAATGCAGGTTGCCATGGCGATCAGTTACCAGCTGTTTAAATCGCTCCAGTGTTGGTCAGATCCTTCAAATGTCCAGGCGTCGCTTGTTTGCAAACGTTTGTTGCTTTTACTGTAAAATGATCTTATATGAGGGAAATATGAGGCCGGCTCGGAAAATGTCTGGGAATGCTAAAGAAAGAAAGAAAGAAAGAAAGAAAGAAAGAAAGAAAGAAAGAAAGAAAGAAAGAAAGAAAGAAAGAAAGAAAGAAAGAAAGAAAGAAAGAAAGAAAGAAAGAAAGAAAGAAAGAAAGAAAGAAAGAAAGAAAGAAAGAAAGAAAGAAAGAAAGAAAGAAAGAAAGAAAGAAAGAAAGAAAGAAAGAAAGAAAGAAAGAAAGAAAGAAAGAAAGAAAGAAAGAAAGAAAGAAAGAAAGAAAGAAAGAAAGAAAGAAAGAAAGAAAGAAAGAAAGAAAGAAAGAAAGAAAGAAAGAAAGAAAGAAAGAAAGAAAGAAAGAAAGAAAGAAAGAAAGAAAGAAAGAAAGAAAGAAAGAAAGAAAGAAAGAAAGAAAGAAAGAAAGAAAGAAAGAAAGAAAGAAAGAAAGAAAGAAAGAACTACAAAATTAACTACATCAGTATTTCATGTGCCTTACTCTGGCCATTTTCACCCCACTGAAAGTAAATGGAACCCTTGTCTGTCTTTGATCAGAACTGTGTGAAGACCCCCCCAAATGATGCTTTTCTGCGGAAAATGCAGTTAAGAGTGATGAGCATTCACGCAATCTGCCTCATCTCAGCCGCTTTTTTTCTCCCATTGAAAGTGAATAGAATCATGATCTGAACTGTGGAAAGAGTTAGAGAAAAAACAAAACAAAACCTTAAATCTGTACCTGTAAAGTTTGCATTTCCACAGACAAAGTTCCAATTTGAGAGTTCCATTCAAAATGAATGGAACTGTCACTCTCACCTGCCTTTGTGGTAGGAGTTAGATAACAACAACAGAAAAACAATTCAGTTGTTGCTTCTGATCCATGTGAGATCTGCCTTACACTGACATTATTTTCCCCATTAAAACTAAATGGAACTCCCATCTGCCCATTGACTAGCGCTCCTGAAGTCAATGGTGACTGGTTGCGTACTCACATATCGACAAATCCGTGAAACATCAGCACCTTCTGTGGTTCTTTTGAAGAGTCTGCGTGTTGGAGGACATTTTTCTGTTCTTTTAAAGTCTAATTTGACTTTAACGTCTTCGTTAACGTAACAAAGTCTGATTTTAACTCAAGTTTAAAAACTAAATCTGTTTCTACATTAATGTGGGGACGGGATTCAAAATGGGGAGAAGGAGGTGGAGTTGGCGCAGGAGCAGAGGATGCTGGGAAATATGAGGCTGGCTCGGAAAATGTCTGGGAATGCTGTTATCCTCGACGGGAAGGAAGGATTGTGATGATGATGATGATGATGACGACGGTGCCTGGAAAAACCTGAGAGTCAGAGAAAAGACAGAAAATTGGAAATAAGCACAAAGAAAGTAACAAACTTCCTCAGATTGACACATTTAACAAAATAAGAAAAGGAAATGATAGTAATTCTGACAACAGGAGAAATAAAAAACAGATAACTCAAAGACATAATAGGACAGAAGTAGAAATACAACAAACAAAAATGAACAAAACAGTTTCTTTAGATTGAAAATACATGTTAACACTAATCTAATCTGATTTATTTTTCTACTTTTCTTAATATGGAACATGTAGCAGGCTTTTATTTTGTCACTTCTGACACTTCCTGTCAGCAAATTAGTGTTTCCAGGTTAGGTCCAAGTGACACAGATCCAGGTTACACAGATGAAGATTAAATAGATTCAGATTACAAACATCTAGATTAAACAGATCCAAGTTACATAGATCCAGGTTAAATAAATCCACGTTACATAGATCCATTTTACATAGATCGAGATTAAATAGATCAAGATTAAACAGATCCAGATCAAATAGATCCTGGTTAAATAGATCCAGATTAAATAGATCCACGTTACATAGATCCAGATTATATAGATTCAGATTACATAGATCCATGTTACATAGATCCAGTTTCACTCTCCTCCTCTTGTTTCATCTTTTTGCTCTGTTTCACCCGTTGATCATGAGCCTCTGATAAACGTATCTTTGTCTCGTGAGCTCCAAGGGTCGTCCCTCAGCGTCTCACTCTATGGACACAGACTGACTCAGTGTCTTTGTCTCGTGAGACCTGAGGGACGTCCCTCAGCGTCTCACTCCGTGGACACAGACTGACTCTGTGTCTTTGTCTCGTGAGACCTGAGGGACGTCTCACTCCGTGGACACAGACTGACTCAGTGTCTTTGTCTCGTGAGCTCCGGGGGTCGTCCCTCAGCGTCTCACTCTATGGACACAGACTGACTCAGTGTCTTTGTCTAGTGAGCTCCGGGGGTCGTCCCCCGGCGTCTCACTCCGTGGACACAGACTGACTCTGTGTCTTTGTCTCGTGAGACCCGAGGGACGTCTCACTCCGTGGACACAGACTGACTCAGTGTCTTTGTCTCGTGAGCTCCGGGGGTCGTCCCTCCTTAATGAGATACTCACTCATTATTTCTTCTTTCTCTTTTTAAAAACTGAAGTGACATCAAATATCCTTGTTACACTCACACGTACGTAGTTCTGAGGCGAGTTACACCCATTTAATTGTTGAAAATTTTAAATTTTTAAAGCCGTAGCCAATCACGACCCTTGTTTATGCTCCAAAGGTTCACCCTGCATTAAACAACAAATAAATTATCCCCGTTTGTGACATTTTTACTCACATTCCTTGTGAAGACGGAATGGACCAGACAATGGTGGACACAACTTTACCATAGCTTTAGCGACATTAGCGACTCTAGCGACATTAGCGACTCTAGCGACATTAGCGACTCTAGCGACAGTTGGCTACGTTAAACTCTGTTCTGCTAAAATAGCAACCGTTACGCCTTAAAGTGACACATTCTCAACTTTGTTTGACCTAAAACACCAGTTATGTTGTATTTATTTTGTTTGTTGAGTCACATGACGGAGTAAATATGGAAATATGAATTTTTTTCTTGCGAGTAATTCATGAACTTCAAATAAAAATCAATTTCTTTCTCAATTAATGATTTCTGATTCTTCATATTTTAGCCACAAAGTTTACTCATGACAACAAACATCTTGAAATGTCTTGTTTTGTTGGACTTTGCCGTTTAAAACAGCGACATATACTCATTATTTTTAACTGTATGGGCCACAAAATGTCAAGAAATGCTGGAAAAAAAATGTTGATCGGTGTTTCTAAAAACCTAGAAATAGTGATGTTTTCAAATGTCCTGTTTTGTCCACAAACCAAAATGGATCAACTTTAATGATTTCTCTGTTTTATGGAGCAAAGACAGCATGAAATATTCACATTGAAGCAGCTGAAAAATTTTGTTTTACATATTGAAAAAACAATCAAACCAATTGGATTGCTTTAGACTCTTCAGTGGTGCATGTCTCCGGGTTTGTGGACAAGACAGGAAATCACTGTTCGTTCGTTTCCTCACTGGCCTTTTTGTTGTTGTTGTTGTTTGTCTGTGGTGTTTATTGGCAGACAGACAGATGAATGAATGAATGAATGAATGAATGAATGGCTGCAGGTTGTTTTTCCAGGCCTTCAAATCCGCCTGTTACGTCACCGAGGAGGAGAAGAAAAAGAACGTATTTCTGTAAATCTGTCGGAAAAAGAGACAGAAGCAGGAAAAATAAGACGTGTGTGTGTGCGTGTATTTGTGTTCCAGTCCAGGTTGTTTACGTCCGTTGCGAGTTTACACTTGTTTACCTCCCAAATTAAACGCACCCGAGGAGAAAAGGGCTCCTTTATGAGCCTGAAGTTTCCCTTTTAGCCCCGGTGATGTTTGACTATGGGAGCAGCTTTCCAAATAAAATACTGCCTCTTATTTTTCTTGCTGTTACGTCAGTTTGTCCATCTGTCCGTCCGTCCCCGTCCGTCCTCGACGTTAGCGCGGAAACACGACGGGAACACCGTGTCCCTCCAACTCAAACACTGACCCGGCGATTTGGCGATTTAGTCGGACGTGCGAGAGGTGGGTTTGACGAAACTTCCCGTCAGCAGGCCCCTCCCCCTGCCCCGCCCCTCCCCCACCTCAGCTTTTTCAAAGGCACAGAAAAGTGTCCTTGTGCGCTGGATTATTTGGAGACGTCCCTGAACGCGTCGTCTGCCAGAGCTTCGGTATTTTTCCACGTCTAAATCTCGTTTTCTGACTTTTCAAACCTTTTAAAGCAGCGATCGCCACAGTCAGAGTCCTGCCCGTGGTTTCAAGCAACAGAATTCCTGTAGTTCTGATTTACTTCTCCCTGAAATGACATTTGTCTTTCCTGTTTTACATGCAAATAGTATAGTTGTATAGTATAGTTGTCCATATGTTGAAGGTGACATGTGGTTATTCTCTCCCTGGATTTGAATCATAATGAAAATATCTGCCAGAAAAATTACAATTTGATGTTTTACCACCAAATCCTTCAGCCCTATAGAGGAGCATCTCTTTATCTCTTTTAAGTTTGAGATGTTATGCTTTTATTGCTTTATTTTTAAAGTCATCTGTGGTACTGACACTTTTATTCACAGAAGGCATTGAATATACTGTTTGGTGAATATTCTCTGTGCCTTCATCCCATCCTGAATGAATAAAGTTAGGCTTTAAAGCCGCAGTAGGCAACTTATTTTTTTACTGTGTTGATGAAAAAATCCACAATAACCTTATTACGTGACTAGAAAGTGGAAGTTTGTGTCACTTTGTAAACTGCTCACTCCTCTGTACCAAAGTCCATAGAGAAAATCAACAATTTTTGCATCACAGCACACAGGAGTTGTTGGTCCACTGCTGCCTCCATTAGTACGTTCAAATTTATTATTTTTGTGATTTCGGTGTTTGAAATTCTTCATTTAGATTTACCTCAGTGACACAAAGTGACCACACGAGGCAGCAGTAGACCAGCAGCTCCTGTGTCCCTGTGAGCTAAAATCACCGATTTTCTCTATGGGGTTTTGTGTGGGGGAGTGAGTGGTTTACAAATGTCAGTTTTCAGATAGAAAATGCTGTTTCATGTTAAGGTAAAACTGCAAGAATATTATTCAGATATGATAGACTTATAGTGACATTAATTTTATTTCGCGCACCTGTTGTTAAAGGTACAATATGTGAAATTTAGCCACATTTAGTGGTGAAGGTGCATGTTGTAGCCTCCACTTAGCATCAAAACTCAAAAGATCAAAAGATGTTAGGTTTGTCCTTTATGGGCCACCTGAAAAAGCAAAATGGCTGATATTAATATAAAAGGTTTTTTTTTTCCAATTATGTTCAATTTCTGCCGAGTGAAAATTCCACAATTCCACAAAATACATTTTTTCCTTACATGACAACAGGCAGCCATGTTTTCACCGACTATTTGTCACACACAACCACACTTGAAAAAAACCCGAACTATCACTTTAATGCTGCTATAAATCACAAACGAGAGGTTCTAGAAATCTTCCACGTGGTCGTAAAACTTGTACAAACTTGATTCTGGGAAAGAATGCGACATACTCCAACACTGTTAATCCTTCTTTACTAAAATATTTCAGCAAAAACCAATGTGTTTGAACAGCGTCCGCTGTTTGTGTTGCTCGAGGGTTCGTCAAACACTCTCCACTTCTCGTGGACGATATGCAAACTTTAGCCTTTTCACCGCATGTGTCCAAACACGCCAGGTCTTATTCAGACGCTTCATGTCCAGAGGCCCCTCGCTGCATTTTTTTAAAAAGTCAGACACCCGGCAACCAGTGACTGAAATGTCGGCTTAACTTTGTTGGTCTTTTTTAGTGTTTGACAGACATGCTTAACAATATAAAAATGCTGTTGCTGTCTAATCTGAGGTGCCGGAATTCAAAGTATGTGTTTGGCAAATCTTATCCGCTATCGGCTGATCTCCTGCAGAGTTCGGTCCAAACTGTATCAGCTCGCTTGTCTTTTCCCTGCAGGCAGATCTGCCTTCCATCCCGAGTGGTTTCCACTGCTTTTTCCATTCCACAAAGGAATATAAAGGAAACAGACACTTACTCTCAGCTCTGTGACAGAACACAGAGTATCGTTGTGTTCTTAGATGCCTGATTGTTCCCGATGTCTGCGTGAAACAGCTGATGTCATGCAGGGAAAGATAACGGACATAAAAACATGGAGGAAGACCAAGCAATGTTACACTCCAGTACCAAACAAAGACGCCCTTATTTGGCCGTTCAGTCTCAGATGGAGACGCACAGATTATGGGATTAATGGGCATCGGCTTCTCTCATATGGAAATATTTAAAGAATTTGGTGTTAAATGACCTTTTTTGCGAGACTTAAGATTTTATTTCATTTTATGACATGCCTGTTTTTGGTGGTGTTGCATGGGTTATGGGACAATAGGGATTTTGTGGAAATCTGCAACCCTACGAAATGTGCATTTTTAAACCCGAAACAGACTTTGTTATGTCTCTAAACGTTTATTGTTGTGACGTTTGTTTATTTATGTTTACATTCTCAAAATCTCTTGGCTCTTTATGAGACTGATTTCATAGAAAAATGGCAACTTGATTGACAGGCTGCATGAACAGAGCTGTTTTTCATTCATTTGTGCAAAGCAAAAAATAAATCTAATAATATAATATTTAGTGTTTCTTTGTTTGTTTGTTTGTTTGTGTGTCTCCAGACGCAGACTTTGAAGATGAGGGTGTGGATCGTCTTCCTCCTGTGCCTGGCTGGACACGCCATGGCTGCTCCTGTGAGTCACACTGTCTCTGTTTGTGTGTGTGTTTTCACTCACATTATGGGGACCTGTTTTCCTTATGGGGACAAAAAAAAGAAAATCCCCATTACATACTTTTTTTTTTGCGTTACATATGATTAAGAGTAGGAAATAAATATAAGTCACTGTAATGTTCTCTGAATCAGGCTGTGTGTGTGTAGCTGGTCTTCCTCATGTTGTGGGGACCTAAATGTGTCTCCACACTCACATTATGGGGACTTGTCTTCCTTATGGGGACAAAAATCAAGTCCCCATAACATAAATGACTCCATTTTAAGGTGACTTGGTTCTTGGTTTAGAATCAGGTACTAGAGTACTTTTTATATCTTCGAGTGTCCTCACAACCTCAGAAAGACAGGAGTGTGTGTCCACCTTTGTCTTTAACAGTGTGTTCCTGTCTTTATGTGTTTTCCTGAATGCATCTCCATGTTTCTCCTTTGTGATCTGGAGTTTACATGTGTGACTTCCTGTGTGTGTGTGTGTGTGTGTGTGTGGGTGTATATACACTAGTGTTTATATCTTTATGAGGTCCAAAAAACTTACAAACCTATCTTTTTGACCTTGTGGGGACATTTAGTCTGGGACTTTAAAGTTCTTTTTGAGGGTTGAGACGTAGTTTTAGGTTTAGGGTAAGGGGCTCGGGAATGAATTATGTCTATGAGGGTCTTCACCAAGACTGCTGTAGAAGACAGTGTGTGTGTGTGTGTGTGTTCTTGTACTTGCTGCAGAGTGAGGACCAAAAATCGTACACCTACAAAGTGAGGACATTTTGACAAAGTGAGGACATTTTGACAAAGTGAGGACATTTTGGCTGGTCCTCACTTTTTTCACCTCTTAAAAGGGCCTTTTCAGGGTTAAGACCTTGTTTTACGGTCAGGGTTACAATTGGGTTTAGGTTAGGGTTAGGGTAAGGGGCTCGGGAATGAATTATGTCTATGAGGGTCCTCACTGTGATAGAAGCGCAAACATGTGCGTGCATTTAAATTTTCTTTGTGAGTTTTTTTTGTGGCTGGTCCTCACAACTTTAAAAGGGCTTTTTTCAGGATTAAGACTTAATTTTAGAGTTAGGGTTACATTACATTAAATTACATTACATTTCATTTAGCAGACGCTTTTATCCAAAGCGACTTACAATAAGTGCATTTCAACATTTGGGTACAAACAAGATCTGGAAGTAAATAAGTGTTTAAAGTAAGCCAAACTATAGAGTGCTACTCGTGTGTAAATAAGTGTAGAGTGAAGTTTTTTTTTGTTTTGTTTTTTATCTCGTCTATGCACTTAGTTGTGATGGTTAAGGTTAAGTTTAAGTAAGAGGCTCGAGAATGCCTTTATGTCTCTGAGGTGTCCTCACTAAGATGTAAAAACAAGTCTACGTGGTGTGTTGTGGGAAACATGTACATGAGATCATCTGCTTTTGTCTTCCTTTAATGTTTTCTTACCTACTGTATGAGCGTGTGTTCCTGTTTAAGAGTGTTAATTGTTTAATGTGTGTGTGTGTGTGTGTTGCAGACTGAGGAGGAGCCAGTGACTGAGGAGCCAGTTTTCGAGGTCAGTCCAGATGTTTGTGGTTTTCTTGAAAATGTCTTTAAAAAGCTCCTGAAACTAAAAAAAAAATAACAAATTCACTTCACTCAGTTTGTTTTTCCTCAATCCAACTGCTTCCCTGAGTGTGTGTGTGTTCTTGTACTTGTTCAGAGTGAGGACCAAAAATTTGTATAAACACCTAGTGAGGACATTTTGATAAAGTGAGGACATTTTGGATGGTCCTCACTTCTTTAAAGGACCTTTTCAGGGTTAAGGCCTGGGTTTAGGTTAGGGTTAGGCAGTTAGTTGTGATGTCTATGAGGGTCCTCACTTTGATAGAAGTGCAAACGTGTGTGTTTCTCCTGTCGTTGTGTGTTCATGTATGACATCATCTGGTCCTGACTTCCTTCACTCCAGTTTTTTTGTCTTTAAAGTGTGTGTTCAAGTGTGTGTTTAATGTCTGTGTGTGTGTAGGTTGAGGAGGAGCTGGTGACTGAGGAGCCAGTTTTTGAGGTCAGTCCACATTATTATTATTATTATTATTATTATTATTATTAACACCTTAATAAAGTCCCTTAAAGGACCATTCCTTTAGCTCCTCCAGATTTCTCTGTACCACTCCACTTAATCCTCATCACTTCACCCAAAACTAAACCCACATACCTTTCTTCTCCTCTGAGTTTTATTTGGCTGCTGAGTGAAGCAGCTGCTCACACACAGAGATGATCTGATCTGTAATGGAGCTTTTGGGGTTTCCACCCTGTAGCCAAGGGCGTCCAGTGGTTTTTGGTGCTGGCTTCTTGTGTGAACGTCCATGGTCGAACAGACTCCAAGTATCATAGAAAATTCAAATTGGGGAGAAAAAACTTTAAAAGAAAGAAAAAGTCAATTTTAATTTCAGATTCTGCAGTGAGAAATGTTGTGGAAGTGATGCATCAAATTTTCGGGTATCTGGTCCGATGATGACCTTGTGTATTTATAATCGTAAAAAAACTACTCCAATGCTGATGCAGAAAAGTAGCGCCTTCAACACAAGTAATTTCAAGGACTTGACAATAAATATTAAATATTATTCATC
Organism: Brachirus orientalis; assembly: GCA_016785285.1. NCBI lineage: Eukaryota > Metazoa > Chordata > Actinopteri > Pleuronectiformes > Soleidae > Brachirus > Brachirus orientalis. The sequence goes on along the minus strand of JAFBJR010000374.1, from coordinate 1,148,331 downwards.
CAATTCAAGTCTGCCTATTCCTAAAAATGTGGTTTTCCATTACATACGACAACAAACAACATCTTCTATGTTGTTTTAACATATCTGGATGTAAATACCCGGAAATAAAAGCTGAAACTTAACACTTGAACATTATTTTATTTCTATAGCACATTTCATACAAGAAATGCAGTTAAAAGTGCTTCACATCACAATAAATAATGCTGAAACAGCACAACGATGCCACAAAATAAGTCAGAAAACTATACAATTTAACTCCTGATTGAATGAAACTAAATTCCATAAAATGCATAACAATCAATGAACTAGAATGGAATATGAAAATTGAAAGAATTATTAAAAAACATTATTAAAACTTAAATGAAAATGTGGAACAGTAAACAAGTGAAATGCCACTGAAATGTCTGGGTAAAGAGGAAAGTTTGAAGCTTTATTTTTAAAATATCGATATCTATGGGTCGTTTATTCTATAGTTGACAAAAGCTGCTGTCGAAAATACAGATCTCTTTGTCTTATGTTTGTCTTTTATTATCAAACCCAAGTATTTCACAGCAACAGTAAAAGAATAGTCTTCACATTTCCAATACTTTGAGAGCAGATTGCAAATCTTTAAATAAAGCAATAGAATCTAATGTTTTTATTTATTATTTTCACAGTCCAATTAAATTTGTTTAAATTTCTTTTTAATGTTATAGTAGTATAAAGTACTCTGTATCAGCAAGTATTCAAATTTAAGTAATTGTACTTGTACTCAGTCAGAGAAAACTGGTATTGGTGCATCCATAAATGTAAATGTAAATGTAAAAAAAAAACAGTTTCTCCTGAAAAAACAAAAGAGGACTGAACAATTCAAATGAAATTTAGTGTGATGGTAGAGTATCTGATCCTGCACACACACGCCAAATTCTGTTAAATTCCAATGAGTTTTGACAGAGTTATGACTTTTCATTTGTACAGTGTTGCCCATTATAAGAGAGTGGGACTTACTGGAAAGTTGATACGTTTTTGTGACCTCATCAGTGGGTAGATTCTTACCAAAATTTAATGGGAACATACTTAGGTGATCACCAACCTATCACTGAAACAATCGGATTGATCTGACCAAAAATTGTAGACAGGAAGTTGCAGATGAACACCGATGAAAACACAAAAAAAGTAGAGGTAGTGTACATTTTAAATAACACACAGCATAGAAAGAAAATGTAGGAAGTTCGAGTAGTAAAATTATTTCAATATAAAGTGGCAGTTCGTATTATTTAACTTGTTAATAAAATGACCTTTTTAATAAAAACATGTAAAAAGAGAAACTTTTTTTAAAATAAAAAATTAAAAATGACAGTTCAGAATTGTTTATACTGTGAATTGAAAAAAGCATAAAAAATGTAGGAAAATATTGAATAATAGAATAGGATTAATTTGATTAATCAGATTTAAAAGCTGTTGAAAAACTGTTGGGATTCCCTCATCTGGATTACAGCCAAACTTTCCTCCCAGATTAATTTTTATGCCTTTAAATGTTTCATGCGTCCTCGCCTTAAACAAAGAAACATAAATAAATTAAATAAATAAACATAATATCCCTTTACTGGGACTCAATGTTCCTCCTAATCCAGGGTAAACACTCTGGCAGCGTCCTGTCGAGTCAAATCTCCATGTGAACCTTTTTATCGTTTCCTGCTGCTGAAGTCCCGAGGGAGTTCAGATCCCACAGCTGTTAATTTTAGCCGCTCGCTCTCCGACCGACAGGAAGCCATTACGTCTTTCATGGCTTCACCACATGTGGATCCAGCTGCTTGTTTTTCAGGGAGGAACCTTGTCTGGTGGTGACGTCCAACCTCGGCCTGTTTTCAGGAGCGCGCCGCGGATATTTACGCGGTTTCCTTCAAGTGGACGTCGTGCAGAAATAGACTGTGCGAGAAAACGATGTGTTCGTGCAGAGACAGAAAACAAAACGTGAGTGTCGGGAGTTTGAAGTGTTAAAAGCTGCTGACCTCTGACCTCTCATGTACAGGAGACTGAGGTGGGCGCCAACCCGGTGCAGGTGGACATTGGAGAGTTTGACGAGGCCATCGAGGTCATTGAAGACGTTGATGAGAGTAAGTTCATGCTTGTGTTGCGTGATAATTCCATTTTCCTACCAGCCAAAAATCCCTTTTAATCCTAAATTTAAACCAATACAAATGACAATAATTTCATCTCTTCATTATGTGTTCGTTAGTTTTTAAAAAGTAGATAAACTCTTGTTATATATAGCAGCGCAATGCTACTGTTAAATTGTTAAAAACAATAGACAGAAAATATACATTTAATCCCACCATTTCCTGGCGCAATGCTAATACGCATCTTCGTCTTCTGTCTGTTAGCAAAGCTATTAGCCATTAAAGTTTTATTAGCAAACCTTACTCTTTCAAATTTTGGGACAATACTAAATATTTTTTATTTCAACTTAATTTTGTTTTGGTCACATTAAAAGAAATTAGGACCTGAATTTAGGACTGATTTTGAAACAGCAAGAATCTTTTTTTTTTGATAAATGTACACAAACAAGGCAAAAATGACGCAAAGCAGCTAAAGAAGGTAACGGCAAAAACACATAAAATACAAAAATAAGTGAGAATACCAACAAACAACAGAGACACTGGGGAGAACAGAGACAAAAGACGCCAGAGAGACAGGGATTATGGTGCGTCACTGAGAAATTAGCTTGTTAATTTCCAGAAAGTTGGACTTTTTAAGCAACGTTAGCGAAAAACGTCAGAAAAATCTTTAGTAGTTATACCTGAGGGATTTAACAAATACACATTTTCATTAGCTTTAAAATATTAGTCCAATTAATCAATTTGTTTGGATTTGCCAATCAAATCTCAAAGTAATAATAACCTCAAACATTTTGAATTATGCACAAACCAAATATTTACCTTTAAGAAGGTGAAGTTGAACAATTTGTTTTTATAAAAGCTATATAAAAAATAGTTGGTGATTCATTTAAGCGTCAGTTACTCATTGATTTATCTATTAGTCATTGCAGCCCAACTCTCCACAGTGTGAATGTATTTCAATGGGCAAAAAGGTCTTACTGAACATTTGAATTATTTTCTTCATATCAATTTATATTCTTTTCCAAACTTCATTTATTCTTACATGACACACTAATTGGGTAAAATGTGACATTTCAATGGAAAAAGTCAAATATTTAGTTCAACAATGTAAGATTCGTAATCGTAATATATAAAGTAAATAAATAAATAAAAATGTGTGTATTTGGGTGTGCTCAACAAATTTAATTCTGAAAAGTTCCTAAATTCCTGAAAAGTGTGCGTTTGCTTTGAGGACACGAAGGTTCCAGAATGAAATATGTCGTGTTTGTTGTCGCTCCACAAAAATCTCCTCCTGCGTACGTTTGTGACGACGGTCTCGGCGGCAGAGTTTCATGAAACAAACTCAAACGGCCATAATAACAGAGCGGCTCCTTCTGCGAGGAGACGGCTGTAATTACGCGTTCCACTCTGTTTCAAGAGGAAACTCAACCCAGAAACTGCAGCCAAAGGCAGCAACTAGACAAACTGTTCAAACACCCATCGACTTCAGTCAGACTCACATGAAACAAGACACTTTTTGTTGCTCAAAGTTTGATTTAATGAAACAGACAAACTCTTCTACAGGTCAAAGTCAAAACAGCACTTAAAGCTGCACTAGATAACTTAATTCTATCACAAACTCTTTCTCACAATGTAGATTAAGTTGATCTTTAGACGTCTCTGGGGAAATCTGGCAGGAGACCTCGACCAATCACAGGACAGTTCAGAGACAGAGACAGACAGAAAGGGCTCCCCCTAGTGGCTGTTATAGTAAGCAGCTGCATGACCATGTCCCTTCACTGTTCCAGCATCGCTAACCTCTGCCAACATTGCACAGAATCTTGAAAAGGAGGGAAAAAGAACAATAAAAGCAATAACACAAGAATGAAAAAGGAGGCGGAGTCTTTTAGAGAAGGGGAGGGGTTGAAGCACTAATGGAAGATACCAATCACATCGGAACCGGTGGCTGACCCGACACACGACTTGAGCTGGACCAAAGAAAACCTTTTAAAGCTGATAAACCTCAACTTTAGCACACCTGCTAGCCTAGCCCAGCCACCAGCTAACTTAGCTTAGCCACAGTAAAAAAGAAAAAAAGCGCGTACTTCCCTCCCACATGCTGTAGTCTTTTTTTTGTTAAAAAAAGAAACAAACATTTTATTTGCATTGCAGATTGTAAACGCTTTCGTTTTGCAAACATTTTTAAATGGCTCCCCCTTGTGGCACTTCACATTAAATCACTGGGACTGTATTTTGGCACATTAAACAATGATGTCAAGTAACTCAGCTTATTATACTTTAAACACATACGATGAACTCAGGTCAGTATTTAAACAGTATTAAAACAACACGACTAAATGCAGAGAAGATAAAGATCTGTTTCCACTTGTTTGGTCTATATAAATGGATTAACCTGAGTTTGTGCTTCGGTTCAGATCCCTGCCTGAACTACCACTGCAAGAGGGGCAAAGTGTGCGAGGTCGACGAGGGTAACACCCCCATGTGTGTGTGTCAGGACCCGTCCACCTGCCCACCCGCCGAGGGGGAGTTCGAACACGTGAGTTTCACGTCTGTAATAATATTGACACTTTGGAATTGGTTCAGTTGTGAGACAGCAAATATTTCCATTATGAAAAAATAATTAATAATTAAAAATAATTTCATAATTGTTTTACTTCAAATATTTCCAGACTTTGCGTTAAAAAACGGAAATTTGGGAAAATTGTAAGATGGCAGATTTTTCAAAACTTTTCTTCTTTTTTTTTTGTAGTTTATTATTTAAATTATAAGACAATAAAAATTTCCATGACATTTACGTAAAAACTGCAGTTATGAATTGATAAAGTTGTAAGATGGTAAAATGATTCCAGACTTTTGTATTTCACAATTTTAAACTGACACCAAAGATGTCAGTTTATAATTGTTATACAGCAAATATTTCCAGACTTTTTGTCAGAAATGGTTTAGAATTTTTTTTAATTAAATATGGCAGTTTATAATTACTTAAAATGTTTAAATTGTAAAACCACAAAATTTTCTTAACTTTTTTTAAAATGGCAGTTATCGTTCATAATTGTTTTAAGGCAAATATTTTCCAGAATTTTCCTTAAAAAAACTGAAATTTCGGACACTTTTTTTTTTTTTTTTTACTAGAAAGGGCAGTTTGTAATTATTTAAAGGTTTAAATTGTAAAAAAAAATTCTAATCTTTTTACCAAAAATGGCAGTGTGTCATTTTTTTAAATTATAAGACGATAAAATAACATAAGTAATAAAATAATAAGACTTTATATAAAAATAATAGTGTTGAATTGTTAAAGTTACATTAAAAAAGATACTTCATAATAATTTAAAAATTGTAAGACTTTTTTAAAAAACAAAAGTGACACTTTTGAATTGTTTAAGTTGTAAATCGGCAAACATCTCCAGATTTTATTGTAAAAATACAGTTTTAACTATTCGCCTGTTCCCATCACAAACTATATCAGCCAAATCAACCAGGACTCAACTCTTACATGATCCCACTTTGACTCGGAATCAAACTCCTTCTCTCTCCTCAGAACTGTGGCACCGACAACAAGACCTACGAAACCGCCTGCCACTTCTTTGCCACCAAGTGCACTTTGGAGGGAACCAAGAAGGGCCACAAGCTCCACCTGGACTACATCGGACCCTGCAAATGTGAGTCGGATCACGACATGGACAAGTGTGGCGTCCAATGACAAAGCTGGACAGACCTGCAGCCAATCAGAGCAATGAAACAAAGCGGAACATTTCACAAAGTTTTTGTGAATTTAATGTTTTAATGTCGATGGTAGTTCTAGAGTTTGGAATTGTTTAAATTGCCACGAGTCAGGTTTCCCAACTGATGTTTTTGTCACATTTGCACAGATTATATGGATTCACTTTCAACAAAGCTAATGTGATTCAAGTAGCCTTTTAGCTACAATTCAAAAACTGCCCTACTGGAAGTAAAAATTGATTAAATTGATTTATCTTTTCTTGTTTTAGCCAACTTTTGCTTGGCTAGAATATTTTAAACTAGCTTGTAAATTTAGCTACTTTCAGACTAGTGTTCCTTAAAATAAGGATAAAAAAAAAAACTTGACAAATTGGTCAAACTTTAGGAAAGTTTTACTTAAATTAAGGAAATGTTTACTTAAAATAAGTCTTCCTAGTCTTAATTAAACTGAATTTAAGAATTCATAACTTAGAATTTCTTGTGTTTGCCTGCTTGTCATTGCTTTCCTTTCAGGCCAAAGAATCAATTTACTTTCCTGAACATAAATTTTTGCAGTGTAGTTGGTTTTTGGCTGAAATATACAGTAGGTCTGTTTGGCACAAGAATCCAGACAGAAAACTGGAGGAAGTTTTTCAGAGATAATACAGGTTGCAGATTGTGAATTTAGCTGATGTGTCATGTTTTTCAGATTTGTATCTGAAAGCAGAAACTGAAGCTCAGCTCGGGAACTCAGAGTTTGTCTCTTTGACATTTTCTGCATCGGGAGGACGACGTGTCCAGACACGCAGGCCACATTTTTTACACCGAACAGTTTAAACTCAAACACCACGCACACACACAGGGGGCAGAGGGTTCACATGGAGATCAAGGTGCAACTCGGTGAACCAAAACATGACATGAGACAAGATGAAAATCACTGATAAACTTTCTTTAGTCAATTTCTGATGGAATTTGCTTTTGAATTATTCATCACTATCTTCTTAACGTGCAACTAAACCACTTATTTTCAGGTGTAAACCATTTGTTGATCCAGGTACAAATCCTCACAGTTTAGTGTAATGTATTGAAATTAAATTTGTTGCATTAAAAACTGGCATATCTACTGCCCTCCTTGGGTCAAACAGCAGCTACTGCATTCAAATTCTATCACTGGCTTTCTTAGTCCAGTCCCAGACTCCTTAAACTTCCCTCCCTCATTCAGTTCTCAGCCCACTTCTTGGCATTTTTCAAAATTTAGGCGGAGTCAACATCAGAAGAGGGAGTTTAGTTAAGCTTTAAATTGGGGTGTCAAACTTACAGCCCGCAGGCCAGAACTGGCCCGCCAGTGGGTCCAATCCGGCCCGCAGAGTGAAATTGTGAATCTAATAATGATGTGGAAAACTATATTTTTCAGTTCCAAATACCTTTGACATATCCACTGTGATCTTTAACTTTTAATGCACATGTGTTAATGGTAAATTTAGGCATAATATTGTTGAAATTGCACTTTATTTTCCTCACAAAATTTCAGATTCATTATATTTCTTGTAGAAAGATACTTCATTAAATGTAAAACAAAGGGAAAATGTAGGAGTTCCTGTTGTTTATAGTTTGTTATATTATTATTTTACTGGTCTGGCCCACTTGTGCTATATTTGGCCCTTGAACTAAAATGAGTTTGACACCCCTGCTTTAAACTCTGTACGTTCTTATGACAGTTCCCAAGATGCGTCTTATTCGTGACAGTGCCGATTACCTTCTTGTCCCCCGCAGACATCGAGCCCTGCATGGACAACGAGCTGAAGGAGTTCCCCATGCGTATGAGGGACTGGCTGAAGAACGTGCTGGTGACCCTGTACGAGCGCGATCAGGACAACGACCTGCTGAACGAGAAGCAGAAGCTCAGGGTGAGGACGTAGAGACGACTAGAGACGCGTCTATGCTGCAGTGCCATCAAAGTGGGAAACCTCCTAACTAGGCCCAATTCCAATAGTTTGCTTCGATTGCTTCGGTTCCCTTTGTCCCTTTTGTCTGGAGCGCTATTGAAATGCCACTAAAGTTAATTCAGAATTTCATCCCCACACATTGGTGGGAGCAACACTGAGCTCTGTTTACCGCGGTGATGATATAAAATGTTCGGTTTTCGTGACTCGGCATGTTTACACCTTTGATGACAGTATTTTAGTTTTCCAGTTGCTGAAATGTTGGACAAATCACAGCTAATCTGCATATGATCTGCTAAAAATGAGATTTTTTGTTGGCAAATTGATTTAAAATAATGTTTCAGTGGGATTTAATATGAACTGTGAGACATTAGACTTTTATGTTAGGTACCGTAGCTGTTAGACTATTATTTTGAAAGCTCTGGCATTGTGTTTTTCTGTTGATGATTGGAAATTTTATATCTTGAAAATTGCCGGTTGTATTTCAGTGTGAATGACCAGAAACAGAGACTTTTATTTTGAAAGCTGTGGGTCTGCACATTTTTGTGAAAGCTGTGGTGTTGTGTTTTAGTATGGACTATCAGAAATTAGTTATTTTATTTTCAAAACTGGTGTCGTCTTTCAGTGTTGATGAATAGAATTTAGTGTTATGTTTTGAAAACTGAGGGGTTGTGTTTTAGTGTGGATAAGCTGAAACTCGGAGACTTTTATTTTGAAAGCCGTGGGGACGTCTATTAGTGGCACTGTTAGAAATGAGTTATTTTATCACGAAAACTACAGGGTTTTGTGTGGATAAAGAGATTTATTTTGAAAATTGTAGGGTTGTTTTAATGTGGACAACCCGATACTTTTATTTTGAAATCTTTCTTATATCAAATTTATAGATTACATTGTTGTTGACATTTCCAGCAGTTAACTTTTATTTAAACCATGTTGACATGAAGGCAGGTTTGGTTCACAGATGTTAATGTTGCTCATTAATGAACCAATGTATTGATCAAGATTATTTTATTGTTGCAGCCATGTTAGTTAATGCTGTAAAAAAAGGAGCAGGTTTTTATGTGAAGCCATAAAAGGTAAAAGTGGAGACTCTTTAAAAGCAGAATAAAAAGGTGAATATCAGAGAGAATTAGTGTATGAACAAAGGGAAATATCCAAAACAATGTTGTTTCCAGGAAAAAAACACTTTACATGACTTTATGCAGAAATGAGTGCAGTGGAAGTCAGAAGCTGCCGCGTTTCAACGTAGATTTTTCTGTGAATCGTTTTTCAGGTGAAGAAGATCTACGAGAACGAGAAGAGGCTGCAGGCTGGTGATCACTCTCTGGACCTGCTGGCTCAAGACTTCCAGAAGAACTACAACATGTACATCTTCCCCGTTCACTGGCAGTTCGGACAGCTTGACCAGCATCCAGCTGACGGGTACGAACCACAAAACACGAGCCCAACTCTTGTTTTCAGTGATGTGGGTTTTATCTGTAAGGTTGTCCTCATGTTAGCAACTTCCTGTCTTTTTTTTTTTTGTGATGGGTACATGATCATCCAAGTATGTTCCCATTAAATTCTGGTAAGAATTTAACCACTCATGACGTCACAAAAATCACAAATTTTCAAGAATTTCCCATCTATTTTAAGGGGCAAAACAGTAAAACATTCATATCTCTGTCAAAACTCGTCGGATTTGATTGAAATTTGGTATGTATATGCATGATCAGACACTACGATCAGACTAAGTTCGGATCTGAGCCAGACTAAGAATTTGGAGGCAATTTAAACAAGGGTGCATATGGCAAAACTACCATATGCGCCAAAACTACATACAGTATGGCACCTGAAATGTTTACATTTGGATCAAAAGTCTTTCCAGAACCTTTTTAAAAGGGATCACCCTTGTTTAAATTGCCTCCAAATTCTTAGTCTGGTTGAGATATGTAGTTTTTCTCCCTTATTATTACTGCATTACCCGTTCAGTGTGTGCCAGTGTTTTAATGTGACTAATATCTCCTGCATTTCGTATCCATACAGCGTCAAAGTCGGCACTGCACACACTGGTGCTCTTACTAAGTCGCCTGTCAAGTGAACTGTTGGACAGATATGCGATTAGCAGACATTCCTTGGAGTTATAGAATTTTAATCGCAGTTTCCGAAAAGGTAAAACCTGAGTAAAAAAGCACTGCAGTAACAGCAGCAGTAGAAACGCCCTCGTAGGAACAGCAGAAGTGCGTGAGAAGCAGCCGTCACTCCCTGTGACGTTTCAATGGAAAAGTCAAAAGCTTCACAGGCCTCAACAACTTTTAGTAGATGAGAAGATGGAGCAGCTATTTTTGGACAGAACTCAGACTAAACAGTGTGACGAGTCAGCACGTGTTTGAGCCTGTGATGGAAAACAAGTGATCACATGACTCATTTTGAGTGGCGTAATGGAGGACGAGGGCTCAAACCGTCGGACCTGTGCCACTTTCCTCTAAAAGGGAACAAGGTTTACTAAATGGTCATCACGTTCTGTTGAAGATGAGCTCAAACTAGCGATTGAGAGGAGCAGAAGCTAATTTTCCCATTGAGTTTCATCAGGCATGAGGCGCAACAACAAACTAGTGAAGACTGGGAGGAAATGAAAGGTTTATATACACAGCAGTGGTTGACTGTGAATGAGTGTCAGGTGTGCAGTGACGTCAGCAGCAGGAAAAAAGTGGGTCAGACACACCCACGTGATTAACACTGCAAACACAGACCCACTAGAGATCAGTCAAATATGCTTAAATTGATTAATTTGGGTGTTTTGTTTAATTAACATAATGTGACAGCGAGGTAAACAACTTTAACTTGGCTAGAATACTTCAAACTAACCACTTTCAGAAGGTAATGTGACCTAAAATAAGACAAAAAAAAGGTAAGAAAAGTTTAACATTTGTTACATGCTTGTGTGTAACTTTTAGAATTTACATTTAGAACACACCAACCCTTTCATGCAAACTATTGCTTTAGCTTGTTACTGGTAATTAACACTTAAAACAGGCTGTAATGTCTTATTGAGAAAAAGTTAGATATTTTTTCCTGGCACAAACACAAACTTGCTTTCCAAGATTATTTGTCTTTTTAAGCAAAAACAAAAGCAATTTTGCCAGAAACAGCTTATTTTTACTTTCCTGAAAAATCCGTTTTTACTCAGTGAGGGTCAACATATCAATTTGGTGATTTATTTTCGTCAATAAAAATAATTGATACACCAGGATAAATGTCGATATTTTAATTAATAAATCAAGGTGCTCTGAAGTCTCTTTCAGTTTCACTTGCTGGATGTCACTATTTCACGTCTCCTCATGGTGGCGCTGCCAAATAAATGAGGGAAACTTGGACGGAAGTTACATTGCTAAAGTCCCGCTCACGTTGAATACATAGACTTTATGCACTTTTTTGTCCATGTTGTGAAACAGATACATCCTGCTCTTTTAACTTTTTGCTAACATTTTGTTTTCTTCACTTTGGATATCGCGGTGTATCGCTACACGATTGTCTTGCGATGTATTGGTTGTCACGGGGAGGAGGGAAAACAAAACCGTTCGCTGATACTACTGTTGTTATTTGTGTTTGCCATCAGATACCTGACCCACTCGGAGCTGTCCCCTCTGCGTGCCCCGCTCATCCCCATGGAGCACTGCACCACCCGCTTCTTCGAGGAGTGCGACACTGACAACGACAAATACGTCGCTCTGGAGGAGTGGGCCGCCTGCTTCGGCCTCAAGGAGCGTGAGTATCGTTCGATTCACAAACCTCGGAAACGGTGCAGTTTGACACACAAAACACAAATGGGTGTGTCAGTGGTGCTCTGTGTGCAGCTGCCGCACAGCTGATTCCGATCAGCAGATTAGACTGCACACAGAACTCTCTCTTTTTTTTTTTAACTCCTTGAATTGATCTTTTCAATTTCTCATTCGTATCAATCCAGTGCTACACAGCTGATTTCACAGTGTTAAGAGTCAAATTTAAACCAAACACGCTTTTAGCTTTAACCACTTCCTTTGCGCTGACGTTTTGAATCTCTTGTGTTTGCAGAGGATGTGGACAAAGACCTCATCATCTAAGCTCCTCCTCCTCCTCTGAGCAGCAGCAGCAGCAGCAGCAGCAGCAGCAGCGTGACAACTCCTAGTCGCTACTAACGGGACGAAGGTGCTGATCCCTAAGTTAAAAATCACAGTAACGGTGCTAACGACAAATTTTTTTTTTGTTTTTTTTTAAATAATGACTTTTCCTACCTATACCACTAAAAAGAAAAAAATAACAAAAGAGAAATGTGCACAGTCTGTACTAACCATCGTGTGTTCATGCAAACAAAAACACCCAGTAAAGAAAACTAAAGACCTCTGATGTAAATGTATGTTGTTGACAATATTATATAGATTTGTTCGGGGCTTTAATCGGATTTGAACGATTTGATTTGAAAGGAGACAAAACTGTAAAGTCAAAAATAAAGTTTCTAAATAAATGCTCCCTCTGCTTGCTTTTTAAAAGAAAACTATTATTTTTTGCACTCTTTTGGTGGTGGACTCATTTTCTTCTGCTGTCATTCTGTGTATCTTTGTTTTTTTTTGTTTTTTTTAATTTTTTTTTTTATCGTTTGACTACTGCTAAACAAATAAAGAGGATATATTGTTTTGAACATTGACATGAGAGGGGAAATCTCGCAGGCTGAGCGTTTTTCTCACGTTTAACATGTTGACACTGAGAGCTCGAGCAAAATTCTTTTCCATGAATAAAAGTCTCTGGGAATCTCTGCATGCGTTCACATCTGCGTTTTTGTCTCCTGGTCGTCCTAATCTTTTTAAAAACTCAAAGGAATATCGTGATAGGAGGCTAAGCCTCACGTCTCCTCCCTCAGAGTCACATATCATTCTGTGAATGCAGCCATTGTGCAGCAGTAACACTGTTAAAACCTTCATTCATGAGTTTAATTTGGGTCCTAAAAATAATAGAAGGAAAATTGTTATTTTACCATTTTAACCAGAACAAAATAATGATAAAAAAAAGAAAAATAGTTATTTTCATATTCGGCATTTCAGGTTTTCAGCTATTTGTTGAGGCAATGGAAAAAAATATTATTACCCAGTTTTGGTTGTAAAAAGGATAGTTTAGGGTTGTATTAAGTCATGTAGTGCAAAGAACCACTTTGAGACCATTCACAGCTTTTGTCTCACTGCTAGGACGGCCTTTTCCAGCTGGAAATTAGAGTTTGTAACCCACTCACTCTCCCACACCAAACTCCATAGAGAAAATCAGTGATTTTAGCTCACAGGGACACAGGAGCTGCTGGTCTACTGCTGCCTCGTGTGGTCACTTTGTGTCACTGAGGTAAATCTGAATGAAGGATTTCAAACACCTAATTCACAAAATAAGACATTTGAACTTACTGATGGAGGCAGCAGTGGATCAACAACTCCAGTTTGCTGTGATGTAAAATCGTTAATTTTCTCAATGGACCTTGTTGTGGGAGAGTGAGCTGTTTACACACTTCAGTTTCCTGTCAGGAAAAAAAGCTGTCTATCATTGAGATAAAGAGGAAAACACAACCTGAAGATATCAAAGCAAGAGGAGTATAGATTTTATTTGGTTTAAACCAGATTTTCTTTGTGTCCCCACTGGCAGACATGTTCCCTGTTTGTCAGTACCTTATATAAGCACGCCTTAAGAATAACATGTATTTCAGGATGAATCACGCAAAAGTAGTTGAACTGAGTTGTAGAGACTGTAATGTTGCACAGTTGACAGTTTGAAAACAACAGTTAGAGTAAAAGCAGAAGAATTCCCCAACGAAAACTGCTTTTACTGCTTCACACTACACTTCACTGTTACTCAGTGTTTCTAGTCTGACTGTGCTTACGGTCCCCTGGGGAGAGAGGGAGAATCACAGCACCCTGTTACCATCCCCACCCGTTCATCCAGACTCAAGAATGTGAAACAACAGCCGAGCCTCGTCCACAAAGCCCGGAGTCCCTCCTCTCCTCTCAGCTGCAGCAGGAAAAAGAAAAAAGAAAAATGCTCTGACACTGAAGCAGAGAGACAGAGAGGGAGGGAACAGTCTGCTTCTGTGTTTACTTCACTACTGGCACTAAAAGACAAAGAACTCGTTCAAAAAGGAACCTTTCTCAAGCCTCTTTTACACTAAAATTAGTGGGTGTATGTGTGATTTTCTTTTAAACCTGGACGAACCTACTAAAAAACTTGACTAACGACATTCCCTTTGCCAGCAGTTGTTCTGTCCTGTGAGGTTTTGTTCAACTTTTTATGAATTATGACATCAAAAATGCCCTGGACACATAATGAGTTGGAGAAAGGCAGAAAAACACCACCACAGGGGAGCTCAGTGACAATGTTATGGTGGTTAATACTGTCTATCTTTGATCCCCCTTTTAATCGTTTCAATTGATGGTAATGAAGTTATAAAAAGTAAGGTTCTCTACAAACACACAGGTCTTAGTGTTGCAGCAGAAATGACATACTCATTTGCCAAAGATGCGGCAGAGGAAGAAAGAATTCACATAATGTCACCCATAAGAATCTGAATTCCATTTCTGAAGCCTCAAAAATCGCAAACCAAGCTCCCAGTGGATGACACCAGCTGACAGTCACACAAGTGTCCAACCATACGTGCTATATTTTATTGTATTTTAATCTAATTTCCTCTAAATGGGAACATAATCTACAGAATTGACATCACTGATTTTTTTTCAGTTTCAAATAAGTCACCCCCTAGTGGCTATTCACTACATTCTTACTTCCTGATTAACTTCAACAAAGAATCCGGATGACTATCCATTTTTATATATATATATATATATATATATATATATATATATATAAATAAAAAAAAAACCTTTAGTGCGTTAAGGAATCATTTGACTCTGAAGTGACACATTCCCACTATTCAAAAACCCATTAGAAACCTTGAGTTTCAACGGGTTTTTGACCAGTGGGAATGGTCCAGTCGTGGTGAAACTTTCAAGTAAACCACTTTCACCTAGACTTAAAGATTAGCTGATCCAAATTTGGTGGCCAAAAGGTCCAGGTTGCTTTGACTTCATAATCATTTGAGAATAATAGTCTTAAAAGGGACCATTTTTATGGAGGTACTGACTCAAAGGTCACATCTAAATGGTCAAATGAGTAATTGAGTGATGTGACCCAAAACTGTCTCATTTGTAGCAGCCATAACAAGAGCTTACCAAAGTATCTAAGCACTAAAGAGCTTCTTTGGTTGCTTTCGTATCTCATGTAGCATTGGATACACTGGACCAATGGCCAGCCACGAATAGTTGCTATTGACCGACAAGGTTATAATATTGTGGACAACCTTATCTACAGCAGATGTATGTACCTGATAATGTTTCCCTGAAGTAACACAAAGCACGGAACCTTTGCGGGACTGAAAATGATCGTGCAAGTTAGACTCAAATCAGCTTATTTTGCTTTATTTGTCTCAAAAGACAACTCATTTACATAAGTCTCCAAGATTATACATACATATAAATTAGAAATCAATAAACAAACGCCAGCAAGGACATGCCAGGAGTTGGTTTTGTCAGACAACAACAGCAGAGCAAATAAATAACAGTCAATGGTGCCATTTACCATTCATTCTCCAGTCTGGAAAAGAATCAGATGATCACTTGTGTCAAACATAGCGTAGAGAGAGAGAGAGACAGATAAGTCCACTATGAATGGAAATTAAATGGATTTGTGATTTGTTTTCTTGAGGTTCTTGGGGAGAAGGGGGAGGTTAGATATATATATTATATATGGGGTCTATAATTAACTAAAAACCCTACTCACGATCCAAGGGTTTTAGCTAATTATAGACCCACATCTAGCCTAGCCCTTTTGTGGTTTAATAACAGCTACTTTAAGGGATTGTAGTATATAATCTGTAGATAGAGGGAGGTGAACTGTATCTACTAAGGAGGTGCCAATTAAAGGTAAAACATCTTTCAGCAGTTTATTTGGGATGGTGTCTTCTCCTGATTCACTTGTCAAATTGAAGTGAATCAGTGAGAGAAAGCTAGTCTAAATAAACAAAGGCCTGACCAATTATAAAATCTCCTTAATAAAGAAAAATTAATTCCAGTAAATGATGGCGGTGACCCTGTTTCGAGTTTATATGTTCTCTCCGTGTTTGGGTGGATTTCCTCTACCGTCAAAACAGTGTTGGGGTAAACAATGTTAGGCACCGACATTCGCTCTGGAGTTGATCCCCTGGTGCTGCTCACTGACTGCACGCCGCCCCTAATCCTAGGAAGGTTCCTAGAGGAGGATGGATAAAATACAGGGGATATATTTCATCACAGGGATTAATAAAGTTACCTTAACATTAATGCAAAACCTTCTGTGTGGCAGTGTCAATGCTGAAGAGAAAACAAGTTAGCCTAGGTGAAATCTGTCAGTGATTTGATTTCACTATGCGGATCCATCTGGCAAGGATGCCGTTTTGGCAGAACATCCAAAAAAAAAAAAAAAACCAATCATGAAAAAAGGTGGTCTCAACACAATGACGACAACGAAGCGACGTCTACCAGCTTTTGTAATCCCAGTATGGTGGAAACAGAAAAGCAGCTGTCTTTTAATGTGCCTGTTGTTACCATTTTAAGCAACTCGCTCCATGGATCTCTCCCAGGCAAAATTCATCAGACATCATAACTAGATAGTCATCACTTCTAGAAAACTACTACAAGCACGATTACTGACACGTTTTCCATCACTCTGCAGAAGTCACCTGGATCATTGGTGTGATTGGTTGTAGGTCTACCCAATTGTTGGAACACTTGGAAGTGGGAGGTGACTACACCCTTATCCAGAACAATATTTACTCTAAAATAAGACTGAGATGTGGTCTCGTGTTAACCAGGCTATGAAGTTGTTATTCACCTCTAATAATGGTGAGTGATGGGTTTCTTTGGCTGCCCTGCCAGGCCAGATTGGTGGACCGCTAATGTCTTTTAATGTGCTAATGTGAAAATTTAAACTATTGGGTAAATACCCAATAGTTTAAATTTTCACATGTTTGAGTTGTATAATGGAGCTTAACTTCTAGATTTCATGGGCTTCTTTTAGTCTTCAGTAATATCTTGTGTTAATACCATTTTAATTGTGTTTTTGTAAGGGCTCTATTATGCTATCCCTAATTTAGTTTGAAACAAAACAAAAAATCTTCAACCTTTGTTCAACCATGTCAGAGTAGAATATTTGTCTGCACAAATGTTAGGTTAAGCACAGTCTGCAATGACACTGGTGTAAGATTAATTTAAGAACCTGATAGAGTTGCACTTGTCTCACACTATAAGCTATCATCACTGGTCAGTATGCACTTGATTCCGTACTTGCTTTTTTCTCTGAAGTTGCACTTTGGACTCATCGTAGAATTCATACTGGTCGCCAGAGTTGTACTCATCACTGGCGTCGTTCTGATCACCAGAGTTGTACTTCTGATTACTGGAGTCATACTGATCGCTGCAGTTGCAGTCATCACTGGAGTCGTACTGGTCTCCGTAGTCATCACTGGGGTCATACTGGTCTCCGTAGTCATCACTGGGGTCATGCTGGTCTCCGTTGTCATCACTGGGGTCATACTGTTCTCCGGAGTCATCACTGGGGTCGTACTCGCCACTGGACCCAGATGGGTACCTGGACAAATCTGATTGTGTCAAGTCCTCTTCCTCATTAGTAATACATTTGCTGCCCCCTGCTGCTGCTGCTGTGATGCTGAACAGGACACAGGCGTCCTCTTCTGCTTCTGCGTCACACACGGCTTTGGGAATGCAGGTGTCTTCTTGAGCTGCGGCCTCGACTACAACTACAGAGAGACTGGTATGATCATTAGTTGCAGCTTCAAACACAATTGCGGGGTCCTCTTGAACTACGGCTTCAAACACGACTGTAGGAAGACAGGTGTCCACTTGTTGTACAATGTTGCACATGTCTGAGGAAACAAAGGGGTCTACTGCTGTGCCATCAACTAAGACTATGGGAGTACAGGTGTCTTCTTGCACTGTGGCATTGACTGTGATACCGGTTTCCTTTTGAGCTGCAGAGTTGGAAACAGTTTTGGTGCCATTGGACATGACTGTGGAAACACAGGTGTCCTCTTGTTCTGCTACATTGTGCACAGCTGAGGTAACACAGGGGTCTTTTTGTGCTGCAGCATCAACCCGAGCTACATTACTGACCACTACTTTGGGAACCCAGGTGTTTTCTTGTGCTGTTGTGTTGTCCATACCTATGGGGACACTGCTTTGCTCCCAAGATGCAGCTTTGAACACAATTGCAGGGTCTACTTGTGCTGCAGCATCGATCACAACCACGGGGACACCAGTGTTCTCTTGAGATGCAGATTCAAACACAATTGCAGGGTCTTCTTGTGATGTGGCATCTAATACGTCTGTTGGAACATGGGTGTCTTCTTGTGCTACTGCATAATACCTGGCTTTGGCAAAACAGGTGTATTCTAGTGCTGTGGTGTCAACCATGACTACTGGGACACTGGTGTTCTCATTAGCTGCTGAATTGACCACTAATTTGGGAACACACAGATCTCCCTTTGCTACTGCACCATACTCAGCTGAGGGAAAGCAGGTGTCTTGTGTGGTGTCATCAACCACAACTCTAGGGATACCAATTTTCTCTTGTGCTGGAGCTTCAAACTCAATTTCAGGATCTCCTTTTGTTGTGGTGTCAAACATGACTGTGGGAACACTAGTGTCCCCTTGTTCTTTGATGTTATACATGTCTAATGGAACACAAGGGTCTTTTTCTGCTGTGGCATCAGCTAAGACGACAGGAATACAATTTTGTGCTGAGGCGTTGACCATGACTATGGGGTCACGGGTTTCTTTTTGAGCCCATGTGGTATCAGCCATGACTACAGGGACATCAGAGTGCTCTTGACCTGCTTCGAGAACACAGGTGTCTCCTTGTGCTGTTGTGAGGACCTTAACTACACGGACGCTGGTGTGCTCTTCAGATGCAGCATCAAACACAATTTCAGAGTCCTTTTTTGCTGTGGCATCTAAGTTAACTGTTGGAACACAAGTATCTCCTTGTGCTACAGCATTGTACACAGCTTCGGGAAAACAGGTGTCTTCTTTTGCTGTGACATTAATCACAATTACAGGGACACCAATGTGCTCCTGAGATGCTGCTTCTAACACAACTGTAGGTTCTTCTTGTGCTGAGGCATCAGAAACCATTGTGGGAACATAGGTATCTTCTTGTACTAATGCATCATACATGGCTTTGGGAAAGCAGGTGTCTTCTAGTGCTTTGGCCCCAACCGTGACTAGAGGGACACTGGTTTCCTCTTGAGCTGCAAAGTCAAATGCAACTGTAGGGGCTTCTTGCACTGTGGCATTGAAAATGGCTATTGGAAGACAGGTTTCCTCTTGTTCTAAAGTTGGTGAAGGAACCCAGGGGTCTCTTTGTGCTGTGACATCAACCAGGACTACGGGAAGATAGTTGTCTTTTCTTGCAGCAGCGTCTACCCCAACAGCGTAAGTACCAATTTCCTCTTGAGCTGCAGAGTCAAAAACAATTGCAGGGACTTCTTGTGTTGCAGCATTAAATACAACTATGGGAACATGGGTATCCTCTTGTCCTAAGGTGTCATTCATTGCTGAGGGAACCCAGGAATCTCCTTGTGCTGCGACATCAACCAGGACTACGGGAAGATAGTTTTCTTCTGTTGCTGTAGAGTCTACTCCTACTACAGGACCATCAGTTTCCTCTTGAACTGCGGAGTCAAACACATCTGCAGGGCCTCCTTGTGCTGCAGCATTGACCACAACTGCAGGAACATAGGTGTCCTCTGGTTCTAAAGTGTCATTCATTGCTGAGGGAACCCAGGGATCTTCTTGCGCTGCAACATCAACCAGGACTGCAGGAAAACAAGTGTCTTTTCTCGCTGCAGAGTCTACCCCAACCACGTGGTCAACAATTTCCTCTTGAGCTGAAGAAGGGACTTCTTGTGTCAAAGCATTAATCACAACTATGGGTACATGGTTGTCCTCTCGTTCTAAAGTGTCATCCATTACTGAAGGAACCCAGGGGTCTTCTTGTGCTGGCATGTCAACAAGGACTGCGGGAAGATAGTTGTCTTTTCTTGCTGCAGAGTTGATCCTGACTACAGGACCACCAATTTCCTCTTGAGGTTCAGAGTAAAACACAATTGCAGGGGCTTTTTGAGTTCTGTTGGCAAAGACAACTGTGGGAACACAGATGTCTTCCTGTTTTACACTGACATACATGGTTGAGGGAACATGTGGGTCTTCTGCTGTGGTTTCAGCAAAGACTAAGGCATCTTCTCTTGATTCGGAATTTACCATGACTTGAGGGAGACTTGTTCCTTTTTGAACTGCAGCACTAAACATGATTGCAGGGACTTCTTGAGCTGCGCTGTTGAACAGCACTGTTGGAACGCAGGTTTCTTGTGGTGGTGCATTTTTTACCTCTGTGTTGCTCACTTCTTCCTGCTTTGACTTGGCAGTGGCCCTCAAACTGACCTCTGTGTCTTTGGTACAAGCATCTGAATTGGGCAGGTTTGCAGAAACTGAAGCCTCAAAATTTTTCTCACCTCTGTCTCTCTCGTGAAGAGGGAGGAAATACTCAATGAGTCGCCTGACAGTCTTGGTGACTACTGCTCCTGCAAGGAAACATGCCATAAACACCATGATGACATAGGGTAAGATGGAGGCAGATGATCTGCTGTGGCGACCCCTAAAGGGAGAAGCCAAAAGCAGTAGATGATGATGTGTGGCTCTGTTTGTAGGAATTTGTAATAGTTGTCAAGTCACCGTTGTTTTTATTTAAATCTGCAGTGTTGCATCACTGACTGACACACATTCAAAGTGTCTCTGAGTTTTAATCCGGCAAAACACAACATCAAAGGTAATGCCTAGATCAAAGGAAATTCTAATTTAAGATAAACCACATGTTAATGGAACTTTACTACAGTCAGACAATTTTGCGACTAGCCAAATAGCAAAGTTGGTACATCTAGATTAAGATTCTCCTAAATAAAGGCAAAGGTAAAAGAAGGCACCAATGCAAGAGCTGAAAATATACGTTTCTCTGTGCACACCATTGGATACAGGGCTTTAACTGGTAATATATTGTTTTTTAAAACAAGTTTTTAAGTGGTGATGGGCAGAGGAGTTCTCCATCCTGTAGTACAATCTGCAATCTCACCATTAGAAATTACTAATCCTTCTTACTTCTTCTTTTGGTTCCTCCCTTTAGTGGGTTTCCATATAGAATCAGTTGCCTCCATTTTGCCCTATCCCTTGTGTCCTCTTCTGTTACACAAAATGTCCTCCTTAACAATATCCATAAACCTTTTCTGTGGTCTTTCTTCTTCCAACAATTTCTGGCAGGCTGTACACCAATGTTGTCCATGTTACTAAAGCTGTGTTTCCAGCAGGTGAAAAGGTTTGGTACGGTAAGTATGTTTCCATTAGCAGTAGTACCAAAATAACTGGCCCCGACCTTTCCATTTTTTGGTACCCTTCGCTTGGGGAACCAGAGTAATGGTATGGTACTAGACCGGCATTGAAGCTTGTCAAAGGTGAAATCCCGCCAATTTTCTACTGCCGCGTTCTATTCTCAGGCAAATATCGATGTCTTGTTAAGCCACAAACCAAGCAGGAAAAATATGTCCGTTATGTCGCATTCAGTGTCGTCGTTTGTTGTTGTCACACCGAAAAGACGTCATGCCACATAACTCATACCATACCGTACTGGACCAAACCCAGCTGTACCATAATGGAAACGGCTTTTAAGTGATAAATTTACCTTAAATTAAAAAGCATTTGATGCCCATCAAATTTAGAAAAAAAACAAAAACATTAATTTTGAATTTTTGCCCCCTTTATTATTTACCTATGGATTTATTACTAATCAATCGTGATTTAACCCATTAGTAAGTGAATGAGCTTTTTACTGTGATGACTCACTGAAGCCAGTTCACACACTGAACGCGCTGTTGTCGCCCTCAAGCGGCAAAAACGCACCGGTGCACGACTCCCTACTCAACCGGTAGATGCCAGGTAGTAAAACAAACACCCTCCTCGAACATTCCTGTGACGTGATTGGCCCCCTCCAAGACTCGGCCCTTGTAGTAACGCCCTGCGATTGGCGGGCGAGTACGAAAGCTTGGGTTTGATTGGCTAAGAGTCTTGCGAGGGGGCGGCACGCCAAGCTCGGTTGCGGAGCAGAAACCGGTAAGCGGGCAGCAGCACGTTGTGAAGCCGCTAGTGTGTCTGGCAGCAGCCGCTGAGGTGATTGTCAGAAATCACTCCTTTCCAAATCAACGACCTATATATTATTTTTTATAATTGACCCACTGGTAAGTTGTTCTCGCTGATAATGTATATATAATCCACGCATTACGCGTTTCATGCGCCTGTTTTGAGCGCATTTGTCGGGTGAAGTGTGTCGGCTTTTCCGGTGCTCCGTCAATTAGCCGCGAGAGCTAACGGAGCTAGCACAGAGAGATGCTAACTTTTCTTCTGTCGTGTCGCAGTTCTTTTACACCGATGTTTGAGTTTTTAGCGTCACATCTGGTGTTTTTAATGTGTGTAATATTTGTTCATATTGGTATCGTGTGTGTGATTATACGAAGTTTTACTGCGTTCCTGTCGCCGCCATTACAGCCTGGTTTCGCTTGGGGCCCACTTGTCGTGACTCCCTCCTTTCCGGTCCTTTCTTTACCGCCTTAACCGCCGCGTTTAAGCCGTTACGTCACTTATCTGAACATGTTTAAATGCGTTTAATGTTTCGTACCTTTTGTAAGATAGTAGTCCGGTTGTTGAAATGGCTCCTCGGTTGGGGATCACTGTAGCTGCCGGGCTCCGGCCGGGACACGTGTTGGGGATCCTCCTGTTACCGAGCTCTAGCCCCGTCCGAGGGCCCGTGTGCTCGCCCAGCTGTCGCGGGTGTTAGCTCCGCACTGGGCCGGCTATCGTTCTATTGTCTGAGTCCATCGTATATCTGGAAGTTAACCACCGCGTGGACAGGCTGGAAGCCGCATCACGGCCGTTTTGGACCCGGTGTAGGAGCGCGTGTAGGCCGGTGCCCGTCGCCGTCACTGCGGGCACATTTTGTCCTTTGTCCTGATGCCATGCTCCCACTTTCACACCAGCTGCTGCTCTGTAACATTTCCATAAATTCGCCTTAAATACGCTTGGTTGCCCAATTAATCGGCTCAATATTTAATTCCATGTAGCCGATTAATATCTAATTAAGGGGTCTACAATTTAAAATGTGATAAATGCTGTGCAGTGTATTAAAACCTGCAGATAATATAGGAATTAATGTCATTATTTTTTTTGTTTTTGGTGTTTAGGCTCTAATGTGGACACCCTAATCTGGTTTGATAACTTAAATTTGAGGGAAAACGTGATTTTCCTGCTGTGTTTGTAGCCTCAAGTGTTCCAGCACATGATCAGCTTTTTTTTTTTTTAAATTCACTTGAGAACCACTGGCTCATCCAGTCAGTTAATGTTTGCTGGCTGGTTAAGTGTGTGTCAGAACATGAGACGGCTCTGGGTTGTGCAGACAGGTGTGGCAAACACTTCATTAAGCACAGCAACACTTTTATGAATCTATTTCCCATTCAGCGTGAGTAGAATGCACAAGCTAAACAACGCTGGTTCATGTTGCTATTTTACTAATGCATTGCGGGATACCGAGTTTAGTATATTGGATATAATGGTGTGCTCCATTTGTAGTTGGAACTTGCAAGCTTTGGGGCATTTTAAAATACACGTACACGCAGTACTTTTTAACCGTAGACATGTCACTGCGCTGTTTTTGTGCTCATATCAGTGTTTATTGACCAGTGTTGCTAATGATGGCTAGTCCGAGGCTCATTTGCGTGAATGGCGCACCGCATAAAACGCTGTACTTATCACACAGCATTACAAAAATGGCTGTGTGTCAAAAATAAAATAGTTCTTATATTGTTTGGTTGTAAAAGGTAATACTGTTGTTGCTGGTGGAGGCATTAGAAAACAATGACACTACAAGTTTCCATTTTTATCCACTTAATTGACTCTGCCTCCATTTTAGTGCACCCGGGTTGCATAGTAACCACGTCTAATTTTGTTAGTTTTATGGCACCAACATTTTAACACAGTCCAGGACAATTTTTTTTTTTTTAATTTCAAGAACACATGACAGGCATGTTAATGTGATAATGTGTTAATTTTTTAACTCTGTCATTATGACTGGATGGTTCACTCACAGGAATTTTACTTACTTTACTCTGAAGTGAAGATGCAAAGTGATGAATGACAGATATTAACTGTCACAGATTTCTTACAGACTGTTGTCTGCCTTTAGGGTTACAACAGCTGTTGTCATAGCAACATATAACCCAGTGGTAGTTTCCCTTTGATTTCTATTGTGACCATTGTATTCTGAAGTTCACTTATGGCAAAGTCTTGCTCATTATTCTTATAAAAGTCTATATATAAAATCAAGGAGAATGAAATTAATATTTTGGTCTAAAATATTAAAATACAGACTCGGGGGGGGGGTAAAATATTAAAATACAGACTCGGGGGGGGGGGGTAACTTGCCTTCAATAAAATTACAGTAAAGCAACAGATTTGTTTTTAACTAACAATTTCAAAACAGTTAATTGTAAGGGCTGCAGCACATCATCTCTCGTTGAAATAATAGCAACATTTTTCATCCTTGCATTAAAATACACAGTAATATTTAATATTTTGGTGGTATGGTGTGTTGGGCTGCAGTGACTAATTGGTTTGAGCTTCTTAAAATGTGAATATTTTGTGTCTTCTTTGCTCCATGCAACCCAAATAAATCATTAACATGTAATGCATTTGGTCTGTGGACAGAACATAATTTTTGGACCAAAACAACATTTTCACAAAACTTGTTATGAAGTGAATCTTGATGGTAATATCTTTCAGAAACTTTGCAAGTAGACATTTTTCCCATAATCATTTAGCCCCAAAGTCCTCGCATTAAACGACAAGTCGTTCATCAAAAGTTGTGGTTGTTTGTTAATTTTTCTTTTGTTTGGTTTTAGACATTTCCAGTTGACCAAAGAAATGGTGATGGAGAAGCCAAGTGCCCAGCTGGTCGGGCGAGAGTTTGTCCGACAGTACTACACACTCCTGAACCAGGCTCCCGACTACCTGCACAGGTGCAGCCACCATTTCCAGCTTTGACACTGGTGCGGTAATGTGGTCTTAATGTAATTTAAATACTCATACCTGACTTATTCTTGTGTTTCTGCTCAGGTTTTATGGAAAGAATTCCTCCTACGTGCACGGCGGCCTGGACAGCAACGGCAAACCAGTTGAGGCTGTTTATGGTCAATCTGTAAGTCAACTTCATCCGGAACATGACAACTTTTAGAAGTCGTTCCATGGTGAAGCAGTTTATTCCACTCCCATACACTGACGCGCAGCAGAGAGAACAAAACTAATGTTCTTCTGTCCTTAAAAGACAGTTGCATTAATTTTTCATATATTCTTTTACCAAGGTTGAAGACATTTTGTGTGTATCCTTTGGCAGAATACACCGTTCAGGATTCATCATCTTCATCTCCTCTCTCTTTTTCTTCCAGGAGATCCATAAGAGGGTGATGGCTCTGAGTTTCCGTGACTGTCACACAAAGATCCGACACGTGGACGCCCACGCCACCCTGAACGAGGGCGTGGTGGTGCAGGTGATGGGCGAGCTGTCCAACAACATGCAGCCCATGAGGAAGTTCATGCAGACGTTTGTGCTGGCGCCCGAGGTTCGTCGTCTTCAAAACAGCAAAGATTCGGAATCTCGTTTGATGCCTCTCTTTGTTTTTTAATCTCATCAGCGTTTTCTTATTTCTGCAGGGTACTGTTGCAAACAAATTCTATGTTCACAACGACGTGTTCCGTTACCAAGACGAGGTGTTTGGCGACTCTGACTCTGAGCCTCCAGAAGGTGAGATAACATCTTTTCTCCTGGTTTTTTCTTCTTCCCATCTGTACGATGCTGGTTTAAATTTGGTTGAAGGTGAAAGAAGTTATTTATTTATTTATTCTCAGTACGACATGTAGGAGCACTTTGATTTTTTTTTTTTTGAATGTCTTAATTATGGCAGCTGAAGCTGCTGCTGGAGTTAAAACCCTGGATAATCGTTTCAAGGAACATACTCGTATTTAATTTATAAAATCTGGATTTAGATGAGTCCACACGTCCCAACATGGAGACAAAATTAAGGACATGATTGAATTAACCTTTTTAAAAATAGTTTTATTTTCATTAAAGTTAGCCACTTTACAGAAGGTCACGTGATGCCCATTTTAGTTGACTATATCTAACCATTAGATAGCGTTTTTCAACAGCAAGCTGAAGTTACTTTGGTAGCTACTTACTCTTCGCACACCAAAAGTCCATAGAGAAAATCAGTAATTTTAAATAACAGCACACGGCAGTTGTTGATCCACTGCTGCCTCCATCAGTAAGTTCAAATGTCTTATTTTGTGATTTTGGCTTTTGAAATGGTTAATTTAGACTTAACTTAGTGACACAAAGTGACCACACGAGGCAGCAGTAGACCAGCAGCTCCCGTGTCCCTGTGAGCTAAAATCACTGATTTTCTCTATGGACTTTGGTGCGGGAGGGGGAACAACTTGATGAAAACTGGTGATTATGTGTTAACGTCTTGCTCAGATAAAGAGGTAGATGTAGATGTTCAGTGTCCTGATCATGTGTGTGTTGATCAGAGTCCGAGGATGAGGTGGAGGAGATCGAGGAGAGGGTTCCGTCACCTGATGCTGCTCCAGAGGAAGCTGCTCCCTTCTACGACCCGACAGCCTGGTATGACTCATGATTCCTTTCTCTCTGTGTTTACCGTCCAGCTGACAAACAAATCCATGATCTCAGATTGTCGTCTACCTTTATGTGATTAACTGAGCAAGGTAAAAATTAATGAGAAACTCGACCGTGTGACAGAGGGAGACTGTTGTAAATTACATTGCTATATTTGTCCCAACATCACAAGCCACACATTTGCTGTTCTGTTTTTTATAATCTAACTTTGTTGTTCTGGTCCGCTGTAGTCCGGAGCCGGCTGTTCCTGGTGACGAGGAGGAAGCAGCGGCGGCGAGTCCTGAACCGGAACCTGAGGTGGAGAAGGAGGTCGAGGCGGCGGCCGTGGAGCTGAAGTCGGAGACGTTGCTGGAGACGCAAACGGATGCGCACACAGCCGACGACCAGACAGAGAAAAGCCCTGCCTCCGCCCCTCCAACCACAGAAGCTAGCTCTGCGACCGCCGAACCTGCCCCCGCCGCCCCAGAAGAAAACAGGGTGAGAGAGAAACACTGGGGTGATGAACTCACAAACGCAGTGATGCTGTTCCACAGTCATGTTGATTGTTTCTTCTCCCTTTAAAGCCGTTCTCTTGGGCATCAGTCACCAGTAAGAACCTCCCTCCCAGTGGGGCCGTCCCCGTCTCAGGAATCCCCCCACATGTTGTCAAAGCTCCACCCACCGCGCCGGTAGGTCTTTTCTAAAGATCCGTCGCTCTCTGTCTCTGCGTCTGTCTCTCTGTTTGTTTACTTACAAACACGTGTTGACTGTTTCAGCCTCGGGCAGAGGTGAAGTCAGAGTCTCAGACAGCAACACGACCACAGAGAGACCAGCGGCCGAGGGAACAGAGGCCTGGAGGTCCTCCACCGGTGCACAGAGGTCCCAGACCAGGTACAAACACACCCACACTGAACAGAGCTGACGGGGCCTCTCATCAAGTTAAACTGGCTCTTATTTTGAAGGGGAAACAACACAAGTTTAACCCAAACACAATCATATCTGAGGGAGATTCAGGTCATAAGTGACCACCACTGTTTTTCAACATTTTTGAGCTGATTTTTAAGAAAGTTTGGTTTGTTCAGAACATTTGTGCAACACGTTTTAAGGCTTTACCTTTACCATTTTTCCTCCCATAGGAAATAAATTGAGGGCAGGTCAGAGGCAGGAAAGGTAGAGAAATGATAGAACACAGATGAATGTGTTTGGCAGTCACAGAGATAAACAGCTATGAGTTATTTAAATAAAAGGAGATAAACTTTTTTTAATACCAGATGTCAGTACGTCCCCCACTCATTCTTCTGTCCCTTTGAACCACATTTTCCTTGGGCTGGTCTCATATCTAGGGATTTTGATCCACATCAGACCAATAACGGTGATTTTCAGAAGAGCTCAGCCGCTGAATATTCATCTAAAGAATCATATTGTATAGTTATGAAAGTGATTTATGAACAAGGTCTGCTTTAAAGCGTTGCAGTTTTAGTTTTTTGTTGCCCCAGGAAACGTCGGAGAGCTGTTTTCGTTTGCGTCTCGCTCTCGGCTTCACTTTGAAGCACCTTGAAACCAATCAAGCTTGAAAATCCTACTCATAGTAGAACTGACAAATATCAAACCCAACGTGGCTGCAGTCGACTTGTTAGGAAATGGCCGAAGAGATGTTTAACAGACTTGCACTGACCTGTCGCCGTGTTTGTGTTTCAGTGCGAGAAGGTGAGCAGGGCGAGTCCGAGGGTCGCCGGGTGGTCAGGTATCCCGACGCCCACCAGCTGTTTGTGGGCAACGTCCCGCACGACGTGGACAAGAGCGAACTCAAGGAGTTCTTTGAACGTGAGTCGGATTTTATACTTTATAATTTGTTTGTTTGTTTTTTCAAGCAAGAATGCTGTTCAGTGCATGTAATTGATATACAGATCCAAATGCACAGCAATTATCTGACATTCCGCCCAAAATATCTCGCTCTTCAGATCAGCAAGCATGTTTTTGTTGACAAACATCAAAAAATGTGAAATAATCAGATTTGGGTACTACCAGATCTGAAGCACATCAGTTTGTCAAGAATATCTATTTTTTAAAAAAGCATAATAGCAGGCGTGTAAATAGCTGTTCGTAAATGTCCATTTAAAATATGTTCAGGGCTGCAATCAATGATTCTTTTAACAGTTCTCAGAAAATCACTTAGTTCAGTCCATATAAGGTGTAAAATGTTGCGTTCCTGAAGATTTACTTTCAAAACAAGTGAAAATCACAATCAACTCAGGATATCAGATATTTTCAACCCAGGTGGTGAAATAAAAAATTGGTTGTCCCCCCCCCCCCCCCCCCCCCCCTTTGTGTTCCCCCCCCCCCCCCCTTTTCCCACAGAGTTTGGTACAGTCCTGGAGCTTAGGATCAACAGTGGAGGAAAACTGCCCAACTTTGGTTTTGTGGTGTTTGACGACTCTGAACCTGTTCAGAAAATCCTCAGCAACAGGGTAAGAATCGGGTTTCTTGAGTTTTTACACTCGTCGGTGCTCACCGTGTCCCTCTGCTGGTTGTCTGACGTCATTTACACATTTTCCCCTCCTCAGCCCATCAAGTTCAGAGGCGACGTCCGTCTTAACGTGGAGGAGAAGAAGACCCGCTCGGCCAGGGAGGGCGACCGGCGGGACACGAGGCCCCGGGGTCCCGGCGGCCCCAGGGAGCGGATCGGCGGGGGCCGCGGGGGCCCGCCCACCCGGGGAGGCGTGGCACAGAAACCCAGCTTTGGGTCTGGACGCGGCGCCGGCCCCAACGACGGCCGCTACTCTGCCCAGCGTCAGTGAGACGCTCCAGCCTTCAACCCCTGAGTTAGATGATACTGTTTGGATTCTATTTACTTGAGTGGTCATTGATGATGATTATTATTATTATTATTATTATTTTTACTGCAGCAGGAACAAATTGGTCCCAAAACACCACCTAAATTTAATGGGGAAAAGAAACCCCTTTAATTAAAGAGCAGAAATGGTAGGAATTGTTGATTTTTAAGACTTGGCTTCCTGCTGCTTCTTCAGTGTGACGCAGGTCGAACACAGGTTCGGTCGAGAGCTTGTGTCGTTTCCGGCTGAACGGTCCAAACGTCTGTCTCTCACCAAAATGGCTGCCTCCTCCTCCTCCTCCACCATCTTCTTTCTCACCTGCTGCTTCTGAGGAATCCACCTCCTCCCTCACCCCCCCCCACCATCATGTATTACCTGGACTTTGTTTTGTCATTTTATTATTTTCATGCTGAACTTGAAACAAATCAAACACACACCACGCTATGAAAAAGGGTAAATACTACTTGAATTGGGGATTTAAAAACCCAGACGTTAGCTTTTTTTTTTTTTGTTTTTCCGCGTTCTCTCTCCCTGTTTCTTAAAGGAACGTGTACTTTACTGCTTGGGCAATCCTGTGTATTGCTGACACCGTTGTATCTAGCGATGGATCTGTCTTATCTTTTTATTCTATCAGGTCAAGAGCTGAACTGTAGTGGTTTTAATTTGAGTCATGATGTTTTTGGCTTACGTCGTCACACGTGGATTCATATGGATGCGTCCGAATGGTGCATGTCTCAATAAAAAAAAAAACAACAAAAAAAAAATCATGTTTCAAACGAAATCCTGTTAGGCTTCTTCTACCGATGCACTTCATTTGTCATCATGTTTAAAAATGAGAGCTCACCTGCCGATGAGAGAACTAAATTAAAAGTGATTTACTGTTTTAAAACCTTTTGGTCTGTTGTGATATTTTGGTAATCAGGTTCAGTGTTTATTTCAAATAGGAAAAAGTAGAAAACATTTTCTGGTTTTTCAGCTTCTTAAATTTTAATATTTTGGTCCATGTAACAAAGAAATCATTAAAACGGAATAATTTTTGTCTTCTGGACAAAATAAGACATTTGACATTATTTCAAGGTTTGGGAATTAGCAACACTTTCTTCCTAATCCCCAAATTTGCATGTTTATGGACTGTGGGACGAAACCCATGCAGAAAGGCCTTTGTTCCAACTGGCTCACAAACCCTGGTCCTTTTACTGCAAAGGCACGAATGCTAACCACTACACCAACCATGTGGCCTAAGAATGGTTTGATTATGAAAACTGTCAGTTGCGTCCCTATGGTATGAAGATATTCAAGTGGTAAGTAAATGTTTGACATAGGGCCGCAGCATTTAATCTGTGTACTTGACTCGGTAGTTAAAACAAGTCGGACTTACCTCGGTGACACAAACTGACCACAGGAGGCAGCAGCAGACCAGCAGCTCCTGTGTCCTCGAGCTTAAAACAATGATTTTCTCTATGGGGTTTGGTGTGGGAGCGCGAGCGACTGACAAACTTCAGTTCACAATAGTTTGACTTACTAGTAGATAAAATGGTAAAGATTAGCTGAAATGGAATATTCTACCCATAAATGTGTTTGAATGAGTGTATAATTGTTTTAAAACAAAATCTACAATATTCTAAAGAATGTTTGCCACTGTATCTTGCAATTAGAGAGACACTTTCAACTTTGTAAACTGCACCAAAGTCCATAGAGAAAATTAAAGGCTTTTTTTATCACAGCAGTTGTTAATCCAGTGCCGCCTCCGTCAGTAAGTTCAAATGTCTTATTTCTGGATTTACGTCAGTGACACAAAGTGACCACACGAGGCAGCAGTAGACCAGCAGCTCCTGTGTCCCTGTGAGCTAAAATCACTGATTTTCTCTATGGACTTTGGTGTGGGAGAGTGAGTGGTTTAGACATGTGGTAAGTAGTGACAAAGCAGCAAAGATAAGTATTTTCTAGTCTTAGGAGGCCAGGAGGGGGCGCTGTGTGTCATGCCACGACAGTGTTGAACACAAGGATTTGAAGTCAATGCTAAAATGAACAGGAAGCCAGTGGAGGGAGAAGCAACACGGGTGTGATGTCCTCATGGCGGCGTCCTAGATAGACTGGTCTAAGTCTATCTAGACCAGTCTAGATAGACTTAGACCAGATGTCACATGGTACGCAAGGTTTTGAACATCAAATTCAGTACGTCCGTGGCGGTCCAGGTCCAGACTCTTTTTTACTGGGGTGGCCGAAATTTCTATTACATTTTCATGGTGCCACGCTGTCATGAGGACTTGGGTCATTCATTTTTTGAAATTAAATTTGAAACACTAATTTTAGTAAAACACATTGCACATGCACTAACAATATAAAAGTGCCAACAAAATAATAAATAACTTAAAAATTGTCAACAAAATCAAATAAAATAAATTGCCCCCTAACCCAACCCATGTAAATAGCAAATCATGCCGGCAGTGCAGTAAGCAGGGTGGCGCACCTGGGGTGGCCAATCAGATTTTGGCCACCCCCTAGACACGCCCACGGCCACCAGAATGAGAGAAAAAGAAAACATTCATGTTTATATGTGTGGCAAATTGGCGCCCTCTATAGGCAGGACGCCCTCACTGCTCAGATGAAGTGGATGAAACCAAACCAACAGGGTAAATTACAAGGCAAGTTTATTTATGTAGCACATTTCACCATCAAGGCTTTTCAAAGTACACGGTTAAAAGTCATTTACAACAGAAATTGCTAACAAATAAAGCACATTTCATTCATAATATAGTATTAAACAGACACCACTGCTGCAGTACGTCATCGACACAAAAGCCTTTTGTACATAAACATACTTAAAGCAAGGGTCTTGCTTTGCGAGGGCGGCCATCTTGCCATTTTCCAAACCAGACAGATCATTACAGATCAATTTTTAAAATCACATTTTTGCCAACCGGTTTTCTTGACGGACTTCAAACTTGGCAGACGCGAGATGCAAGAAATATTGGATATAAATCACCAAACGAGTTACTTCTTGAGGCCTGAAGACACAGAGAGGACAGTCTCGTTTTAAATGTCCCTCATTTGTACGCCATCACAATATTTGGGTGTCATTTCCTGTCTGTTAAGTCACAACATGTGAGATGTTTGCTCTGTATTTACAACCTTTGATGACGTGAGGACCATCAAAGTCCAAAAAGTCTTTCGTCTCTGTGAGACGTCACAGAGTTCGGGACATCATAGGCCAAATGTCTTTCATGCTTTTGTCATAGCGTTAACATTAGTGAACATCCTGACCACAGAAGGTGTTACAGTTTCCCAGCAACTTTGAAATCTGCCGATACAGTTTTCACAATGCGAATAAGAATTTGTGTCGTGTGACGAGGCATTTTCGAAATGTGATTGAGAACGTCAAGCTGTGAGCGAGATCTTTGAACTGTAGGGGGCAGCGTTACGCCTCTCTGCAAACGGCCTGTCTGAATTTACAACAACTGTGAACTGCAGACAGAAGCTTTTCCATCCTATAGAGGGCAGTGTCGCACCTCTCTTTGGACAGCCTGCTGGAAAATAGTCAAAGAAGATAAAGTGATAGACGCGAAAGGAAACGGCACTATTTTGTAAGTAAAACACAAATGACGACATAATTAATGAATGGCTTTTTATTTTGAAGGCAACATTAACTCATACACGTGTAAAATAAATCAATTTAACAAAGAAAACCAAATTATAGTATAGTTTCATGGTAAAAGACAGTTATAACCCTCTTGTCTCTCAGTCAGTCAATCTATAAAATCATTTATACTGACTGAAAATAGAAAAATTCACTCATTTAAAATCACGTAGCGGCAAAAATCTTATCACAATTCACAATTTCAGAACAACGGAATTAGTAAAAAGCAAGTGTTATGTATATATGGACATTAAGATTTATCTTAAGTGAATATTGAACATTTTCTTTATTTTATTTTATTTCAGTAACATTTAAGTGCAATTATGTTTTCCCAAATTGTAAAATCTAAAGCTGTGGTTGCTTGTTCGTTTTCCTTTTGTTTGGTTTTAGACATTTCCAGTTGACCAAAGAAATGGTGATGGAGAAGCCAAGTGCCCAGCTGGTCGGGCGAGAGTTTGTCCGACAGTACTACACACTCCTGAACCAGGCTCCCGACTACCTGCACAGGTACAGCCACCATTTTGTCCGACCATCGTGTGACAGACAGACAGACAGACAGACAGACAGACAGACAGACGGTTTGACGTGACATTAAATCGGTTTGGTTCTTGTGTTTCTGCTCAGGTTTTATGGACAGAATTCCTCGTACGTGCACGGCTGCGTGGACGGCGACGGCAAACCAGCCGAGGCCGTTTATGGTCAACCTGTAAGTCGATCACAGTAACCAGTTATTGAACGGTCTGCCTCTCTAATTATATACATGATAAACTAAATATTAAATACAGGACAAAAAAGGAAACTTTTAAATGAACGTTTTAGTTGACAGCATTATTTGTAATAGTCATTACTTAAAATAGCATATTATCGGGCAGAACTGATTCATCGGTCTGTTTCTATTTAATAGGAACAATTGGCGTTCACTCTCGTAATTAACTCTTCCTGATTAAAATCCAAATCAAATTTCACGTGACTCGTGCAATTATTTACGTTTCCCTCCTTGTAATGAACTGAGTTGTAATGTTTCGATTATAACCGTGTGTAAATAAATGTTCCACTATTTGATTCATATTTATTATTCTGTAAATACGGAAGAGAAGCTTGACTTAAAAAAAACATAGCAAAGCAAATGGTAGGTCAGACTCTGTAACAGACATGTTTGTGTTAATTCACTGTTTAAATACACCACCTGGATTTAA
Organism: Brachirus orientalis; assembly: GCA_016785285.1. Lineage (NCBI taxonomy): Eukaryota > Metazoa > Chordata > Actinopteri > Pleuronectiformes > Soleidae > Brachirus > Brachirus orientalis. The sequence goes on along the minus strand of JAFBJR010000374.1, from coordinate 1,114,062 downwards.
CTAAGTAAATAAGTAAGAGCCTCCTATTGGATAATTACTTCATGGGTGATGATCTTTCAGCTGACAAGTTATTTAACCCCAACTGATGCCATGAGAAATTGTTTATTTCTTAAGCAACCATGTGGAAAGACACATCCTGTGGTCGTGGAAAAGATGTTGGTCTGTTTGAGAAGGGTCAAATCATTGGCGTGAGAAAACAAATAAGGAGATTGAAGAAACTACTAAAACTGGGTTAAGAACTGTCCAGCGCATTATTAAAAACCGGAAGGATAGTGAGGAACCATCGTCTTGGAGGAAGAAATGTGGTCAGAAGAGAATCCTGAATGATCCAGAATGAAAACGTTTGGTGAAATCAAATGGTAGAAAAACAACAGTAGAACTCGGGAACTATGTTTAATAGTGAAAGTAAGAGCATTTCCACATGAACAATGTGAAGGGAACTCAAGGGATTGGGACCGAACGGCTGTGTAGCCTTAAGAAAACCACTAATCAGTGAGGACAATAGGAGAGAAAGGCTTCACTTTGCCAGGGAGCATAAAGATTGGAGTCTGGAGCAATGGAAGAAGGTCATGTGACCCGATGAGTCCAGATTGACCCTGTTCCAGAGTGATGGGAGCATCAGGGTAAGAAGAGAGGCAGATGAAGTGATGCACCGTCATGTACCAGCCTGTGGGGGCAGCAGTGCAGTGATCTGCGGTTACTGCAGTTGGTCAGGTCCAGGTTCAGCAACATCATGTGCCCAAAGAATGAGGTCAGCTGACCACCTGAGTATACCGAATGACCAGGTTATTCCATCAATGGATTTTTTTTCCTTCATATTCCAAGATGACATATTCATAATGCCAGGATTCATCGGGCTCAGATTGTGAAAGAGTTGGAGACGTCATTTTCACACATGGATTGGATCCACCACAGAGTCCAGACCTGAACCCCACTGAGAACCTTTGGGATGTGCTGGAGAAGGCTTTGTGCAGCGGTCCGACTCTCCCATCATCGGCGCAAGATCTTGGTGAAAAAAATTAATGCAACACTGGGCGGAAATAAATCTTGTGACATTGTTGAAGTTTATTGAAACAATGCCACAGTGAATGTGTGACGTGATCAAAGCTAAAGGCGTCCAACCAAATATTAGAGTGCGTGACCTTTTTCCTTTGAAGACGGACGTTTGAGGCTAATCCGCTGAAATCCCTGGGAATTATAGTTACATTCAGTATTTGTGTTTGCACAAGCCACGCCTCATTCCTTTGATCTGTAAGTGGGTTGCCATGGCAGCCATGGTAGAGGCCAAACTTATGTTCTCTTTTCCCGATCGTTTTTTTTTTTAGGGCCAAATGTTCTCGATGCTAACCTGCAAAGCCAGTCATTCTGCCACCTAGTGGCAACAGGAAGTATGCCCTCACTATTTATGTGACACTTTGAGGGAGTGGTCTACCTTTGCTATATACTTTGACATAACAGATTATTGGTGGCCTCTCTCCAGCGCCACACAGTGGCCAGTATGGTCCTGTTCAGTGCTGCTCGCTAAAGTTTTCTTGGAAACACGTTTCTGGTTTCTTCAGCTTCCTCTCTCTTTTTCTTCCAGGAGATCCATAAGAGGGTGATGGCTCTGGGTTTCCGTGACTGTCACACAAAGATCCGACACGTGGACGCCCACGCCACCCTGAACGAGGGCGTGGTGGTGCAGGTGATGGGCGAGCTGTCCAACAACATGCAGCCCATGAGGAAGTTCATGCAGACGTTTGTGCTGGCGCCCGAGGTTCGTCGTCTTCAAAACAGCACCGGTTCGGAATCAGGTCTGATGCCTTTTTTGTTTTATCTGATGTGTACTTTCTTTATTTTCCAGCAGGGGACTGATGAAAACAAATTCTACGTCCACAATGATGTCTTTCGTTACCAAGACGAGGTGTTTGGAGACTCTGACTCTGAGCCTCCACCAGGTAAGATCACATCAGCTTTGTTTTCCTCTTCAGTATTTAAATCTGTCTGAGGCTGGTTTAAATTCGACCCAAGATAAAGTTACAGAAACAAGCTTCTTATTCATTCCTAGTACGACATGTATGAGTTCATACCCTCGCTTCTTAGTAAAAACATGGCATCCCTGCTTCAGTCTAAAATAGATTTTTTGCCCCTTTTATTTCAGCATTAGAAAGCTTTTTATCCATCAACAAACTAAGGTCCTCAGTCCCCCTGCACCAAACTCCATTGAGAAAAGTAGCGATTTAGCATCACACCACTTAGGAATTGTTGATCCACCGCTGCCTCCATCATTAAGTTCAAATGTGATATTTTGTAAATTCAGTGTTTGAAATCCTTTGTTAAATTTTACCTCAGTGACACAACGTGACCACACGAGGCAGCAGAAGACCAGCAGCTCCTGTGTCCCTGTGAGCTAAAAACACTGATTTTCTCTATGGACTTTGGTGTGGGAGAGTGAGGAGCTTAAAACTTTTTTTTTTTTTGGAAAGTGCTGTGTAATTCTCTCACTGGAGTCCCTTTAAGAGCAGTAAAGAGTTAGATGAGACTTGTGTTCATTGTCCTGATCATGTGTTCTGTGTGGTTGATCAGAGTCTGAAGATGAGGTGGAGGAGATTGAAGAGATGGTTCCCTCTGCTCCCTTTTACGACCCGACAGCCTGGTATGAATCATGACTTCTATCTTTCCCAAAACAACGCTCACGTGTTCAAAATGTCCCTTCAAATGTGATTTAAGATCTAAAGAAAAAGGCTGCATGTCACGTTAACTTTGTCACACGAGGCTTCAAGATTCAAACTCTTACAGCGTGCACAATGGATTTTGAAAGGGAAAATAAAGAATTTAATGGGGACAAATCAGACAAAACGTCTTAAATTACAGCGGCACAAGACACAGACTTGCTGTTTTTATGTCCCTAACTTTGTTGTTCTGGTCTCCTGCAGTTCAGAGCCGGCTGTTCCTCCGGACGAGGACGAAGCGGGAGAACCAGATCTGGACGTGGTGGAGGCCGCGTCTGTGGAGCTGGAGACGCAAACAGCTGACGACCAGACAGAGAAAAGCCCCGCCTCTGTCCCACCCACCACAGACGCCGCCTCTGTCCCCGCCGAACCTGCCCCAGAAGAAAACAGGGTAAGAGTGAAAACCCTGCGGCGAAGAACTCGGAAACACAGCGATGCTGTTCCACAGTGACGTTAAATGTCTCTCGTCCCCCTTCTGTCTCACAGCCAGTCTCCTGGGCGACGGTTGCCAGTAAGAACCTCCCTCCCAAAGGGGCCGTCCCCGTCTCAAGAATCCCCCCACTCGTTGTCAAAGCCTCTCCCACAGCGCCGGTACGTCTCTTTTGTAAAATCTGTCTCCGTTTCTGCACGTCACTCTTTGATGTGTGTTGGCTGTTTTTAGCCGCGGGCAGAGCTGGTGAAGACAGAGACGGCGACACAGAGACAACAGAGGGACCAGCGGCCGAGGGAACAGAGGCCTGGAGGCCCTCCACCGCTGCACAGAGGACCCAGAGCGGGTACAAACACACACTGACCAGGCTTCTTGATCACTGGATTAGAAATGCAACATCTTTTTCGTGCCTCAAGACAGAGAATATGCAAGGCATCTTTTCCTGCGTTGACCCGTCAGCTCGTTTGTTTCAGTGCGAGAAGGTGAGCAGGGCGAGTCCGAGGGTCGCCGGGTGGTCAGGTATCCCGACGCGCACCAGCTGTTTGTGGGGAACGTCCCTCACAACGTGGCCAAGAATGAACTCAAGGAGTTCTTTGAACGTAAGTCAGATTTGATACATTTGCAATGTCAAATTTCAGAGGTTTTTTTAACCCAGTGGGTGAAATAAACTAAGCCTAGGTTCCCCTTTTCCTGCAGAGTTTGGTACAGTCCTGGAGCTGAGGATCAACAGTGGAGGAAAACTGCCAAACTTCGCCTTTGTGGTTTTCGACAACTCTGAACCTGTTCAGAAAATCCTCAGCAACAGAGTGAGATGATGTTTTTCTAAACTCTTTACTCACTCACTGTGTCCCTCTGCTGGTATTTGATGGAATCTACAACATTTGATTATATATAAAAGATTATTTGATATCTTTTTTCTTTTTCTCGTCTCCTCAGCCCATCAAGTTTAGAGGCAACATCCGTCTTAATGTGGAGGAGAAGAAAACCCATTTAGCCAGGGAGGGTGACCAGAGGGACACAAGGTCTCGGGGTTCTGGAGGTCCCGGCGGTGATGGACGTGGATCTGGCCTGCCAACCCGAGCAGGTATAACACAGAGACCTTGTATCGCAATGCAATTTTGTAACATGTATCAGATTCCACGGTTTTCAGTCAGTCAATTTGCCCTGGACTTCACGGACCTGAAGCGTCTGCCTGAGGGCAGCAGTTGAAACAGTGAGTGGATCTTTCGGTATTGTCCTGGGTTCTTATGGGGCAGTAGGAAGTTTACAAATCTTTTAGAGAGAGACAAGGACATCTGACGATCTTCTGGACAGGAGGACACAAGCAGTTTCTAATCGAGGTAGTTCTTCCTGATGATCCTCAGGGAGTGAAGTCCCTGAAGATCTTCTTTGACACAGTGCAGTGTTATTGCTCCAGGTCAGGTCCTCCTCCATATGTACTCCCAGGAAGCAGAGGGTTGGGTGTCCAAATTCTTTTATCTTGAGGTCCTTGGTCTTGGTTCTTGAGGACCAGTTGGTTGTTGTTGTTGTTGTTGTTGTTATCTCTACACCACCTTTTCAACTGCTGCACCTCATCCAGATAAAAACAGACTCTTCCCCACAGAGATGAGCTCTAACATAGTGGTGTCATCTGCATATCGAATGATTCCCACAGCAGATGCAGGTCAATAACAAATAAAATTTTCCCGCGTTGACCTGTCCACTCGTTTGTGCTTCAGTGCGAGAAGGTGAGCAGGGCGAGTCCGAGGGTCGCCGGGTGGTCAGGTATCCTGATGCCCACCAGCTGTTTGTGGGCAACGTCCCACATGACGTAGACAAGAGCGAACTCAGGGAGTTATTTGAACGTAAGTTGAAAATAATTTTAAATATCCAAATTTAAAAAAAAAACAAAACACCGCCATTATTTAATTTATTTAACATGTGTCTTAACTGTCTAAGGAGCAAAGAAAACAACATATTCGCATTTAAGAAGCTGAAATCAAAGACTAATTGTTGCAGCCCTAAAGATTAGCATGCAAGTTAATTTTAAAACTGAAATCACAAAGCTTGGTTCCACCTTTTTTCCACAGAGTTTGGTACAGTCCTGGAGCTGAGGATCAACAGTGGAGGAAAACTGCCAAACTTTGGTTTTGTGGTGTTTGACGACTCTGAACCCGTTCAGGAAGTCCTCAACAACAGGGTAAGACGTTTTCTTCCCTTTACACACCTTTGTGCTCACTGAGTCCCTCTGCTGGGATTTGATGGCATTTGAGGACTGCACGGTTGGTGTAGTGGTTAGCACTTGTTTGCAGCAAGAAGACCCAGGTTCCTGAGTCGGAACAAGGGACTATGTGGGTTTGGGTTTTCTCCAGGTTCTCCAGTTTCCTCCCACAGTCCAAAAACATGCAGATTTGGGGATTAGACCAATTGGACACTCTAATTCATGTGAAAGATAAAATGGTAGAAGATGAGTGAGTAACTGAATAAAAGGATAAATTGACTCCTTCTGTCGTCAGCCCATCAAGTTCAGAGGTAACATCCGTCTTAACGTGGAGGAGAAGAAGACCCACTTATCCAGGGAAGGCGACCGTCGGGACGCAAGGCCCCGGCGTCCTGGAAGTCCCAGCAGCCCCAGGGAGCGAATAGGAGGAGGAGGTGGTGGTGGTCATGGAAGCCCGCCCGCCAGAGGAGGCACGACACAGAAACCCAACTTTGGCTCCAGCGATGGCTGCTACTCTGCCCAGCGTCAATGAGACGCTCCGGGCTTCGAACCTGAGTTAGACTATACTGCTGGGATTCTGTTTCCTCGATAGGTCATTGATTATTATTATTATTTTTACTGCAGTAGGAAAAAAATTGGTCCAAAAACTCTTTAAGTGGGAGCAGAAATAGTAGAAACTGTTGATTTTAGGTTGGAGTTGGCACCCTTACATGTACTAACACCATAAAATGGACTCACTTCCTGCTTGTTCTTTCTCCTTAATGATTGTGAACGCGGGTAAACGGGATTTCGGACTTGTTTACTTTGTTGAGCTAGTTCTTGTAACTTAACTCATTTGCGCTTCTATGTTAAAAATTTGGTTTTTTTTTTTGAACCCTCAGCCATTCTCAGTGCAGGCACAAGAAAATATTTTACATCGAACTAAAGCTTAAAGTCTTCCAAATCTAAAAAGTCCTTGTAAAGTGACTTTGTCCACCTGCGGGTAAATGTGTTAGTAACCACCTTACTAAATTTGACTGAGTGAAAAAGTTGCTTTTAAAAATTAGGTTTAAAATCATGCAAATTTCAGCTTCTTTCTCTGCTCGGACACTGTGGGGGCGTGGCTTGGGGGCGTGGTCTCCCCAGCCGTCACACACTGTTCTGGTCTACCTGCTCAAGTGGGGACCGCAAACGTCACAGTTTGTCAACGTTTGCACAGGATGCTAACATACCGTCTTGGATAACATGTAGAGAAGTGACATTTTCACCATTTTGGTGGCATTTTAACGACACATTGCACATAAACAGACACTGCGGGGGTCGTGCTTGTCTCTACTTCATTTCCTCATCTTCAGGAATTTTAAATAAAGCGTCATTGAGGTAAAGACACATTTTAGACACAGTTATGTTAACGATGGAGAGCAAAGGTTTCGATTTTTTTCCCCCACATCTCCTCACTGTCACTGTTTTCTAACACATAAAACATGTGAAGAGGAGAAACTCTGCAAGTGCTGCTTTAAATTGTTGTTGGTCGGTCTTTTTTCACCAGTAAAATGAAGTTTGTTAGTCAGTGTTTTGTCTTTTGTTTTTCTGTTTGTCACTAAAGAATAACAGCTTCTCATGTCTCACTGCTGCGTGCTCTGCCACTGAAGCGACGGTGAATAAACCGGGCTTTTGATTTCCTGAGCGAAAGCTTTGGTGTGCCGGTGTTGTGTTCAAGGACGCGTTCTGCCTTTGCATTAAACGTGCTCAGCTTATTTAGATGTTTTATTCCCTATAATCTTCATCTACGTGTATAATACCAACCTTTCACTCTCCCACTCCAAAGTCCATAGAGAAAATCAGTGATTTTAGCTCACGGGGACACAGGAGCTGCTGGTCTACTGCTGCCTCGTGTGGTCACTTTGTGTCACTGAGGTAAATCTGAATGAAGAATTTCAAACACTGAATTCACAAAATAAGACATTTGAATTTAGTGATGTTGGCAGAAGTGTTATTAACATCTGCTGCATGCTGTGACATAAAATCACAGATTTTCTCATTAGAGTTTGGTTTGTGAGACTAAGAGGGTCACAAAGTAACGTTTCCTTCACCCTAACACTAGTTTCAACAATCACTAAAACAAGGCAGTTGTATTTCAACTGTCAATTTCATAGAGATGCCATTTTTTCCTCCTTTCTTCCAATATCAGCTAGTAAAACTATTTCTACAAATACAGACTGTGTTTTGTGTGAAAAGCCGAACCGATGAAACCTGACAAAATAAACAACACTGCAGAGGAAACGTCAGGGAGCTGTGAGCAAACAGACGTGCAGCTAAGAAATGAACGGGCCAGAGGTTCTGCACTCGCCCCACAGACTTTAAAGGTTTGCACTCAGGTGATTCCTGTCCCCTGATTTATCCACACCTGGAATTTGAGCTCGTTTCATCCTCAACTGCAACACGCAGACTCACACAGGGATGACTTTTTACATGTTTTACGCTCATCTTCCACCGCTTCATCCGCCACATGAGGGTCACGGGGGGGTCACCAGTCCATCGCAGGGGAACATGAGAGACAAACAACCGTCCACTCTCACATTTTACGCATTAAGGCTAATTTTAATGATGCATGTTGTGAACTGATTCCCAAAAATCACACAGGTTCTTTTGGTTCATTCCTCTTATGTGTTAAATATGGGAAACTATACATACAGTATATACACAGGTGTGTGTATAAAACACAATATTTACTTTAATCAAGGAAGGACTAGCTTAACCCTCACAGAATTAGGTGTAATATATAATATTCACTCAATATTCAAGTTGTGCTATAGTGAATTATAAAGTAAAAACTATCCATTAAAATTCCAGTTACAGATATGGAGGCTGCAATTTGTACTAATGGAAAAACACAAGGAAAATAACAAGAGCAATGAGGACTTCCTGTTGGCTTTAAGGTGCGAATCCAAAAGTCTATTACACGAGTTCACCCAATTTTATGAAAGCAGGAGGAGAGGTAGAGGGCACTATAGAGTTAGAATTGAAGAAGCAAAGTAAGACTCGAGAACTTGGAAGTTCCAACTGGAATGTACCAATTGTATTTGAGACATTTTTCTTGCCATACTCGAGCTTCTGTCGCTGATGTAAAAGCTAACATTGAATGAGTACATGTTCTACAAAACTTAATTTGGGTTGTCAGAAAAAAGAAAACACCCTAACACAATGATTTATTTGCAATTTTTAATACTTTTTCTTGAATGATTACACAGATCCTTGAGTAGAGTAACAGAAAGCCAAAAAAGATCTAACTCCAACAACTTTGACAATGTTCAAAAACAAGGTAAAGAGATTTTGTTCAGAAAACCTTTAATCGTTAATAGAATTAGTAGTATGACATATTTCAATAAATATTTCGATATATACAGATAGAGCAGAAATGGTACATTCTTTTTTTCTCTTCAAATTGCTTCACTTTTTTTGTACAAGCCAAAATATCTGCCATTGTATTTATATTCATGCAAAATATTGTTTTTTATTTTTTTCAGATTAATGAAAAATAAAAAGAATTTGCTGAACTTTATTATTATCGTTATTTTTTTTTCATCCTGCTTTGATGTGCACTCTCAGATTCTAAGCGTCATAATGAGCATCATAATTCCTGCAAATTAAAAGGGGTGCACTTTGTGCCAATACACAATATAGAAGCGAGTAAAGCAAAAGTAAGGCCATTCCAACTTGTGCAAAGGAAATAAATAATAAATATAATAATAATAGTCATCATAATAAAGTTTCTTTTAGTTCACAGCAGGTCAGGAGTCGCTGTATTTTGTCTTCTCCTTCAGGGCATCGGATTGTACAATACATACAATAAGATACAAGAAACAAAACCCAACCCCCTCCCCCGAAAAACAAATAGAATCATTAATCACTGACAAATCAAATCATGCTACTTTAAAATCCACTTCAACTTATAAGGATTTATAAACTTCCAAAGACAAGTCTTTTGTCAGTCGTCCAGTCCGTAATGCAATAAACCCAGTATCTATCTCTTGTTATGAACCCCTCCCCCAAACCCACAGAGTAATAATCATAATAATAATAATAATAATAATAATGATTAATACAATGACGTGAAGCTCTAACGTGACTATGATATACACGACACTCACACCTGAGGAAAGCGTATGAATATGTCAAAAATACTTCATGTAAAAACGACTTTTTTTAGGACGTACGTGACATAATGCTCGTCTTGTAGGTACTCGTCTTTTTGTTGCATATTCAGCACACGATATTTGGCACAATGAGATTATGTATGGACCCAGAAGAGGCTGATGATGGACAGAGGTGGTTCTATGGCACGGAGGGAGTAAAATTAGTTTAGGTTTAGGCCACGATCAAAGAGGAGGCTTAAGAGTTGCTGTTGGGCCAATATTTTCCGACCCAGTTGAATACTGGACCAAAACAACTCACGTTTTGTCTACTAACCTTTTGTCTCCTAATCTAAACTATTCAACTTTTGTACAAAATTGGCAGATTTACGAGATGTGTTGGTTTAAAAAATGTAACTTGAATGTAACAGCCAGTTGTCGACCACTAGCCTGAAGGTAATGTAAGTGATGTTGGTTTAAACTTGCATTTTTAAAAAAGTAAATAAATAAAATCAACAAAACCTACTATCAATATTTGCAAAGAAACTGTCACAAAATCGGCTTTTTAGGTAAATAAATAATGTTTCTTTTCAAATTGTTGATTTCTAAAGAGCCTCCAACACTTATTTATAACTTTGTGTCCACAAATGTGACCAGTTGTAGGCGTAACATAAGAATAAAAACATCTTTTGGGACATTTTGGCTTTCTTACATTCAAATATCATGCATAACAAATGAAGACTCTTTGTGTAACCTTTAATGACATGCTTTTTACTTAATACTAGTAAGTAGTATTTTATTTAAAATATAAGCTGAATATTATGTTTGCTTGCTTTTTTATCAATTTATTTGCCTCATTGCTTCTACATACAGTAAGTGCTAGTAGCGAGCTAATTTTAGTTGTGCATTTTTTGTTGCATCTACGTCGCAAAACTCCAAAGAACATCAGACTACGGAAAAATTTTGGCCACCACTGCAAAAGCACACACATTTCCTCTAAAACTAACTAAATAAATGGCGACTAATTGTTTGCTACATTGCGGCTACACGGGATAGCATACAATTGACTAGCTAGCTTGTTTCAGCACAACCTCTGAGCTTTTTTCATGGAAAAAAATAAGTTTTACATATTTTACTGTACGCTACACACATATTTTCTATTAAGCTAGCTAAAGAGCATGTCTGCCACACCACATCCAAAATAGGCAAAGCATACAAGTACAGATTATCTGGAATGACATCATTTTACTCAAATAATAAATGCTATCAAAGCTAAATTCTCTATAAAGCAAGCTGAACATGTATACTAGCATTTTGACTAGCACAGTATGCTTAATCCTCTTATATTTTTTGATTCTACAAGCAAGCTAATTGAAACATTAGCACTGAAATAATCTCCAGATAACCACTAAAACTGATGCCCACCTCAAAGATGAGTTGCAGGATTCTTTCTTGTCATCGTGCAAGTGTAAAATCAAAGTTATCATCAAACACCAGCCAAGTTTATGACCATTGTTGTTGCTCAGACCGAAATAAAATGTGTCCTCAGTGATCATGGCCTTGAAAATGGTAAAATTTACTGCATTTTACTGAAAGAAATGCATAGCTTCTGGGGTGAATTTATCGTATTCTATGGCACTTCCACTTTGGAGATGTTGGAATGTGAACAGAAGAATATGTGCGGCAAAAGCTAGCCCTTCGGATCAGTCCGACATGCTTAGAAACAAATGAATGAGACGGTTATTTAAAAATGAAACACAATGGAACAACATGTTCAAACACAGTTGCAATAACATCCTTTCATTTAAACAAGAGTGTTATCACATAATAAATAAACAAATAAATAATTGCTACTAAAGTGAAGGTAAAGGAACATGTTCCATATGAAAATATTTTTGTATACATTGACATTTATATATGAGAAGTAATTTTAAATTAACACACCATCCAGCAAATAGTTCAGTGAACTTCAAATTTCTTTGAAAAAAAAAAAAAAAAAATCATTAAAGACTGCATCAAACATAATAAAAACCAAACAAAAAATCTTTGGCTTTACTTCAAAACCAAGTTTGACTGAGGCTTAAACATGCGAACACACGGAAACCGCCGAGTTTTCTCTGTGAAAAATAAAAACATCAACTGTATTGTGACGTTCAGAACATCTTCATCCACAATTAATGTTTAACAGCTGAAGCGGAATTGTCTATAAATACCATTTGTTTTATTTTAAGGACGCGGATGAGTAATATATTAGCCTAGGTTAACAATCGCAAGAGACAAAGGGACACTTCCCATATTTCAAAATATGTTTCAACCCATCATCTCTCACAATACGCTGATGATCTTCTTGTATATTTCGCCAAAAAGCTGAGCAATTTTTTTAAAATAATGTGCAGGAGATGATGCTGATGTGGAAAAGTCCTGTATGTCACAACATACTCAAGTTGAAACTCTGAAAAACTAAATTTGAGTTATTAAATTTGTTTGAAGCTCTGCTACAAAAATTGAAATCTCACTTTTTGCGGCTTTTCTGTAAAGAAGCACTTTGGAATTGTTTTCGAGTAAACGATGCATTTGTGACAAATGAAGGAAAAATCCTGAAAATAACAGCAAACATTCAGACAGAACCAGCAAATAAAAGATCTTAGTTTCTCTACCACGTTCAGTTTGGCTACGTCAACTTTGTAATCCAATGAGCAGTTTAGCGGCACGATGAATGAGCCCGAAAACCACTTGTAGATAGGTGGCGCTACAAGGAAGGAAAAAAACAACAACTAAAGACTGCATAACTGCAGATAGTGATCATTGCATAGAGAAGCCTGCTGCAAAGTAAAACAGACAAAAATTAGACAAATAGTCAAAACATCCCATTCAACGTGACTACGACAAAATTTTAACTTCAAATGCATGAAAATTTAGCCTTTTTTTTACAAGTCGGGACGTTTGCAGCTACAGTTGGTGTGAGTGAATGAGACGGAAATACACTTAATTAAGGTATAACAGGTGTTAAAATCTGTACAGTTTTCTACACATGTCCTCACAGGATGGTTGTGGACGGGACGGGACGGGACGGGGGGGTTACGTTAAGGCGGGGACAAAGAAAGGAAGCACTAACATCCCAACGGAAAGACGATAAAGAGGGTGAGGATCTGCATTTTCAGGGTCGAGTTGTTCTTTCTTCAGCTGATGAAAACAAACAAACAAACAAATAAACATAGTAAATCTCAAGGACAGTGGGCGGAAAACCAGTCCCGCGTCCTGCTGGCGGACATTTTGGAGCTGCAGGGAAACAAAAACGGCCCCCGAAACAAGAAATGCAACATGAAATAAATGAAAGACAGACAGAGGAAGGTGTTGACCACAGATACATGAGATATTTCGCCTCATGGTATTCAACACTGCTCGTGCGGCATGTATTTTTTCCAAGTGTCTTTCTTTTTTTGTTTTTTTTTTTAAATCTTTTTTTGTCCAGTGGTGTGATTGACAGCGGCAGCAGCGAACCTCAAGTGTCTCACGGGCGAGAGAAAAGCATCGACGAGTGCCTGCAATACACATTTGAAGCAAATCGAGATACAGAAGAATGAGTCATCGTCGTTTCATCGCTTTAATTCATGGAAGCACCGATCCATCCTTCCTTCCTTCTTTCCACCGGGGAGGAGGGGCGTGAGCGAAAAAATCCCTCGTTTCCAGACGCTCGCGGTTAAAGTTTGTACTTTTCATTCCATTCATGATAGATATATGAGTATATTACACCACCCCGTCCCCAAATTCACATTTTATATAGAATAGTATATCTGTCTTCACACAAAAAAACCCCTTAAAATCAAATACAAGACCTTTAATAATAAGATTCTCCCTTTGTCCGTCCACTCGCCTCAAAGTTCGTCAGGCGTCGCCGCAAAAGTCCGCGTGAACTTTTTTTTTTTTTTTTTTTCATCTTTTCGTTAATATATTGCCACATTCATATATCATGCATTTTACTGCATTGCTATTGCACTGGTCCAGATTATTCAGGAGGTGTGAGGAGAACGGGAACAAGATCCTGGGGCAAGAGAGGAGAACAAGGACGGGCGGAAAAGCAATGAACATCTGGGCGGGGGAGGTTGAGGGGGCGGGGTTTCAGGGAAGTTTGGGGGCGGGAACGATTGCCACAAAAAGCATCGTATCCTCGAGCAAAAGAGGATGAAGGAAGAGGACGAGGAAAGGTGGCGTGGTTTGGTGTGAAGTCATCTCTCTCTCTTTCTTTCTTTCTTTTTTGTTTCTTTCCTCCTCTTTGCACCGTGTTCACGCTCCACCTTCGCCTCCTCCGCCTCTCGACTACTGCTTGTGGATGTCCTCGCTGCGGATGATCTTGTAAATGATCCAGTAGAAAATGTTAAAAATGAGGAAGACGAGCGGGAAGGCCACGCGGGAGACGGTGTCGATGCGTTTGGCCCGACTGATGAACAGCTTCTTCATCTCCTCGATGCTCTTCTCGGGCGCGGCCGAGGCCGGGGCGTTGTTGTTGTTGCCCTTGATGGCCATGCCGTCCTTGGCCTGCAGGCAGGCGGGGCCCATGCCGTAGCCAGGGAAGCTGAAGCGACCCTCGCCCGTCTCATCCTCCTGCAACACAGGCCAAGACTCAGGCTGTTAGGAACCAGAGAAAGACGTTACTGTTGGAGGTGTGTGGGTGTGGGGGTGACTTTGATGACGTGACAATGAAAAATGAATCTAAAACTTTCAGGTTAACTTCAACTACACTGCAAAAAAAAAGGGGGAAAGAAAAATAATCTACTTTGATGGGAAAAAAAAAAAACTTCAACATTTTTTTAATTGTATTAATAAGTTATTACAACAAGCTAAAACCACGGTTTACATGAAAACTGAAAAATTCACAATCACAGATTGGTGTGCGTGCAAATATTGCAAGAAATTCTAGTATATATAAATTCTGAAATTCATCCTAATCAAGTAAAAGGAAGAATTAGTTAGCGTTAACACTACACTGCAAAATCAACCCTACTAGAAGTAATGAAAAATATTCTTAAATTCATTTACATTTTCTTATTTGGAGAAAAATGATAATGTCACTGTGTAAGCAAAGCATTAGGGTTAGAAGAAAGTATGTACCAAATATCCACCAGGGGGCGACTGAGCCGATTGCAAAAAGACCATGATGTCAATTTTGTGAACTATGTTTCTATCTAGAGTAAAACACACCTGAGCTACGTGGTCTTGAACTGGATTTCTCACAGACGTCTTCCACGTTCTGAAAACTTCTGAATGTCATAAATGTCATAAAATATATATATATATATATATATAAAATGTTCCTTATTTAAAGAGGAGGAAAATCAGTGGAAAATCAAATGTCAGATGTTTTTTGGTGTGTCCCCGTGTCCTCCCCCAACAACGACTCCCAGTCATGGACGTGAACATTTAACCTGAAGAAGAAGAAGAAGAAGAAGAAGAAGCACCGCGGAGCAGTCAGTCAGCTGGTAGCTGGCCAATCACGAGAGACTCCGTGTTCTGGGGGGCGGGGCATTAGCTCAGAAACAGTGTGTCTGTTCAGAGAGCAGCAATAATCTGGCTTAATCTGAAGAGACTATGAGGTTTTTGACCATAAATATGATTTAATTTATCTAAGTAGACATCAGTAATCTGGATTTTTGGTTCAAAAAGACCATTCTGTGTGACCTTTAAGTATGAAAGTGATAAAGTTTAATCGTATGAGAAAGATCACGTCCCGAAATGAGCTGAAGACGAACACGGAGTGTTTATCTGACGTGTCAAGGAGGGGGCTGATTGATGTGTGTGTGTGTGTGTGTGTGTGTGCGTGTGTGTGTTTGTGTGTGTGTAGTGTTTTCACGGTGAGATTATTAAAAACCCTGTCTGCACCGTCACCCTGCCATTTCATTACAGGAGACACAATGACTTCCTTATCTGGTTCAGGGACACTGACACAAACACTGTGTGTGTGTGTGTGTTCTTGTACTTGCTGCAGAGAGAGGACCAAAAAGCATGTAAACACCTACAAAGTGAGGACATTTTGACAAAGTGAGGACATTTTGTTTGGTCCTCACTTTTTTTTCATCCCTTAAAATGGCTTTTTCAGGGTTAAGACCTGGTTTTGGGTTTAGGGTTAGAATTGGGTTTAGATTAGGGTTAGGGGCTAGAGAATGTTGTCTATGAGGGTCCTCACATGTGTGTGTGTGTGTGTGTGTAAAAGCTAAAACAACACCCACGAAATTAAAAATCAGGAGACAAAACGCCCTCTGATGGCGAGCAGCCGTGCTTGTTCTTGTTAAAAAAAAAAAAAGTCGAGCGTAAATGTGACTTGTGTTTCCTGTGAGAGGAGGCGGGGCCGGATTATCAGCTGGACATCTCTCCAGTGCATTGTGGGTAATAAAAGCAGGAGGATTTTGTGATTCAGGAAAAGCAGCAGCAGCGGGAGGAGGAGGATGTTAACGACTGATGCTAAAAACTCTGCGGCAAACACAAATCAAGCAGCCGATAAAGGAAGGCGCCTCAGCTCAGCTCAGCTCAGCTCAGTCTAGTTCAGCTCTGCTCAGCTTGTGTGAGACCAGTGTCTGTTGCCAACAGCAGACACAGAATCAATAATCACTAATATTGATCCATAGAAGGACAGAAAAGTCAAACAGCTGCCAAATAAATAAATAATACAGTTGACGTCCTCAGATACTGTGTGTGTGTATGTACATGTCTTTCTATCCTTGTGGGAACCAAAACACGTCCAAACCTATCTTTGTGGGGACATTTTGACTTGCATGGACATTTTGCCTGATCCCCACAAGGTTAAATGGCTTTTTCGGGGTTAAGACCTGGTTTTAGGGTTAGGGTTAGAATTGGGTTTAGGTTAAGGGTAAGGGGCTAAGGAATGCATTATGTCTATGATGGTCCTCACAGAGATAGTAAGACAAGCATGTGTGTGTGTGTGTGTGTGTATCCATTTTTGGCACTCATGTCCCCGTTCTGTCCTTTCATCCACACCAACCCATTCATTACCGTTTATACGTGTGTACGTGCACACGCACACACACACACACACACACACACACAGTGTCCCTACACATTAGCCATGATGCTAGCAGCCGTCGACCTCTGCGTGTCCTTCAGTGAAGCTGCTAAACTGTTACAGATGCTCTGCTTTATTCTCTCTGCCATGTGATTAATGTGGAGCGAGGACGGACGTGAGGAGGAGGAGCAATGAGGACGAGGACGAAGAGGAGGAGGAGGAGGGCGATGGAGGGATGAAGAGGAGGAGAAACTTCAGCCCGTGGAAACGTGGAAACATTCTTTTCATTTGTCACATTCTTGTCTAATTTAAAATGTCCTCCGTCATCACAGTCAGAACATAAGAGACATGTCAGTGTGTGTCTTTTAAAGGGATAGTTTGGGTTTTTTAAAGTGTGGCTGCACGAGGCTCAAACCCTAATCACTTAGCCCCACCCCTCTGTTTTGTGTATATATATATATATATATATATATGTGTGTGTAGGTGGGGGCGTGGCCTAAATTTTTAAACTAACTAACTTAATTAAATTTTAACACCATTAAGTTAACATAAGCTAGCATGTTGCGTGGCTATGCTAACCACAAGAAAACTTTTTTTGCAGTCTCTTCTGCAAAAAAAAAAAAAAACAACTAAATCATAAAGTGGTAATTTACCTATAAATTTGTCCTTCTGTTAGCAACTTCCTGTCTTCGGTTTTTGACGAATCCATCTAATTTTTTTGCGATGCGTAGGTGATCAACCAGGTATGTTCCCATTCAGTTTAGGCAAGAATTTGCCCTCTGATGATGCCTTAAATGATGGTCAAACTTTCAAGAAATCCCATTCTCTTATAATGGGAAAAAACAGAATTACAGATTTGGCAGCCATGTCACCTACATCTAACCACAGAAGATGACTGAGAACCATCACAGACTTAGGGTTAACTACTAAAGACAATGTTAACATTTTTGATCTATGTCGGAAATCTTAACAGCTAACGTTACTTAAAAGGTCTAGGTTTTCCCTTAACAACAACTTAGCGGAGTAAACGAGCTAAATTTTGCTTTAGCTTCAGTTATAAGTGACGCTCCATGCATATAGTCAATTCTAAGAGGCAAGATGAAGGGGTAACTATGAGAATTGGGACTGGGCCCTGCTCCCTCCTTGGGTTTTCTCTGGAAAATATCTGGAAAATTGGGTCTGGAGTCAAGAACGTCCAAGTCAGACACGTTCACAACATTCTCAGGAGAAAGTCTGGAACATTCAGGTGAAGAGGCGGAGTTAGGCGGGTTTAAATTCTGCCAGTGAGGTGGAAGGAGACGTCCCTGGTTATTTCTGGAGCTACTTTAGTCGACGTTTGCGACGTCACACGCAGCTTCTCCAGACAATTATGTGACGACGTCTGAACTTCAGTGCAATATTAAAGTCACAATTGGCTCAGTTGTCATCTTGTTTTTGTTGTGGTGAGGACACTGTGTGGCATGGGATGGAAATAAATGCCTACTTGTAAAATAATCTTTTAAAGTAGCTGGAACGATGACGAGTAGAAGAAGGAGATGATAAAAATGCAGAGAGATGTTCAAGAGAAATGAAGGCGGAAAAGAGATGGACGGAGTGAAGAAGGTGAGCAAAAAAAGGAGGAAGATGTCCACTCATCCATTACATTTTCCCTCCATCCGCCAAAGAATTTTCGTCCTGTTGATGTGATTAATGGAGCTGATTAGCAGGAAGCAGGAAACAAACAGCGTCGGCCTCGTCGTCTTCCTCCGCCGCCGCCGCCGCCGTCGTCTCCTCTGCAAATATTACCCTTGGATGCTTGTTTTTGGAAGAGCCACATTTACATAAAACGCCACTCGCTAAAGTGTCAGTCCCAACTAATGCTAGCATCCGTCTCTCCTCCGAAACAGGCCACCGGAGGAATTCCTCGGCCTGTGTTCCGCTTCTTGATTTCCCTCCAGAAGCAATTCTTGCCCCAAGAAGGAAATATATTACACATTTGCCTTTGCTGATTCGTTTTCTCTCCCCCCCCCTCCCCCGTCTCTGCTTTCCTTCCATTCAGGCCATTTGAGGCTTTTTAGGATGTTTCAGTATCAATATGTCAGCGGTGAATGGATTCTGTGGAGCTGAGGGGAAAAAAATGGACGTCATGCTACACTGAATATTTTAAAACAGTGATTGAGAACAGAAACTGCTCAGGAAAATGTAACAAATAGGCTAATTGTTTTATAGATTTAAATAAAGGGAGCATCACCCCCGATGGAAATTAAAGAATTTCAGACACTTCCACGTTAGCTTCACTTTCCAGACACGTGGACTACGTTCTTTTTTTTTTAGTGTAAAGTTTCTGGTAAAATTCTCACATCACAAATTATTAAATAAGAATTTGGTGGTAAATAAATTTGTGTTCACAATAAATAATAAAGTTACCAATGACTGAAAATTTACAAAAATATCTCAACTATCTCAATTATCTCAAAAAAACAAACATTTTTTTGTGATTTGGCAATTTTGTACTTGGTATATTAAACCTTCTCCTCCTACAAAATTCATGCCATCAACTTCAAATTTGACCACGTGACTCAGGACAAAATAGGGATTAAAAGTAACCAAAACCTTCAGGTAGTGTTACACGGTGCAGCCGCTAGGGGGCGTCAAAGTCAAAGCCAATTCTGATGACACAAAACTGTCATAACTCCACTATAAAAGTTCCGATCTGAACCAAACTTGCCATTAATGATAATATTCCCACATGGAACATGTTTATGATTTATTATTGCTTCTAATTGTTTTATTTTTGTGACCAGACCTTTATAAAAAACTTTATCTGATACGTGCTAAACGGGTGGATTGGTTTGCATAAATGCACAATATATATTGTTTATGAAAACTATAAGATAGTGGAACATTAGCTTATGTAAATATGTTCTTTTGCGTGTCCACTTTTGACGTACATGTATGTCTTTTCGGGGATTAGCAATAGTTATAGTTATGGTATAGTTGCCTATAGATGAGGATACTACGACCCGGAAGACTTAGAACCTTCCCAGATGTACCGTATATGTATGTCATGATAATGACAGTTTACTCATTTTGAAATATAAATAAAAGTTATAAATGCATCGTGTTTTATTTACCCGGTTTCATGTATTTTAAAATGCTGTGTTTCATTATGTGACAGATAATAATGTGTGTCACTCATCTATGAGGTCACAGCGTCGCCTGTTGGAACGGTGAGTGTGGTCCAGGCGTCAGAGTGGACATGTTCGGTCTCAGAGGTCAGAGTTCGTCCAGTTTTAAATCACAGATTTGTCTCCCACTGCTTCCACAATCCCCCTGATCCCTGTGCTCTCTTATCTGCCTCTGTCCTCAAAGCTGCTCAACAGCCTGTTAGATCAAAGTACTTAGAGGGAGCCATCGTCTAGAGACCCCATCATGTCTAACAGGAAGATTATAGCTGATCAATCACAAAGCCGGTTTGCTGTATAAGGCGTTAAGTAGCGCGACGGTGGCAGAGGTTTGGATTCATGGGCTAATTCTCTTCCTGCATGTATTTTGCTGCCCGGTCTCCCACAAAAACGCTGATATTTTCTTTTGTTAGCAAGTAAAAGATTAATACAATGACCTGCTCTACCAGATGAGTGATGAGGTGATGGATAGGAAGAGGCAAAAGAAGGAGGAGGAAGCAAACGGGAACATTATGTACACCAGCTGCTGTAAAACACCACAAACAAACCAAAAAAAAAATAAAAAATAAAGGATCAACAGTACAAAATAACTACTGGTGTTCCACTTTCCACTTTTGTAGATTAGTGTGGGTGAAAATATAAGAATTTTTAAGGTATACATTCTTAAATTTAGCTTAATCGCCTTAAGGATCATTCATTTTACGTCAATGTTTCATACAAGACAGTGATTAAAAACAACTTTCTCTAACTTTGGCTAGTTTTGTCTAGTTTTTTTTTTGCCTGTTTTTCTTTTTTTAAGGAACATTTAAATTTACAGGCAAAATTAAATTTAAGAAAAGTAAAACTGCCTTAACAACAACTTAAGAATATTTGGTCTGTTACTAGTAGGGATATTTTTGCAGTGTATCACAGATTGGTGTGTGCAAATATAAGAAATTCGAACGTACACGTTGTTTAAATCAGCTTATTTAAGAAGCAGAACAATTCTTAAAACAAGAAAATTTAAATCAATTTAAGAATATTTGACTGTTTTCACAGTGTATCACATTGTGTGTGGAAATATTAAGACATTTTAGGGTAAAAATTCTTTGACTCACTGTTATTTTGAAAAAGGAAGACTACTTTTATTACCTGACAGAATTAAATTTCGGCCAGTTTTGTCATGTTTGACCAGTTTTTTCTTCGTTTTAAGGGACATCACACTGGCTGGAGATTTACAGGCTAGTTTTAAGTATCCTTAAAGCACGATTGACTTACCCCACTGGAAGATTATTTTTCTTAAAACAAGAACATTCAAATAAACCAAAGAATATGTGATTTATTTCGACTAGGGCTGTTTTTACTCGTGCAGTCGACGTGAACGAGCAGAACAGTTGTCAACTGCCTCGAGGCTAAATGAAACATGAAACTTCATTTTTCCTACGATCCTGGACTCGGCCTGGGCTTCCTAATGTCCAACAGTTATTTTCCTTGCGTCTCTGTCCGCAGTGATTCTTCTCCAGATGAGACAAAATGACTCGTTTGAAGTCTTCTCCTTCTGATCACGAGAGGATGACACTGCATGATTAAAGGAGATTGAAGGTTTCGGCTTCCCTTTGATTCCTACAGTGTCTCTCAGGTGGGTCCAAACTTCAAGGATGAACAGCGTTCTTGATCTGAGACCGCTGCAGTTGCCTCGGCTGCCCAGCAGGAGGAGGTGTCACTCTGGATGTAGGAGGATTCTCCCTCTCTCCCTCCTTGTGCTGCAGTATCTTTCTGTTTGATGCTCGTTCACTCTGTCTCTCTAATTAGACAGACTTGTGAGGCAGGTGCAGCCTCAGTCCCATTTCTCTCTCTCTCTGTCTTCCTCTGCTTCTTCTTCTTCTTCTTCTGACTATCAGTGTCACTGATGAATCAATAAAGCATCAGGGAAGAAACCACAGAAATCAGCACAACTGGGACGACGAGAGACGTCCTCCTGTCCAACACTGATGAGAGACGAGCTGAGGCAGAGGCTGCAATGTAAAGCACTCTGCCACGGTGCTGACGCTTCCCAGAAACGCTCGACGACGGTTTCCAGGAATCGTAGAAGCACAATCGGAGAGCACTGCTCTCCCAGACAAACAACAACAACAACAAATATGCTGCTGCTTGGTTTTACTAGTGCGGCGACAGATTGTCAGAGCCACACTCAAGAAAAAATATTTAAGCTTTAAAGAATAAAGTTGGAATATTGTGAGACTAAATTATAAAATTATAAGAATGAAGTTGTAACATTTGGAGAATAAAGTCCAAATTTTTCATGAAAAAAAGCCATAACAGTGGAAGAATAAAGTTGTAACATTTGGAGAATAAAGTCCAAATTATTCATGAAAAAAAGCCATAACAGTGGAAGAATAAAGTTGTAACATTTGGAGAATAAGGTCCAAATTTTCCATGAGGAAAAAGTCCTAATGTGCAAGAAAAAAATTGTAATTTTAGAAGAATAAAGTTGTAAGTTGAGATTGAAGTACTAATTTTTCATGACAAAAAGCCATAACAGTGCAAGGATAAAGTTGTAATTTTTCACGAGAAAAAAAAGTTGTAATACTATAAGAATGAAGTTGTAATATTTGGAGAATAAAGTCTAAAATTTTCATGAGGAAAAAGTCCTAATGTGCAAGAAAAAAATTGTAATTTTAGAAGAATTGGAGAATGAAGTATTAATTTTTCATGACAAAAAGCCATAACAGTGCAAGGATAAAGTTGTAATTTTTCATGGGGAAAAAAAAGTCAGAAAAAGAAAAATGTTGCAATTTTAGGAGCGTACAATATTCCAAAAATTAAGTTGTATTATTTGCAGAATAAATCTCACGAGAAAAAAAAGTTGTAAAATTAGATGAATAGAGTTGTGATAGAAAAATAAAAATAAATCTGAACTATTACAAAAAGTAAGTTAATTCTTCTTAATTTTAGAAGAATAAAGTTGTATAACTATACGAATACATTTGTAAAATTACATATAATACTACAAGAATAAAGTTATAACATTGCAACAACAAAGTTTAATTATTATGAGGAAAAAGTCATAATATCACACAAATTAAATCGTAATACTACAAGATTAAAGTTGTAAATTTATGAGACTAAATTTTTAATATTACAAGAGAGAAGTTGAAATACTAGGAGAATAAATTTTGGGAATAATATTAGGGGAATAAAGTGATATTACTAGAATAAAGTACTACCCTTTTTTCACTTTTTAGTAAGTGTACACTTTCATCCACATGATGCGATGCTCAATCCATCTATGCAGCCATTAGGTGCGATGCCATAATGGCTTCCGTTTAATCATAAGAATCCATATGTCAAAGCGTTGCGGCCTCTGTTGTTGAACAGATTTTTCGCAAAAATCACCATAAGCAGCTAAATCACTATGATGTTGATGTGCACGTCTGGAGACATGTAAACAATTAACATGGTTTTAATTCAGAAACATGAGCTCCTGTAAATTCATCTTAAAGTCATAAAAGCCTGCGGGGCATTTTTCTTTCAGATTATGGGAGATTATAAGAGGCTGCCTCTCTTTACTCACATGCAGCTCATTCATCACTGTAAACACGCAGCTGTA
Source organism: Brachirus orientalis (assembly GCA_016785285.1). Lineage (NCBI taxonomy): Eukaryota > Metazoa > Chordata > Actinopteri > Pleuronectiformes > Soleidae > Brachirus > Brachirus orientalis. The sequence goes on along the minus strand of JAFBJR010000374.1, from coordinate 1,090,841 downwards.
ATCACAGTAAATAAATCCCTGCAGGGGAATATTATTCTAATGCAATGCGCTCTAACTACACGCTAACACAGTTACATGTGCTAACCATGCTGTCTCATTCCCATAAAACACACAACAGTCTGTCCATGATGTTGGTATTGTCCAGAAAAACTCAAAAATAAATAAATAAATAAATAAAAATCTCTAACCTTAACCATAACCACAATTCAAATCCTAAAGAAATTAGGTTCTGTCTCATTAGGACCAGGTTTAAGTCTCCATGAGGACTACTGGTCTGGACAAGGTCAGAGTTTATTCTCTAGCCCATTACGCTAACCTCAACCATCACAACTAAATAATTAACCCTTAATCTAACCCTGACATGAACCTAATTCCAACCCTAAAACCTGGTCTTAACCCCGGGGAGATCTCAAACGCAAAGTCATTGCAACAGCGATATTCATGAGGCTATTTCACAATTTCAAAATAAAACTGCTTGTTGTCCTGTGAAAAAAAAATACTCTGGATGTAAAATTATTCACAAAACCAAACAGAAATAATTCATCGTAACTTGATGTGTCCTCACAAACTGTGGTTTTTATATGTTTGTTTGATCCTCACAAAAAATGTACTGTATGTACAAGTTCACACATACACAAGACTCTGCACTGATTTCCATTCTTTCGGACGGCCTTACCAAAAAAAAAAAAGTCTTATCCCTAACCTTAACCATAACCAGTTAATGTCTAACCCTTATTTTAACCTAACTACAATTCAAGTCTTTGTCTGAAACTTAACCAGGTTCTGCCTCATTAGGACCAGGTTTTGGTGTCTATGAGGACTACTGGTCCTGACAAGGTCAGCGTTTATGAGCGGTCCTAAAGAGGCAGCAAATGCAAGAACACACAAACACACAGATTTGTGACGGCTCCATGAGCAGACGTTATTTTGTGATGAGTTCCACACATTAACAAAGTAACAATGTAACAAAGCAGCAGGGTCCGGTTTGAACCCAGAACTTTTCTCCTCTCGGCCCGAAACCAACGTGTGGATTCTGACCGGAGGACAAAATCAATTTGGACCAAATCACTGTCAGCGTGACTGAATGTGCTCTGTCACCAGAACACATTTGTATTGTTCTCTCTCTCTGAATCAACCACAGAACATTGACTGAACCCGACCAGAACCAGACCCACATCTGTATTTTCTTTGTCCGAACAAACATCCGACACAGTGAGACTAAGATGAAGCTCCTCTGACTCATTTGTGTTTAATCTGGATTATTATATCTGGAATATCTGGTGTCTCTCATGGAGAAAGAGAAGCAGCAGAGGTTTTTTTTAGTGAAGCTGCAGGAGAAACCGAGATTCTTCGCTAATGGACGACCGCGGATCACATTCGAGTGACCGTCCACTGAGGTTAATTAAGAAGGTGTGACGCCCGGGGGATCAGCGTGACTTCACGTGACGCTGCTCGTATTTTTCAGAGTTTGTTCCCTTTTTTATTTATTTCTTTTTTTATTTTTGCTTTGAATAAATCCCGAGGAGCTAAAATTCAAAGTGAAGTGTTTTTACACTTTGAGTGATTCCTTCATTTGGACCATGTTTTTTTACTTAAACCAGCCTCTCGGCAAAAATCCCGCTTCAAATGCAAAGACCTTGAATTCCACTCTGTGCTTCTCCAGGAGTCTGAGCCGTTCGGCCGCAGGTTTGGACGTGAAAACGGAAAAGCTCCTTAAACGTGCTGCTGTTAAAGTGGAGGTGGCTAAGTTAAGGTGGAAATTAAAGTACAAACACAAACTCTAACGCCGACATGTTTGAGGCACTACTTAATGCCTCTAATCCATTTTCAAATTTGTTTCTCACTTTAAGTCATTTATTTGATTTTCAAATAAAAACATGTAATATGATAATAAATGTTTTATAATTAACTTATAAATATTCTATAACAGATTAAACTACTCAGTGGTTTATAATCACAAACATATTAAAACTGAAAAGTTTTCTGTTGTGGGATTAATAAAGTATAATTTGATCTTGTCTTATCTAATCTAACCTTATCTTAACTTATTTAACTTTATATCTTATTGAATCTTACCTTACCTCATTTTTTGTTATTTTACACTTACAGTACCTTCTCTCATTGTACTTTACCTTATCTTATCTTTTCCTAACACACTTATCTTATTATATCTTACCTTATCTCATATTTCCTTACTTTACACTTATATCACCTTATTTTTACTTATTGTACCTACGCTTATCTTATCCTGACCCCATCTAACCTTATCTTGCAGGTAATAAATGTCTATGAAATGAACATATAACAGTGTTTTGTTATGAAACAAAAACTTCTAAATTCTGAGTTACCGAGTCGTTTAATTTATTACTCAATGATCAATAACTTTAGTAAATAAAGTCTCAGTTTAATGTACAAGAACTAAAATAGAACTAAACGTCTGTGTCTGTTTCATACAGGAAGTTCGCCAAAAGACAATATTGCAGCTTTAACCTGCTCTTTACTGGATAAACAGTGAATCTACAGTCAACCTTGTGTTTTGTCTGTTGTTTAAATGCATTTTTTTTTCTTGTTTGTTTAGTGATCAACTTCAAAATAAAGTCAAACTAAAGTGCTAAAACAACCTCAACAACTTTGTTTCTGCGCGTTTAAATCAATAGTTGGTGTTTATGCTGAGTCATGAAAGCGTCAACACTCTTTCCTTTACCGCCTTTTCTACAGTTGTAGTAAAAAATGATATTTGACACCGACACTACTTTACAGTTTGTTCTTAAGGATATAACAAACATTGACAGGAATAATACCTTTTATTTGCTGTATTACACTTACTGTATCTACATCACTCTTCATCTGTTGCCATGAAACATTCATCCAGACTGAGGTGAAGTTTCCACTTTCACTCATTTCACCGATGACTACATGTATTTTTTATATCGTGTAGCCGAGTCCTGGGTGTGAAAAGGCAGAACTAACAGGTTAAGCGTGTGTTCGCGTATGTTTTCTTTCCATTACATGTTATAAAATGCCCTTCTGAATAAAGACTCCACAGTCACCTGAATTCACCTCAAACCGCCAGACACGGTGAAATAAAACACGGTCAAGCTTTTGTCCCATATTCACGCTGAGAGCCAAAATCTAATTATATTATGTGAGAGCCCAATTTTCTTTTATCTTCTTTTTTCTGAATGAGTTTTCCTTCATAACAAAGATTTAAAGTGAAAGTTTAGCTTCTTTTAAAACTTGGGGGGACACAGAAAAATTATTTTAGCCTTTTAATACAAGGTTCACTGAATAAGATCTAAACCATCTTAATTAAATTATATCTTAAAAAAATATATGATTTTAGCTTTATCTTTCAACATAGACTTCACTTTCCTGATAAAAAACGTTCGTCTAACACTGAGATAAAGGAGTTAACACATTCTTAAGATATAGTAGACTTAAAGAGGCATATTTTTGTTAAGGCGAGTCTTTTGTTCAGTGGCTAAAATCTGGTTTTACTTGAGTTTCTACATGTTTTCACTGAGTATATCACTGTTATCAGTGTTTTTACAACATTACACTAACTTTTACTTTTATAAATCGTCTTTTATTTCATATCTTCACAGCCTGTGCTTAGGACATTTAAGGGTTTTCAACCTGATTTTCCTTCTTCCACTGATTTTGACCAAGACTGAAAAAAAAAAAGTCATTACCAAGGTGGTTTAACATGTACACACTAATAACAAGTGACATTTAGTTGAAATTTCATGACTCATTCTTTCATGTCTGAGTAAATTAAATGACTAAGTTACAGTGACATCTTGTTTTGTACAGTGTACTTAAGCAGAATATCATTTCAGAATCAGAATCAGAGATACTTTGTTGATCGCCAGGGGGAAATTGCTCGTGTAGATTCACAGCCTGTACTAAGATATTAACTAAGGCTTGACAAACTATGAAAAAATAATAAAGATAATGTACAAAAGAATATTCACTTCTGTGTCAAACATACAAGAACTAAATAAATAAGTGAGTGAGGTAACTGGTGACAGTAAAATACCTTATCATAAGACTGAATAATCCACATTCTACGTTAAGGGCTGTCAACAACTGAAATCAAATTAATATCAGATATTAAACTGTTTACAACAAACAGATTATGTATATATATTTTCATTTTAGTGTGTTATAGTGTAGCTTTAGCATGTTGCTCGTGTTATTATACTGTTCATATAAAAGTACAAGTAGTTGGATTCTTTGTACAGGAACTATGTATACTGTGTTGTCCCCATGTAAATAAAATTATATTCTAAAAGTACCAACATAAAGTGTGTAAACAGTATTAGAAAAAGTAATTGAAGGAAACGGGTAAAGACTAATATGTACATTTAAGTGGAAATAGGCAGTTAAATGGGTCCTGAAGGAAAAGGCAAACCCTTACACTACCACACCTTGAAAAACCCAAATTATCCCTTCAGCAAAACACTCTGACGACCTGGGTTCACCTGCAGTGTTCGTGATACGGGGAGAACAAAAATATGCAAAAGAGGTTCAGTGTGGCAGATGTGGGTCACAGTGGAGCCTCAAGCTCTCTCTCTCCCACTTTGGGCTGAGCGAGCGAGGGTTCGTGTCAGCAGCAGGTGGGCCGTTAATCTACCTCTTCACCAACCTTCATAGCTCAGGGATTGGGGATTACAAGGATGGGATTTGGGATTTATAGTTTATTCTTGTTTTTATTTGTATTTTTGTATCTATTTTTTCTTCCTCAGCTGCACATCGTCTACTATAGAGTCGTGTTCCTCAGTCCTGGTCCTGGTCGACCCTCTGTCCTCCATATTTTAGATGTTTCCCTGCTCCACACAAGAATGGGATTGGGGATTTATAGTTTATTCTTGTTTTTATTTGTATTTTTGTGTCTATTTTTCCTTCCTCAGCTGCACATCTTCTACTATAGAGTCGTGTTCCTCAGTCCTGGTCCTGGTCGACCCTCTGTCCTCCATATTTTAGATGCTTCCCTGCTCCACACAAGAATGGGATTGGGGATTTATAGTTTATTCTTGTTTTTATTTGTATTTTTGTGTCTATTTTTCCTTCCTCAGCTGCACATCTTCTACTATAGAGTCGTGTTCCTCAGTCCTGGTCCTGGTCGACCCTCTGTCCTCCATATTTTAGATGTTTCCCTGCTCCACACAAGAATGGGATTTGGGATTTATAGTATCTATTTTTTCTTCCTCAGCTGCACATCGTCTACTATAGAGTCGTGTTCCTCAGTCCTGGTCCTGGTCGACCCTCTGTCCTCCATATTTTAGATGTTTCCCTGCTCCACACCTGATTCAAATGGTCAGCTTGTCAACAAACTCTGCAAAAGGCTAGTAATAACCCATTGATTGGTATCAGGCGTGTTGGAGCAGGGAAACATCTACAACATGTTATTTTGAAGGAGTTTTCCTCCTTTAATTCAGATTTATCCATGCGAGACGCGTTGAAGTTAAATTAAATGTTATAAAATATTTAACACTTGTGCTAAATAAAACATGGTTTGCTGCCAAACTGGAGGTCAAGAGGATTTATTTTAAATGAAATGCTTTTAGTTTAGTTGCTGAGCCTTTGGATCATGATCTTCTTTTGAAAAGTTGAGGTTATGGACCCTTGAAATTCTCTGTGCAAAGGACTTGATTCCCCTCAGTAATGTTAAAGAATCCATACTTTTTCACTTGAGAAGCAACAAATCACTGGAAGAAAATGGCCAAATAATCAGCTCAAATAACAACATTACTACTTTTAATGACTGAATTAATGTATTTTCATTCAGACAAAAACATTTAAAATCATTTAAATGTATAAATAAATGTTTGCAACAACACAAAAAAATTAAACAGATTGAGTATTAACCCCATTCATATTATATCTTCAAATTTAAATGTGAAACAATCTACTATTAATATTAATAATAAAAATAATTTTCACCAAATCCATAATCTGGATTAGATCCAGACTGAAACTTGGTCTGATGGTAGAGTGTCTGTTACTGTATACACATACCAAATTTCGTTCAAATACAGTGAGTTTTGACAGAGATATGGTTTTCAATTTTCACAGATCTGGCCATTATAATGGATGGGGATTTCTGGAAAATGTGTGATATTTTGTGATGTCATCAATGAGCAGATTCTCACCAAATTTTAATGGGAACATACGTGGGCGATCACCTACCTAGTTGGTTAACAGAAAGCTGAACTTTACAAAAATGAACACAAAACCTCCTTGGCGGAAGCAACCAATTAATCCGTCCACCTCCAACGACAATGTCACCACTTTTGCTGCGTCCTTGGCATTTTACCTGCCTTGTGGGGACACGCGGTCCTCGTAAAGACGCTAACGTGGAGGAGGGGGAGGGGCTTTACACAACATGTCAAACTCAGTCAAGCAGCTGTGGTCAGGACAGACGCGAACAACATGCCCTACAACACCAGGACAGCACTCATGGAAGCAGCCATGCATGAACGTGATCGCACACACACACAGTTTACTACAGGCTAATTACTTGCGGGTGTTTGCGTTTTGCCTTTTTCGCCCTTCACACACACATGAACACAAAGCAGCAGTTTCACAGTCAACCAATAGTGACAGCTTCACCCCCCCGTTCAGTCAATGCAAACCCCAGAACTGATGGATCGAGTCGGACACGCAGAACTGATTGATTAAACGCTTCAAAATACAAAATCAGCTTAGGGAAAAATAAAGTACACGAGAAAGAAACTGAACTGACAGTTTTTAATAAAGAAAATGTCCAAGGCAACGACATGTAAGCCAGGTTTCCGCTTTATCTTCATTCAATCCAAAGTGTTCTAACAGTTGATAAAATAAATAAATTGACGCAGATGTTTGTTTTTAACTTCATGGAAACCTCAGGACTAAGACAGATGACAGGCTGCTGGTGTGATTACAGTAAAAATCATGTTTTCCAACAAAAAAAGGAAAATTTCACAAGACAAAACCTAATTTTTGACTTCAAATTGGCATTTGCAGTTAGTAATATACCCGATCTTCAGTAAATGGATCGTCATAAAAATCTTTTTTGAAGGACTTTGTGCACATGTTGACCTAAATTCAAAGAGCCATTTAGTGTCAGCTTAAGAGTTTACCAATAAAGTACCAAAAATTATAAAATTAAAAATCTTCATTACTTGATAGAGTTGGAACAATTGTAATAAAAATGGACAGAATGACTTCCTGTCCCTTCTGGCCAACAGAGGTTGAAGTTACTTATCAGTACTAAGTTTTTAATACAAGACCCATTTAGAGGCTTTTTCTTTTGTTTTTCTGTTTTGGTCATGTAACATGATCTTAATTATTAGATGAAGTTTGCCCAGTTGCTAAGATGTAAAGAACTTCCTGTCCATGTAGACCCAAACCCTAATGTTCAAAGTTCAATTTCCAAGAAGATGATCCTGATCTCAAGAGACATTTAGTGGCGGTTCGGGAACTTTTGATTGAATTACATGAATGAGGTCATCAGTACATGAATGAGGTCACTTGAGGTCAAGAAATGTTTACTTTCTATATTTTAAAAGGTTTAAAGTTCATTTTCGAGATGACAGGAGCTTTTAATCTCATTTATGGTTCTTCATCTGAAGATGGCCGTTCCCTAACTGTCACAAACATGCTTTGATAGTGTTATTACTTTCTTGATTTCATCACATTTAGACTTTTGATTATCAGTATTAAGTAGTACGTTCTTTACCTATATTCTAGTCAATGAAATTACTAGTTTTGTTTTTGTAGTTTTGTTATTTAATACGATTGATTTTATTATTTAGGTTAAATGACTGGTAAGGGACCAGAAAGCAGCTGGGTGGGCCTATGGTGTTTGATTGCTTGCTTTTGGCCAATAAACCACACAAAATTTACAATAACCTGCATTGAACATTATGTTTTTGGTGCAGTAGTTGTCTTTTATGGAATTAGATTTGCGTCAATATTATCAAACAACACAAATATCAATTAAATGATTCAAAATAATTGCATTGTATTTGTTTGGAAAATACACTTTGCAGATGCACAAGAGTCAGAGCAAGCGGAATTCCGATTGTTGCACACAAAAAGTGTATTTTCAAACCAACATATTACTCCACTACAGTTATGTCAGTGATTTTAGAATATAATAAAACGACTAATACAGTTGAATAATATGCCAAGACTGTTATGTTTACAGACAATGCTTAGGTTAACCACACCGCAGCCTGACATGCTGATATAAACGACTGTTAATCTAGAATAAACTGCACCACGGTCTTTTCCTGAATCACAGCCACAAGAATTCCCATGTTGCTTTAAACAAAACCACAGAGAGTCATAAAAACCACCAACATCCTCACCAGCTGCTGATTCCCCTCCTCAGCTGGTTCATTCATTCACTTCATTCATTCAAAAACAGGATGCAGTCAGGACACACCAAATCCCAAAAGACTGTGTTGCCCTTGTTTCTTTTAAATTTTGCATTTCCACACCAGACTCAGTCAGTACAGGGGCAGCGTCTTGCTGTGTTTTTCTTCCTCCTCATTGTCTACACTGTGAATCAGCGATGACTTCGGGTCTGTGTTTGTTCTGCAGCTCAGCCTTTAATCAACCTTTCGCATCAATCATTGATGCCTGCTGTTCCTGCGATCAAACACGGCGTGAATCTTTCACGAAGCTCCACGACAGAGGGGAGCAGGGATTTATTTTATTTTTAAAGCGGGTTTCAACGGTGTTCTGGTATTTTACGGTGCAGACACGACATCCCTGCACCAACCACACAACAACATGAGATGTTTTATTCTGCACAGAAGCAGGAGTGTTCACTCTGTGTGGAAAAACAAAACAAAGACAACAACAACACATTTGTGGGTTTAACCCATTTGTTTCTGTCCAATTTTTGAGGTTTGGCTTGCTGTGCGGGTGCCTGTGATTCCTTGGCTGCAGGATCCAGATCCAGTTTTTAGACTAGATTAGATTAGATTAGATAGAACTTTATTAATCCCTCAGTAGATTCTCTATTAAATTAAATTAAGGCTCCAGCAAGGAAAAAAAACAATAGAAGTATCTGTTATAATATAAAATAGTACATTATTGTTACAAATTCTATTCTATTTACATACTATGGTATATCATATTATATTTATATTATATTTACACATATATTCTATATTGTAATATATTAACAGACACACACACACACACACACACACACACACACATATATACTGTAAAGTTAAACAAACTGAAAAGATTACCACCCCACAGAGATAATAGTTATTATTTTTATAAACATATATGTTACTGTATATGTATAAAAAAGTATAAAAACTAATATTATATATACACAGACCATGTTACAGGATATCTCGTGTTTTTATGTTACAGCTGCAATGCAATGCAATACAATATTAGTAGTAGTATTTTTACATTATAATAAAAATGGAAAATAGAATTTTTACCACAAGTTAACCTACTGCTATTATGAGTAACACTATTATACCATAAAATATTTGCTCTCTGTCTTCTGTCCCCACTTCATTTCTTCCTTTCACCCCAACCTACTGAGGCAGATGCTGCACATCTTTGGATACGTTTTTCTCTCCACTGTGTAAACTGTTTTTCTGTTTTTCTTCTCTATTTCTATAATATTATGACGTATTTAATTTTAGTTTAGTTCAGTTTTTCTTTGCTAAATTCTGTTACACAGACAATCATTTTTCTTTTTTCATCTTTTTGATTGATCTCTGATACGTAAAAGTGAGAACTGACATGGAGACGTAATGAAAATGAAGGCAACAAAAAAAAAAAAACCGTGTCTCACAGACTGTTAGCCTGCTCTCACCTTCATGTGTCGTCGCCTCCGTCTGCTGAAGCGCAGCAGCTCCTTGTGTTGGCGAGCGATGAAGTTGACGGCGGCGTACTCCAGCAGGGCCGAGAAGACGAACAGCAGACACACGGCCATCCAGATGTCGATGGCTTTTACGTAGGACACCTGCAGGACGGGACAAGAGGACAAACACGTGTCTGATTATCGACGGATTTGAAGGGTCCGTGGTTCCACTGTGAACCTTTGTAGTTCAATAAAGAAACAAGGAACATGATGATGAAGAACTTTGTGTTTTGGACAAAGTATGTTTTTTTTTTCCTGCCAGAAATAAAAAAAAAAAAAACAAGCAAAAATACTACTACTGATAATAATAATAATTTTGAGCTTATTTGTGGAAGATTGGTTTAAAATTGAATACACACAGTACATCACAGATTGTTTGAGGGAAATTTAAAAAAAATTATTATGACCCAAGTCATTTCTGATGACTGTATATTAATTCTATAGAATATCTATTTATATGATGATTTATTCATTTATTTAACTTCCCACATTACACACAAAGTAAATATCAGCAAACAATTATCTGTAATGTTGATAATCATAATGTCATTGTTACTATTGTTACTATTACATACGTTTGTAGTCTCTGCATTCAAATTCAAATTAAAAATGAAAAATCTACGTGTGTCCACTGAAGTAAGTTTGCAAATGACTTTTATTATAAACACAACTGTCTTTTAAACTGCATGTCACAGTTTAACAATAACAGTATCTCTCCTTCCTCCCTTGCTTCCTTTCCTTAAACTCAGCTGTCTTGTGTGTGATCACTGCTGTGACGGATGAACTGCACAGTTCACCTGTTTATTATCTAGAGCATAAGATTTGTGCTGTGTTTGTGTGTGTTTTCTCCTTTTTGTTACCTCTTTAAGACCTTTTTCTGTCATAAACTCTAGTCCTCATGGAGGACAAAACCTGGTCCTAATGAGGCAGAACTTAATTTCTGAGGAACTGGTTTAGTTTAGGAGTAAGATTTGAATTATGGTTAGGTTAAAGTTAGCGATGAGGATTTGTTTAGTCCTAAGTGTGTGAGTGTGGGAGTTGTCTTCCTTATGGGGACAAAAATCAACTCCCCATAACATAAATGACTCCATTTTAAGGTGAAGACATGTTTTAAAGTTAGGCTGAGGTTAGGGTTAGGTTAAGGTTAGGTTCAGGGTCAGGGTTAGGACACTAGTAATTATGGTTAAGGTTAGAGTAAGTCTCCAGGAAATGAATGGAAGTCAATGTAATGTCCTCTGAAGTCATGGAAACCAGTGTGTGTGTACATGTTTTTCTATATTTACGGAGAACAAAAAATGTACAAAAGTACTATCTTCATGAGGACATTTTTACTTGTGGGGACATTTTGTTTGGTCCCCAAAAGGTTAAAGAGCTTTTTCGGAGTTAACACCTGGTTTTAGGATTAAAATTAGGTTTATGTTAGGGTTAGGCATTTTGTTGTGATGGTTAAGGTTAGAGTAAGTCTCCAGGAAATGAATGGAAGTCAATTCAATGTCCTCTGAAGTCATGGAAACCAGTGTATGTGTGTGAGGGGATTACAGCTTCCCTGGACATAAATATACAATCCTTCCACCTCACGCAAACACACACAATGGTTTTTCCCCTCTTTAATCTGATAATCTCCCCTGTTAAAACATTTCTCTCATGACATTATCTCCTCCTCCTCCTCCTCCTCCTCCTCCTCCTCCTCCTCCTCCGTCTGACGTGGAGCTCACCTTGGGCAAAGAGGCTCTGGAGCCGGAGCTCTGCGTTGTCATGGTCAGCACGGTGGTGATGCCCAGACCCACCCGAGCCGGCGCGGCGTCCATGTTGATCCAGAAGGAGACCCAGGACAGGATGACGATGAGCAGCGAGGGGATGTACATCTGGATCAGGTAGTAACCCATCTGACGCTCCAGGTGGAAACGAGCTTCGATGCAGGTGAATTTACCTGGAGGAGGAAGAAAAGAAAAATATGAGAGAGAGAGAAAACTGGACTGGATTATCCTCATCACTGAAAACTCCAGCAGTAATCTGTGTTAGGGAAATGAGATTTATATCAAATACAAAGTTCATGAGACCCAGAGTCTGTCCAGATTGAGCAATTTATAGACTGGACACTTTGGATTAGATGTCAAACCTCACTTCATACAAGAAAAAACAATAAAATCTAAATAAAATAAAGAAGAATAGAAGGAACAATATTTTATTATTAAATGTTATTATTATATTATATTATATTTCCTGTTATAATATGATAAGGTTGTATGTTACAATAATGTGAAAAATAACACGAAACCTTCTATAGTTGCTTATATGCTGTTGCATCTACAGTATATACATTTAAAAAAAAAAATCCCATGATTTACTGGATTATATGGGATTTTAGATTATTAATATAAATTTCTGTTTAAATTGGATTTAAAACACAGGCTGTGGTTTTGTTAAAAATAAAACCAGCAGCAGAGATAATGAAATGAAGTGAAGCTGGAGTGCTTTGTTTATTTACAACGACGACAGTCATAAATGAGTGAACAGAGAACAAGATGGCCGACCGTCCATTTAATCAAAGGCAATCAATGGGAGACAGACTCATAGGAACGAGGAGAGGATGAGGATGAAGATGCGGAGGAAGAAGAAAGAGTAGAGTGGATGATGTTGCTCTTGACTCTTATCTGCTGCACTTCAGAGATTTTAAGTGACGTCCAGATTTTCATCTGATAACAAGATTGAAATTATTCAGGCTACATCATCTCAATCTGTGTGTGAACATGCTTTTCCATCCTTGTGGGGACCAAAAACCTTTATGGAGACAGTTTGACCATGAGGTTAAAGGTCTTTTCAGGAGTAAGACCTGGTTTTAGGGTTAGGGTTAATCATTTATTTGTGATGGTTAAGGTTAAGGGAAAACATTATGTCTATGAGCGTCCACACAAGGAATAGAAAACCAGCATATGTGTGTGCGAATGTGCTCTTATACTTGAGTCCTGACACACTGCAGGAAATAATTAAAAGTTATGTGTAAAATGCTTACTGTTAACCAGATTAACCCTGCCATTAACAACAGACTAAAGACAAAACACACTCTGTGGTCTTCCTTATGTTGTGGGGACCTAAATGTGTCTCCATAGTCATTATGGGGACTTGTCTTCCTCATGGGGACAAAAATCAAGTCCCCATAATGTAAATGATTCCATTTTAAGGTGAAGACATGTTTTAAAGTTAGGCTGAGGTTAGGGTTAGGTACAACGTAAGGTAGGTAAAGGTAGGTTAGGTAAAACGTACAAAAAGTACTATCTTCATGAGGACATTTTGACTTATGGGGACATTTTGTTTGGTCCTCAAAAGATTAAAGGGCTTTTTCGGAGCTAAGGTTAGAGTAAGTCTCCAGGAAATGAATGGAAGTCAATATAATGTCCTCTGAAGTCACGGAAACCAGTGTGTGTGTGTGTGTGTGTGTGTGTGTGTCATCTGGAGTGGATCGTTCATCTCCTCAGTGGCGACAGCAAATGTCGACCTCTGTGTGAGTGATGACTCTGAGTCTGAACTAATCAACCAGTGGCACACACACACACACACACACACACACACACACACACACACACACGCGCACACACACACACACACACACACACACACACACACACACAGACTTCAGAGGACATTACATTGACTTCCATTCATTTCCTGGAGACTTACTCTAACCTTAACCATAATTACTAGTGCCCTAACCCTGACCTTAACCCTAACCTAAACCCAATTCTAACCCTAATCCTAAAACCAGGTCTTAACCCTAAAAAAGCCCTTTAAAGAAGTGAGGACCAGCCAAAATGTCCCCAGTTTGTCAAAATGTCCTCACTTTGTAGGTGTTTATACGATCTATGGTTCTCACTCTGCAGCCATTTCAGTGTTGTTTGTTGAGGAAACTTTCTTTTAAAGTTTGTGTTGTGTCAGATTTTCACAATTAAATACTATTTTGTGAATTTAAGTTTAGTAATAACCTTAAATGATGTTTAATTACCATGTTATAAACTAGTAATAACATCTGTCCAGACTGTGCATCAGTTACAGTTAATGAAAGGACCTGTTATCTAAAAACATGGTTGTTTCTATGTAAAATGTCTGAGATTTAACTAAATCTGTTTAGTTTTGCCACATTATTATTATTATTACAAAGCTATTGACTGGATATTGAAATAAAAAAAAAAAGTACACCTCTATCACAATAGTATTATCATGTTATAAATGAACTGTGATGTAAAACATGATTGTTAAATCATATATTATCATTTGTTATTATTAGACTTGTTTTATCTTGTACTTTATACACATTTTCAACTTTTATGTATTTCCATATTATTTTTCATATATTTGATCATTTGTTCCAGCTCCATGCTGATTAATGTGCTCTCATTTTCCTATATTTTGTAGCCATTCAGTGGGGAAACGTTGAGATTTTTAATGTTATATGAATTACAATTATTCAACATTAATATTTAATCATATTACCTATTATTTCATGACTTTTTTCCTTTAGTTTCTTTTCTAATTCCCTTTAACTTTGTCAGATTTTTTTTATTCATGGTAATTCAACCTTTTTATAAATAAGTCAAGTTCCTGTCTGCTGTTTATTTTATTCCTTTTACCCTGAAACTTTCATGCGACTGGAAGGAAAAGACAACAAACTTCACAGGAAAGTGCATTTACATACTTTCCACGGTCGTATTTTTGATATTTCCACATCGTACACACATTTAGATAAAAGTGAAGCTGTGTCTCGGAGTCTCACAGGATGAAAACACATCAAACTTCCATGAGTCTGGATTCAGAAAAACACTCAGAGACTCATCTGTTTAATGAGGACAAATCTGAGGACGGACAAAACTGAACCTGATGAAGAAAACAGAGTCCTCACGGTGAGTCCTCACATTGTGTCCTCACATTGTGTCCTCACATTGTGTCCTCACATTGTGTCCTCAAAGTGTGTCCTCACGGTGAGTCCTCACAGTGAGTCCTCACGGTGAGTCCTCACAGTGTGTCCTCACGGTGAGTCCTCACAGTGTGTCCTCACGGTGAGTCCTCACATTGTGTCCTCACAGTGAGTCGTCCCAATGTGTCCTCACGGTGAGTCCTCACGGTGAGTCCTCACAGTGCGTCCTCACAGTGCGTCCTCACAGTGAGTCCTCACATTGAGTCGTCCCAATGTGTCTGTCCTCAAAGTGTGTCCTCACGGTGAGTCCTCACAGTGAGTCCTCACGGTGAGTCCTCACAGTGTGTCCTCACAGTGAGTCCTCACAGTGTGTCCTCACAGTGAGTCCTCACAGTGAGTCCTCACAGTGAGTCCTCACAGTGAGTCCTCACAGTGAGTCCTCACAGTGAGTCCTCACAGTGAGTCCTCACAGTGAGTCCTCACAGTGAGTCCTCACCGTGAGTCCTCACAGTGAGTCCTCACAGTGAGTTGTCCCAAAGTGAGTTTTCCCAAAGTGAGTCCTCACAGTGCGTCCTCACAGTGAGTCGTCCCAATGTGTCCTCACAGTGAGTCCTCACCGTGAGTGAGTCCTCACAGTGAGTCCTCACATTGTGTCCTCGCAGTAAGTCCTCACAGTGAGTCCTCACAGTGAGTCGTCCCAATGTGTCCTCACAGTGAGTCCTCACGGTGAGTCCTCACGGTGAGTCCTCACAGTGAGTCCTCACATTGAGTCGTCCCAATGTGTCCTCACGGTGAGTCCTCACGGTGAGTCCTCACGGTGAGTCCTCACAGTGCGTCCTCACAGTGCGTCCTCACAGTGCGTCCTCACAGTGCGTCCTCACGGTGAGTCCTCACCGTGAGTCCTCACGGTGAGTCCCTGCTTTGCTCACCTGTGTTGTAGTGCTTGGTGCAGTAGCGCAGGTCCTTCTCCTCTTTGAGTATGAACTGAGGTAGCGTCAGGCCGTCGGCCACCTGCACCGGTCCCTTCTCATCCCACTCGAATATGAGGTCATTCATGGTGTAGCCGACTGGAGGAAGAGACAGAGGACAAGGACACAGGAAGACAGGAGGGTGAGACACACGACAGGGTAGTTGACGGTCACTCTGTAAAGCAGATGTCGACAAGCATCCACATCTGCTTTAGCTTTATGCAGATTAATTTAGCTCTTCAATTACAAAAAATAAACTTATGTACTAAACTAAACTAATACAATCCTTAACCTAAAGTTAAACTAAACTAAACTTCAACTAAAGCAAAACTTAAAAAAAAAAAATAAACATAAACTGAACTAAACCAAACTAAAACTTCAACCAAATTGAATTTAAACTAAAAAAAAATAAAATAAAAAAAAATAAAAAAACTAATATTAAACAAAATTTAATAACACTAAACGTAAGCTAAACTTAAAGTACACTACACTGAAATAAACTTAAATGAAACTACACAAAACAAAAAAAACTAAACCAAAACCAAACTTAAACTAAAGTTAATTAAAAGTAAAACTAAATTTAAACAAAATGTATCTTCATACACTATTCTAAAATAAACTTAAACTGAACTCTCCCACACCAAAGTCCATAGAGAAAATCAGTGATTTTAGTTCACGGGGACAAGTCTGTTTTATAGTGAGATAATGCAGTAAACATATGTTTAAGATATAGCTGTTGGTGTTGATTGTATCGGCTGAGCCTTTTGTTGAGTGGCCTCATGTAATCACACCAAAAAAAAACCACCTGATCTATCCCGTTAACCTTGCTTTATTATTAAACCTTCTCTCACATGTGATGCTGGTGTCTCTTTTCAGGCCTGACAGTGTTTCAACTGTTTCCAGTGTCTGTTTACGTCCCTGTGTAGCTGTAAATTCAGCAGCAGCAGTGACTCTGAGTGTTTGTTCTGACATCACTGACCATGTTCTGCACAACAACTGAGATCTTTGAATTTCAGCTTCATTGATTCTTCTCACGTCTGAGCCAAGAATGAAAAGAAAAGGCCACGAGAAGAAAATCCATATCATATCTGTGAGGCTGCAAGCTGCTCACTCACTGATACTCTGTGTGTAGCTGGTCTTCCTTATGTTGTGGGGACCTAAATGTGTCTCCACACTCACATTATGGGGACTTGTCTTCCTTATGGGGACAAAAATCAAGTCCCCATAATGTAAATGACTCCATTTTAAGGTGAAGACATGTTTTAAAGTTAGGCTGAGGTTAGGGTAGTAAAAATGTTAAGGTTAGAGTAAGTCTCCAGGACGTCATGGAAACCAGACTGTGCATGTGTGTTCTTATATTTGTTTCCTCTTTAGGACCAGGCACAAACACTGTCCTGGTCAGGACCACTAGTCCTCATGGAGACCAAAACCTGGTCTTACTGAAGCAGAACTAAGGATTTGGATTGTGATTAGGTTAATGTTAGGTTTAGGCATTAACTGGTTATGAATAAAGGGTTTGTTTAGTCCTTCCAAATGAAAGGAAGTCAATGTAAGAATAGACTGGTAAGAAAGTAAAAATAAAGAAGCCAAATTTTCTGGGAAGTCGTCCTAAATTTTTGACTAAAGAGAAACAAACATCTCATTTCAAGGCAAAAATGTTTTAATAAAACATTAATCCTAACCACAATATTGTTCGTTAAAATGTGGCAGAAACAGTGTTTATCAATGTTACTGTTTGTGCAAGACATTATAATTATAAAATTGAGTTTATAACCCAATCCTATATAGTTTTTCTTTTTTTTGTTTTTGTAGTTTTAAGGCACATTACGATCAGAAAGTTGAAATAATTTTTACAAGCTAGTTTTAAGATTTAAGGCAAAGCAAAAGTAGCTTAATCTTGTAGATTTTTCCTCTTAAAATTTTTTTCTCTTTTTTGTGTCATTTAAGTCGGGTTGTTTTGTTTTGCAGTAAAAGAAGAATAGCTGCACAAACCCATGAATTATATATATAATGTATGACTCGGTGACATTTTTGCTGGTCTTCATAACTTTAAAAAGTTCTCCGATTAGATTAAATTAGATTAGACTAGATAACATTAGATTACAGATTAGATTATTAGAGTTTATTGGTCCCACAAGAAGGAAATTCACTGGCTATAGTAGCAGCAGGGTCAGGAGCAGACAAGTAGTGCAATAGCATATAAAATTTACTAATGCAAACTAGAGAATACAACAGCAATAATACTATAAACAGTGGAACAAGTGTGTATAAATAAGTGTTTATAAAATATACAAAATACTACAATGTATTTTTATTTTTTAATTATATTACAATAATAGTTAAGATATGAGTGTCGTCCCTAAGAATGCTGTATTGTGTGTATGTGTGTGTGTGGTCACTCACAGCTCTCCAGCTGCATGATGCAGGTTTGGACATCCATAGGGAAGTTCTTCAGATCCATGGGACAGGCCAAGACCAGTGTTATTCTGCAAACACAAACACAGAGCATCACTTAGACTAAGAGGATTATCTAGACTCCACTCAGCAGCAGCAGCAGCAGCAGCAGCAGCAGCAGCAGCAGCGAAGCCCTGACAGACCAGGATGTGTTTGAAATTGATTTTAAAATTTAATAAACACATGTTCTCTTTTTTTTTTGGAGGGGGGGGGGGGGGCCGGGGGGGGGGGGGTCATAAAATATTTAAATTGACTCCTCTACCTCTACTCTCCAAAGTGACTCATGAAAAGTCAAACACTTAAGTTATCTGTCCATCCTGGGAAAAGTATCACTGATAGTCAAGTCAAGTCAATTTTATTTACATAGCCCAGCATCACAAACACAATTTGTGTTGAAGGGCTTTACAGTCTGTACAGCAAGTGACACCCACTCTCCTTAGACCCTGATACTGATTGTATGCAGTTTGATAAAGGCAGAATTATTATACATTTGTTTGTATTTAAAAGTTACACTCAACACCTTAAGGACAAAACTGTCTTAAAGAAACAAATCGTCAATAAATAAAGAATGTGCAGAAATACCAAATCCACATAAATATTAAATATGAGTTGTTTTTCTTTTGGATGTTTCTCATGAATTTAATCCAGAGTTAATTTAGCTGAAGTAAATGTAACATTTTGGGGGTTTAAGACTTCATCCTGGGTTTTTTTAGAGACTCTTACTGCAGCTAAATCATCGTAAAAGAAGAAGGAAAAGATTCAAACACCCTAAAAATCCTATTTCATAGGGTTTCAACCCCTTAAAATGTGATTTTTTTTCTTGATTATAAAGATTTAAATGGAACTAGCAACCTAAATATTTAATTTCACAGATTATTTCTAAAGATTTTTAAAGGATAAATATTGTCATGTATTATTCCACCTATAATTGTAAAATAAATCACTATTACCTCCTATGTGAGTAAGGTTTACAAAAAAAAAAACCCAAAACCATTTTGGATAACCTTACTCAAACGTCTTTTGACTTTTTGTTTGTCACATACTGTATCTTAATTTTTAATATTTACCATTTTTAGTGAACCCTAATGAATATGTAGACAAGAGCTACAGCAAAACTTAAAAAAAATATATATATATCACAAAGTCCGATTTTTCATGTGATTCTTCCACCGACTCATTCTTCTTTCATTGTCATTATTGATCAGTAATTCTAAGATAATCCTTCAGCATAATTAGAGCCGTCAAGATAAACGCATTAATCATACATAATTTATGAAACGGATTCTTTCACACCTACTGTATATCACATATTCAAGACCGTTCATCTGAAATACGTCGTTATGCTGTATTCCATTTGTAGTCGGAACTCGGAATTTCCAACTCGGACCAACCACACGTACCAAGTGTTAGAATTAAATTCCACCATATTAAAAAACTTACCACTTTTGACGTAAATACCACTTTTATTATTATTTTTTTAATTTGCAGACATTTTTGTGACTTCCCTGGAGGGCATAATTCCCCATAATGCACTCTGTTTGCTCGTTAAAGATGATTCTCAAATTGTTCTGGCAACATCCATCAGCACAAATGGACCAAACTCTTCATCACAAAAATGTAAATTTAATTAAATTACATGACAAACATGAGTTAAACTCCTGTAGGCACACACTGTATCAACACACACACACACACACACAGTCCTCGTGTACCAGATAAAGTTTGCTGCATCTGCACATCGTCACAAGACTCTGACAGAATGCTGAATATGTTTTACACACACACACACACACACACGGAGAGTCATCTGAGCAGATGTCCCACTTTCTCATCTGTGGACTTTCTGCTGCTGCCCGACACCTTAGCGCCACATGCTGACAAAGACAATGTCTCCCTTTATTCCCTCGCTGTTTCACTGCGAGTTCACCCTCAAAACTCTGCCGGTGCTACATTCATGCCGGTGCTTTCATTAAAATTTCCGACATTTGCGTTGCAGGAGAGCATTTGATCATGACATGAAGCTTCTGTAATGTGAGTTTGGGCTCAAACTAAAGAAGAAGAAGGTCTCATTCTGTGGTTGAATGTCATTATTTTTAGCCTGTGTCTGTGCACATTTTTGAAAACTGCCATATTAAAACTATGCCGAATAAGCCATCAGCAGTTTATTTATGCAGTGCACTGTAAAAAAAATAAAAAATAAAACAAACAAAAAACCAACTATACAGTAAGTGGATTCTTCGTTAAAATTATATATATATATATATATATATAAATTAAGTAAAAACTGATTGTACCCTGGTCTCTGGCAGTGATATGGTCACACATTTGCATTAAAAATATGCTTACTCAACAAGTTATTGTTGTTGGTAACCGTGGTAACCAAGTTTTCCTAAAGCTCTGAATTCAAGATATTCTGAACTTGCCAGTTGTATTGCAAGATATATATATGAAGATGTCAAAAAGAAATGTTATACTTGAATGCAGAAATAGATCCAGTGAGTCATGAGCCTTGAGGTCAAGGGTCGGCAGGTCAATTTAATCTAGGGCCAGTAAAAGTTTCTAAGCCAGAACATTATATCTTCATCAGGCAAAAGCAGCTTTTTTCCTCATCTAAATTATCTAATATTGTACAAAATGGCAATTTTTCAGATTAAAGCCTCAGAAATCTCCATGATTTTGACATTTTTGTGAAATACAAACAAAAAAAATAATACGATTTTTTTTTTTAAATTCATCTTCGGGGCTGGATCTTAATCTTAATCTGCTGGTTAGTGGCAAAATGTAGTTCAGAGCATTGAGCTGAATGTGGAATCCATCTTTATTTATGTTATTTGCATAATTACAGAGGGGAAAAAAGAATTTGTTGAGCCTTGTATTCAATCATCCAGACATAAGACATCTGGAAAAATGACTTATATTTTGCACATGAGTCCGCGAGTCATTTCAAGTGCAAATCAGGTCGTGCAATCTCAAAAGACGACTGTCATGAATTTTCCCCACACTGCTCCAGCAACTGAGTGATAAACATCCAAAAAAAAAGAGGGTAAACAACATTTACAAGATCCATTTTCTCGCCCGTCCCCTGACATGGTTTCATATCTTGAGCTGCTTCGTTGCCTTCGAGATCGAGCTGATCGGACGGAGCCTCATTCTGATGTTGTCAAGTTAAAGAAATGAAAGCCGTGTATCGTTCCGATGATATTTATAAAAGGCTGCTCACTCTCACTCCCTCCTCCTCCTCCTCCTCCTCCTCTTCCTCTTCCTGCTGGACATGAAGGTGAAAACTCAGGTTGATAACGGATCGGACGCGCTGCTGGAATACTAAGAGGCTGAGTAGATTACCGCCAACACCACTGCCGCTGCGGCAGGATGAAAGCTTTGTCAGCTGAAGGCGGCCATAACTCTGAGAGCCTTGAGGAGAACGACTTATAGATACGAAGAGGAAAAAGGAGGGAGGAGGAAATAAAACCCTCCGACTCTGGATGACGGTTTATAAAACATTGTAAACAGGAAGTCGTCCATCATCGTGTCTGGTTTAAACCTTAAAAGATCCCCTTTCATCTGATGATCATGTTTCCTGTTTCTCTACCATTTTAATTTGTATTAAATAGCGTAAATAATTCAGCGGCAGAGGTGTTTCAAGGGATTTTGGGAGCCCGGACTAAGGGGAACCCAGGAGGCCAAGTCTGACTATCTCAGTTTAAAAAAAAAAAAATCAACAACATAAATGTACACTTATTTGAATTGAACTCACTATGAAAATTAATATATTCAGTGTTAGCTATTTACACTATGTTGACCATTTTATGTAAATTAATTTATTCAATATTTTTCATTGTAAACATAATTAATTAAACTCATAAAATAATTCAACTGATCATTCTGTAAAACATGTAAAACAAATTAATTCAATCACATAAAATATACATAAATATATATAATATTGAAACAAAAAAGTACTCTATCTTTAATTTGTTCATTAAATTATATTTTTTTAACCATGTGAAACAAATTAATTCAATCACTTATAAATAATTTAACTACTCAAACTACTATTCAACTACATAAATTAATGAATTTAACTACAGATTAATCTTAATAAACAAATTAAACTAGATAAATGAATGTAGTCAGTGTCTGTTCATTTACTAAATAATGTAAACTAATTTCCCCTAAAACAATCCAACTCATCAGTGTCTAGTTTTGAAAGTATAAAGAAATTCAGGTATTTCAGAGGTTTTTGGCAGCAGCAAACTCTTAACCTGCAGTCTCGTTAAGAACTTTCCAAACATTCTCACGGGGCCCGACTTGGCTCAGGGGCCCCAGACAATTACCTGCTTTACCTGCCCAGTTACAACAGCCCAGCCTCACAACCTTCAAAACATGAGCCAAGAAGAAGATAATAAACAGATTTTAACTCAGTTTTCTTCCAATTTCTCTCTTATTGACTCTTGTTTGTGTAAGATTAATGATTTTCTGTTGATCCCCGTGTTTCACCTTCAATAAACAAAGTTGTGTTTTTATTAACTGCAGTTAAAAAAAAAAAGTGCTGAGATGTGACAGGATATTTCTGTTTCATTTAAAAATTAAAAATGAAATAAACCTGTTCTAGAAAGAATTTGCAAAATCTTCTTCTTATTGTTGAGCCTGATGCCAAATGGCTCAGTTATAGGATTAAGTATCAAACGAGGTGAATTAAAGGTCACTGAAACTCACACTCACCGTATGCTGTAGAGCACGTTGCCGTTTTTCGAGATGCGCAGCAGCTTGTTGTCGGTGGTGACCTCGTGGAAGTTGGCCCCCTTCTCGTTGGCGAAGAACAAGTCAGGTTTCCAGATGGAGTCCAACATGGAAGGGTCGAGGTCCAGCGAGTCGTCGGGATACTCGCTGTACGCCAGCCGGGGGTCGTTCCACTGCTGCCTCAAGAAGATGTTGACTCTGTAGTCCTGAGAGGGAACAGAGAAGATGGACCATCAACGACAGCAACGAGAGATGAGGTTCAGTGGAGAATTTGGAGGTTTCCAATTAACAGTATGACAATTTAAAAACAATAAATGCGAGGATACACACTGCAAAACAATTTTGCACGAAAGTAAAATAAGCCTAATTTCTGGGAAATTGTTTGGCAAGTTTTACATGACAAAAATATTATATTCAATATTTATATAATCTAATTTTAAAAAGCAATATATAACTTCTCCTTCAAAACTACAGGCACTTCTGCATTTGCATAATTTTCCGGACCTTATGGACCAATCCCATTTCTCAGTTTTACCACGTAACTATCACCCTGCCTTTTCTCACACGCAACTAAGTTACAAATGCTAATGCTTTAAATAGCATGATAATTCTGCTAAGTCTGGGATCAATAAAGTCTAATCTAATCTAATCTTAACTAAATGTAATCATTTGAAATGGGTCACCCCTTAAAGAATGGTATATCCTGGTTATAAAAGTATTAAACGTATGGTTTGTTTGCTAAGCTTGGCTACACAGCTACACTAGCCAACATTGGCTAAATGGGAGTAACATTAGCTTTTTTCCGTATTTGTTGAAACTGGTGCATTATAACTCTCTGTTTGAAATGTGCCTATGAAAACTCTCCAATGCTTCACCCAACACCTTTGCCCCATTTGTAGTTGGAACTCAGAATTACCGAGGTCACTTTTTAAAAGAGAAGACCCACTAAACTTTGGATTTTAACTCGGACTGAGGAATCAGAAACTCGGAACCTCACACACTGTACACGTAGTAATGTTTAATTTTTAACAGTAGACATGTTGCTGCGCTGTTTGTGTGAGCAAAGTGCTAAACTATACAAATACATTTGTGGCTTCTCAGCTGAAACACATTGAACTCACCCAGGTGAATGTGCAATTGGAACCCTGCAAAAGTGATTTCAGAATAAAACTATGCCTTTATATTTAGGACAATCTGGTTTTTCTCTTGAAGACTAATTGTCAGGAAAAGCTGAAGTCAGGACTAAGTGGTGGTTCTTTCTTTGCTTTTAAAAGCCTCCTTTTGTGTTCCAGAATTCAGATCCTTTGCAACAAAACCCCCTCAAAAACGCTCAAGAAGAGTCCATTTAACATCTCTTTCCCCTCAGTTTTAAATGTAAACGTCGAGCCCAGAGGATTTGTCTTTGAGAGAAGCCCTCCATCTTCTCTTCATCTCTCCTCTATCTGTCCGCCCGTTGTATCTCTCCATCTCCTCATGTTTGACTAAAGAGTGAGCAGCAGCTCAGTGACCTTCAGCTTTGTACCACAACAATGCGCGGCACATCCATCTGCTTGTCTGTGCATTATATAAAGAAGAGCAAAAACACTATCATCCATAAAACAACATAGAATGCCATTTATACCAGATACAGGCTGTTTGTGGACAAATGTTGAGTCAATGTTTTAAAGTGTAACTAAAACCCCTCTTCTGAGAAAAATGCCAATGCAGGTG
Organism: Brachirus orientalis; assembly: GCA_016785285.1. Taxonomy (NCBI): domain Eukaryota; kingdom Metazoa; phylum Chordata; class Actinopteri; order Pleuronectiformes; family Soleidae; genus Brachirus; species Brachirus orientalis. The sequence continues at coordinate 1,066,171 of JAFBJR010000374.1, read as the reverse complement.
ATATAATGGATATGAAGTGCTAATTTATCTATTAATTTATATTAATAGATAAATTAACTAATTTAATCTCTAAATTAATCTTATCTGTACTTGAATATAACTGTAAATATAACATCTTTACAATAATCTTATGCAACTGCAAGTTAATGCATTTTTCCAAAGTGAAGGGTTAAATTAATCAAAGTGTATATTTTGTAAATATCCTGACAATATTTATTATGATAATCTTGTCTCTTATATTTCATATTCTTGTTATCTTTTTTTTCAGTATTTTTCTACTTCATCTTGTATTTGTATTATCATATTTTATATTTTAGAACTCCTTTTTGTCACATATTATATTCGTACTTGAAGAGCTCTGACCTCTGAGTTCCCTGGTGGGGGATCAATGAAGTCTAATCTAATCTAATCTAATCTAATCTAATCTAATCTAATCTAATCTAATCTAATCCGCAAACAGTCTAATTTAGTCTGCAAAACAGAGAACTTAATACTTAAAGTAATCCTTCCAATATTTCTTCAATTTAGATTAGATATACACGGATGACAGTGTTCTTTCTTATTTGACATAGAAAAATGTTTCATTTTATTTTATTTACATTAGCAGTGAGTTTAAGATGCACGGAATATAAACATGTCATCAGTGTAAAAGTGGACTTTGCAACTATGTAAAGAAAATAAACTGTTATTAAAATGTAACTAAAATGACTAGACCCAAAAGTGACCCCTGGGGAATACCCTTTGTTATTTAGGCTGAAGTTTTTACCAAATAACAGTTTTAAATGTATATAAACATATTCAAGGAACTGTCTGTCTGTCCAACATTTAAGCGTACTGTATAAATGGTCTGTATACTGTATATAAATATTTACACTACAGTCTTGCCATTCACAAGCTACCGACACAGGAGCAACGTGGGGTTAACTGTCCTGCCCATCGGCATGTTGACAAGCGGAGCCAAGTATCCTTCCCCACAACCTTCCACTTGAAAGACGACTCGCTCTTGTCACAGGATAGTATTAAATGTTATGCTGTAGGTTTTTCATGAGAAACTCTAAACTCCCACCCACATTTTATATAGTAAATGATTGGACCCAAAACTGATCCTAGGAATGCCCTTTGATATTTGGTAAAAGCTTCTGCCTAAAGAAAAGAGTTTTAAATGCATATAAATTAATTCAAGGAATGTCTGTGTGGCCGACTTTTGGTAAATAATCTGTATACAGGAAGCACTTTTCTAATTTTTGGTGACTGCTCGAAGATGCTTTACTTTACAGTTTTGCCATTCACCCATTTACACACTGCCAGCACAGGAGCAACGTGGGGTTAGCGATATTGCTCAAGGACACATCGACATGTGGACAAGTGGAGCTGAGATTCAAATCCACAACCTTAAATTTGAAAGACGACTCGCTCTCATCCCAAGATAGTATTAAATTCTAGCTGTAGGTTTTTCATGGGAAACCCTGGACTCCCACCTGCATAATATATATAATGGTGTCATCAGCGTAACAACTGACATTGTAACCATTTAAATAAGAGAATAAATGAAATAAATGAAACCCTGACAAACAAACTTTGTTATCGGTAAAAATGACTCTGTCTAGAGAACAGAGTTCTATATTTTTGGATAAGAAATGTGAGAGAAATGGTTCACATGCTGTTTCACTTGTATACAGAATATGAAATTTAATCGATTTCACGTCAGGGGAAAAAGATCTCAGACTCTGCTTGAAGCCACAGTTGGTGAAATCTCTCATATTCACATGAAGCACAAAACGACATATGGATGGATGAAGGCCCATAACCGTCGTGCTCAGCCAACCGCGAGATCCTGCCCCTCTTCATCTCCCCTCGTACGCAGTTACAGCGTCTTGATTCAGCAATGCAGTGACCCTTAACAAGTCTTATTTTCTTTTTCTTCTTTGCTCACTTTCCCACATCTTTGTGTCCCATCATCATCATGATCATCATGTCACTGAGAAAAAACTATTTATTCTTTATTTGGTTCTGTCTCTGTTGGACATACAGTATATCCTCCTGTCTCAGAGAAACTCTGGGTTTCCATGGAATGCTCGTTGAACCAATTTCCACTGCAGCCTTTTTACAGTGTAAAATTGTGTTTCATCCCGATTTTACATTTAATATTGTTATAGTTTTAGTACCATTTACCTGGGTTACCTTTGGGACCAGATGGAACAAAGCTTTTTCTGTTGTTACCATTTTCAAAATGTATCCTAAAACACATTTTTACTCTTTGGCTTTATGAGATGTGGAATTGACCTGTTTTTTTACAGTATATTTTTATATTTTCTGCAGTATCTTAATGTTTTATTGTCTGTTTTTAGGTCTTACGTTTCTATATTTTATTTATCTCTGATGAACAGCCCTTTGTCTCAGCTGTTGTTTTTTTTTAAAGTGCTTTATAAATAAAGTTGTATTGGATAGGCTTTAAAATAATCCTATTTCCCAAGCTGCTTTTATTTCCAGAGCTTTGTTTTTTTTGTATTTGCTTTATCGGTACAGAACTTTGGTCAGAAAACAATTTTAGTTACTGACTTATTTACTTTACTTTTTAAGTGTTTAATCCATCTATTATTGCACGTTTTTTTTGTTTTGTTTTTTAATTATAAAGTTAGTGCTAATCATAGAAAAAGCTCCACACTTAATGTTGCATTATTTGACATTACTTTTTTCCCTGGTTTTACATAATCTACATTGTTTATTTAAATGTTTTAAATTATCTTTTTTTATTTTTTCTGTTTTATACAGATTTTATAAATATTATTAGACCCATTTTTATACAAGCTTTTTATTGATCAATTTTTTTAACATTTGTTTTTAATTTTATGAGTAAAATTTGTGTGGAAAAAAAATATTCCGATGAGTTGTCCTCTATATGGTATTTTACCACTAATTATGAATGTATTGCCATTAATCTAATATATGTTTAAGAATCAAGCTCAGCGCTGCCTGATGTGTTTCTTATTTTCTTAATTTTGTTTTATCTCTCAAGAAAATTGGGGACATACCTTTTTTGATTTGTCCTCCCTTTAGTCTGTATCCTTTTTTATCTAGAAAAACATAACTAATTCAACTGTCATTCTAATACAAACTATTTTTATTTTACACTTATACAAACATATTTATGGGTCATATATTCAATTTCTTCCAATAATCCCTCCTATCTTCTGAATTTATATTTTTTGTGTGTATTCCAGCTCTTCTGTCTCCGTGACATTAAATTGAGTTATATACCTCTTTTTTGCACCAAATGTAGCAGGTATACACATGGTTTTCAAACATATGTAGTTTCTTTTGTATGTTTGAACGTTATTTATCCACATATGAAGCAGACAAAAACACACTGGAAGACATCCCGTAAATGGGAAGAAGAGAAAACACCATGGGAAATGAAGACAACGTTGGGAGGAAACACATTTTTACATCTTTATGACTTCTTTTTTCTCTTTTTCAAACTCAGTGACAAATGAAGGGTTTTTAAATTGCTGGGTGTTGAAACATCTCTGACTCAGTGTCTAGACGGACAAAATTAAGCAGAAGAATAAGAAATGAGCCTGTTCACTGAGGTATGATGTTTCCATCACTGCCGAGCTGACGTGAATTTTCAGGTTTGCGTTAGTTGAGTGAATGTGGCTGAAGGTAAATTTGTGTGAAGTCATGTGAATAATTTGCTTGAGTATATTCATTTCAATATAAGTGGACCTAATGAAGGGAATGTTGCTTCTTTAAATGCTAAGCGTAGCTGCAGGCAGGATGTAGATGTTGAGTTTCACAGGGATTTAGTGTCATTTCATTTCACAGGGTTGTGAATTCAGCGCGACAAATAAAGCTGCTCCTGCTGTTTCAGGAAAACAGGAAATCAACAAGTCCTTCAAACTGAGACAGAGGTTAAAATCCAGACTTTTCTGACCTGCTAACTTTATTTGCACAACAACGTCATTCCACAAATCACTGCTGAAGAAGAAGGTTAAAGTGTACTTAACTTAGTTAGCTAACTGTTGGTCCTCTTTCGGCTAACTTAACGGGTACTGCAGCATTTCTTATTTTTAGTTTAGCTTAGATGTTTAGTTTACCCGTCATCTAATTTAGGTTAACATTTAGCTAACTTTTGATTATCTTTTGGTTTGCCTACAGCTATCATTTGGCTGTTGACTAACTTTCGACTAACTTATACCTACAGCACCATTTTACAAAATATTTAGCTTGATCATTATTCTTGCTAGGTTTTAGCTAACTTATGAAAATCTTGCCAACTTTTCTTAATCTTTTGGCTAATTTACAGCTATTGCAGCTTTTGTTACATTTAGCAAACTTATAGCTATTTTTTAAAATAGGCCTTAGTTAACTCTTTGTCATCTTTAGGCAAACCCTTAGCTCACTTTTGATAATTCTTTGGCTATATTTTAGCTAACTTAATACTACTTTTTCTTGAAAGACACTGAGCTAACTGCATCATCTTTAGGCTAACCTTTAGCTCTCTTTGATCATCTTTTGGCTCACTTACAGCTATTGATTGCCCAACATTTCTTGAAAACATTTAGCTTACTTTTCACCATTTAGCTAGCTTTTGATAATCTTCAGGGTACTTACAGCTATTTTTTGGCTTACTGTTGGCTAACCTTCAGCTAACCTGTAGCTAATTTAAAGAAAAGAAATAACACTTAGCTAACTCTTTATCATCTTCAGGCTAACTTTAAGATTACTTTTGATTGTCTTCAAGCTAACTTTGAGCTAACGTCTCATCATCTTCT
>JAFBJR010000374.1:1046396-1056396 GCA_016785285.1 Brachirus orientalis | reverse complement strand
GCGCCCCCCTGTGTTAGGGGCTACACAGACACATGCCTGCAGAAATAAAAGAATAAAGATAAAAGATATCTTTATCTCGCTGTTAGACAGCATTTTCTGACGAAGAGACAACGTTTGAGTCACTTTGTAAACCACTCACTCTCCCACACCAAAGTCCATAGAGAAAATCAATGATTTTACATCACAGCACACAGGAGTGGATGATCCACTGCTGCCTCCATCACTAAGTTCAAATGTGTTATTTTGTGATTACGGCATTTGAAATCCTTAATTCAGATTCATCTCAGTGACACAAAGTGACCACACGAGGCAGCAGAAGACCAGCGGCTCCTGTGTCCCTGTGAGCTAAAATCACTGATTTTCTCTATGGACTTTGGTGTGGGAGAGTGAGTGGTTTACAAACTTGAGTTTCCTGTTGGAAAAGTCTGTCTAACAGTGAGATAAAGACGTGAACATATTTTTAAGACATCATAGACTTAAGCAGGGGAAGATTTAATTTGTGCGAGTCTGATATGAAGTGAGTGGTGTCCTTGTTGGCAGCCATGTTTTCAGTGAGATGACAAAGAACAAAGCATTTCATAAATATGTGGTAAATATTCATGGTTTCCTAAAACAATGCATAAACATTATATTGATATATAATCTGGTTTATATTGCAACATATACTGGTACAGAATTACCACTAAACCATCACATATTTAATAAATTTGATGTTTTTTCTCACACTATATGCTTTTATTTGCTTTCTTTGGCATTGCATTGTACTTTATTTTTTATGTGACTACCAGTTAAACACCTGTATTTACATGAAAGTAAATAAAAATAATGAAAAAAACAGATAAAATGTTTAATGTCTAATTCATTCACATACAGGTATGAGAAGAGTTGGGATATTTCCTTAAAACTCACTTAAAATCATCCCAATATGAATCTATGCAAAGAGTTTCCTGCCTTTTGTCTTGTTTATCCTGTTTTTATTGGCCCTATTTGTGAACCTTTACCAGTTTGCTGCTGTTTCGTACGAACAGAATGTCCTTGATCTTTGAAGGTAACACTGTAAAATGTTGAATCAAACCCTCTGAAAGCTAACGCGGTGTCGACAGAGACCTGAGAGACTCTGCCAGTCTGGCCGTCCTCCACATTCCTCGCCGCGAAGCCACTTCTGCTGCCAAGTAATCGCATTTGTGTTTGAACAACCTGGTAATAGAGCAAATCAATGGAGCAGCTGCGAAAAAGGCCTGAACTCTATTTACTTTCACCTTGACTTGATCCTCTCAGCTCAGTGAGGAAATGAGAGGAAGAGTAAGAGTGAAGAGTGGGGGGTTTCTCTGAAATGACGCCAGCTGTTTACGGAATGGATTTTTGTTTCCAGTTTTCTTAAGTTGTAATAAGACGTTGACACGATTTTGCTGCCGTAATAAAACCACACTGATGGAGCGTCAGGAATTTCAGCCACTTTTGTTACTATTATTATATCAATATCTTGATATGAGACAAGATATGGTTCTCAAACCTTGGTTGATGTCAAATTCAAGGACTTTTAAAAGGGCTTTCCAGAACCAATTCCCTCAGAATTCAAGGACCAAATGTGCTGACGCAGCCTGTCAGAGTCTCTCCGTCCATGGCTTTTATTGATCTGCAGGACGCTCTGCATCTGGACAAGTGGTTGTCCTTGGGATCTTGGTCAAAGTCAGTCTTTGTCATTTGGAATTATTCTGGATTATTTTGGGATTTTCATTTCCCATGCATCACATCATTTGCTCTCTCTCTTTTATCATTACTCGCTCATCGTTCTACGTGGAATCTCACGTCAACGGTGGACAGAGACAGTGGACAGTGTCCACAACACTAGTAGGTAGGACTCCATGTTTGTCCCGTGTAGGCCTAGTCTGCGTACATCAAGCAGTGCAGGGCATGAAACGGTAGGTGGCGTCGTCACAAACAAGGGAGACATTTGCCTACATATCAACTGAACTTTCAATGACCCATGTCTATTTTCAAAAACTTTCAAGGGTCTTGAATTTTTCAAATTTCAAATTCACAAACTTTCAGGAATTTTAAGGACCCTTGGGGAACCTTGGAAAAAGTATGAATGATGACTTTTCACAGTTTAATTGGGTGTTGCTTTGATAATCAAAGAAAATAAATGACATTTTAAGCCTAATTTTTTGTGCTACAGCAGAATTTGACCACGTTTATATTCAATGCCATTATTTCTAACCCACATAAATATCCTTCATTTAGAGAAATACAGCAGGTATTATCGGAATTAAAAGATAACAATGAGTGTATTTTAAGATCATGTAATCCAGATCACAAGCAGTAGATTATATTTTATCCTAGCGTGGGTTAACAGTGTATTGTCAAACTTTTCATGAGTCCAGAGAAACAACCCGTTTGTATCCACAAATACCTCCTACATCTGGATAAAGACTAAAAATATCCAGATATTATTTATGAGCCACATCGACCAGCCTTACAGAAATATTGTCTTATATCATGATATATATCAGCATTAAATGATAAACCACACTATTTCTTTCATCAACTTTCCTCAACTTTAGTCTTCAACATTAAATCACACAGACACAAAAACCCCAGAGTGCAGTATATATATTATATACACATTTACACCAACAGAGTCTTGCAATAACCGCCCACCTTTAGAAGTAAAGTTCCTACGATTCATTTATTTTCCACTGACGTTTCAGAAAATCCTTATATGAAAGTGTGTGGAACCAGGCCGACCAGCTGTGAGATGAATCACGGCCATTAAACGTTTGATTCACAGCAAAACAAGTCATAATTCAAAATCGAGAGAAAAAAAAAAAAAAGGCGACGCTACAGGACCGTTTTAATATTTATTCTGAGCGTGAAAGAACTTCACATCCCATAATCCTTTGCCACTCATCTCTTTCAAACAACTTCTAACCACTTCTAAGTGTCTAAGGGTACAGATTAGGACCAAATCCACTGTGGACTAGGGTTAAACTGATCTCTTTAAGCTTTAATTTACTGCTAAAAGATTTAAATACACACTGAACTTGTTTTAAAATGAACCATTTTAGCTTTAAATATTTTAGCACTATAACCATGTATCTGATAAACGTCAAAAACCAATACAGTGTGATCTGGGAGAAAATGCATTCTTTGTGAAAGACAATTTGACAGTTTGGTTGTTTCCAAAACCTGGGGTCGGGGCCCACAGATGGGTCTTGGGCAATTAGTTTTTGGGTCCCCAAAGGAATTAGCTAAATTTCATCAACCTTTTCATTATGATTTATATGTATATGTTTCAATAAATGTGCATAAAATGAAGTTTGCTAAATATTTACTAAACATCTCTTGGAAATAATTTGTTAATCTGTAAATTTTTCTTTTCATTATTTGCGCTAATGATTTGGGTCACAGTAATTTTAACATCTTTAAATAGTGGGTTCCCCTGTACTTAAGTTTACTTGTCTCGAAAAGTGATTTTTATGGGACAGGGTCATCAGAGCGTTAATGCTAAACTTGAGATCCGTAATTACAGTTTTGCCCATTATAAGAAATCATCTATTATTATAAAATTATATATTATTATAGTAAGTTGCAAACAGAAGGACAAACTTATAGATAAACGTTCAATGAAAATATAAAATAATACAAAAATATATTTACTTACTTACACTATTTATGTATTTGAAATATAATGATAAAAATGTTAATTCTTAATATAATCCTGGTCATACACTATTGTAATGTTTATTAATTTCAGTATAAAAGCTCCTTTATGACGAGACACTTTTCATGCAGAGAACTGTAATGAGATCTGTAGACAAGGCTTCATTATGAGGCTTTTGTCTGTGAAATAATTAGATACAAACTACATCTAAATTCCTTTAATCCCATCAGTTTTAATCCTCATCAGTCGCCGTGTGCTGCACAAATGCTTTTTAATACTTGGCTGGATTAGGAAAAAAATGTCAATTTGCCATAAATCAGGAGGCCGAATCTTATTCTGATGCAAACTGAAGTCATGGAAACGCACACAAATACACACTGAAACACACACACACACACACACACACACACACAGTCGCAGAATTTGTGTTAACTGTTTGCAGCTAAAGTGAATGTAATTCCACTCGCTGGAGGCAAACTGGGAATGAGGGATTATTTTGATGGCCAATTACTCTCCCTGTCACTGTGTGAGGACGACACAGGGGAGGAATATCATCCCCCCCTCCCCCACCCCCCCCACACACACAACTGTGGTTAATCCATAGAAGAAGAATCATAGGGTTGAAGTTCCTCCAGGAACAAAAATCGTTAAACTCTGCTGCAGGTTCCCGTTCATTACGTGACTTACATACACGTTCACTGTCTAATTAGACCAAACAATTGATTAGCAATTGATTACTCACAGGTCGTAGAGGAAGGAAAGTTTTAGACAGAACAGTTAACCGATGCTGCAAACAAACTACAAACATGGCGGAAGCAGGCACCTTTCATACAGAAGCTCTTATTTGCACAGATTTGTTTTGGAGAAATTAGGAGAATTTATGCAAAAACTAAAAAATATTTTTGGATAAAAACACAATAAAAAGTAATAAACAAATGATTTCTGTGTCGATTTAATTTGTAAAACAAATTAAGTTCATTTAAACTACAAAAGAAATTGCAGACTTGAGTTAAGCTAAATTTTTCGCTAAAGTAATATCAACCATACTAGCTAACTTTATAATAGCTAAATAGTTAGTTAAATCAAAGAGAGTTACTTCAAATTAAAGTTAGCTCAACAATAAGCTAGCTAGCTTTAGTTTAGCTGAATAGTTGTTAGCTAAACCCATGTTAGATCATTTAAACTTAGGTTGGCTAAATAAAAACGTGGCTAACATTAGTTTAAGTGAATTGTCAGCTAAACCAAAGTTAGCAAAAATAAATAGCTAGCTAAGCTAATATTACCACAACAAAGGATTACCTAAATTAACTAAATAAACAAATCTAACTTCAGTTTAAATATAAACGTTTGGAAGAAGTTTGAGCTACTTTTTCACAACGTCAACAACATTTTTGTTCTTTCAAAGAGAGTAAAGTCATGAAAAAGTGCCACATTGAAGGTATTGATTCTTAAACAATAGCCCGTTTTCTTTCAGGGATGCTTCTGCTAAACTTTGTTCTGTGTTGCTTTCAAAGCTTCACAAACATCATCCATCTCCTACACTAATTAAAATATTCTTGTTAGTCTTTGTTTCCATGTTCAGTTTCTTTTTTTTTTTTTTTTCCCTGAGCTTCATTATTTTTTAGCTGCAGATCTATTTTCAACAACAACAAAAAAAGAAGAAAGAAAAATACAGATTATTTCAGAAGATGCAGCTAAAGCAGTTTCTTCACTCACAAAACAAAAGCTAATGAATTCTTTGATGCAAGATGATGCAAATTACTATATATGTAAGTCTGGTCAAAGAAACGGAGGAGAAAATTATGCAGAAACACATATATACTGATTATTCCCCAAAATAGACAAACACAAAGTTCACAACTGACAACGCTGTTTGGTAAAAAACTAATGTATCAATAATAAACCAATAATAATTACTTCAATATAGAGTCACAAAATTTTAATAAGACTGGGGGACTGATAATAGATTTTTGTAGTGAAATTAACAACAATATTTTTTTCAAACTCATATCAAAACAGATGTAGATATACCTTTTCTGCATGGTGTAAAATAAAGAAACTAAAAAATAATGGTTGTAGAAGGCGCTAGCGTAGAAGTCGAGGAGGGAGCAGCTTATTCAGTCTCCCGTTTTAGAGAATTTGGCGTGTTTAATGTTAAAATTGTGCATCTATAAAACGCAAACCACTGTCAGTCTACTTAAATATGCATACTCATGTGTACCTAATAAACCGGTCATCAACTGTATGGCAGATTTATACCTCCTCTTGTTGCCGTGTATCGACTTCATGTAAATAAACGGGATTTATTCGCACTCAGCGAGAAGCTTTTACGTAAAGAACAACCTGCCTCATCCTCTGCTTCCCTGTCTTTATCAACAAACCACTGAGTTGCTCTTTCAGGTTTAACCCTGACACGTTTCCTGCGGGCCGCGGATTTCTACGAAATCCCAGCTTCAAAGTGCTCGGCAGGAGGGACGCGAGCGAGGGGATGTCATCATTTGTCTACTTTTTGACGTTCCTCTTATGGTTTGATAGCAGAAAAAAGCTAGGAGAAGCTAATTCCCTAAAACCTCTTTCTTCTTCTTCTTCTTCTTCCACTTAATAAGTAGCTGCTAAAGGAGAAAGAGACAGTTTGCTTTAGACAGAACAGTTAACTGATGGTGTTTTTCTGTTCCTGTGAGGTCCCTCCATGACATAACGAAGCCCTTGTCTCTTGAGTTAAATGAATCCTCAATGAAAATCTTCTCATAATTAAGAAAGTTCGAAAACAAGCGTCGTCCCGTGTTGTCGCAGATTTATACGCGACGCACGGTGGTGCGGTGGTTGGAGCTGGGGCCTTGCGCTTGGGTCACACGTGCATGGCGGAATCGGTCGAACTGGGATGCTTCCCATTCACTTTGAATGGAGCTACAGACTGCACGCTGGGTCTGTTTTCTGTCAACCAATCAAATCACAGTTCACTCTCTGCGACAACGTTGCTCCCTCTGTTGCTGATGGTATTTTGCGGGACACAGTGCGTCCAACAATGGCGGACGTCACTTTAGCAACATTAGCAAGTCTTGCTAACAGGAAGTTAGCTGCCGACCTCCTGCAGCGACACGTATTTGTGTAATAGTGTAATTCCTGTCCATATTTAAGGTATTTAAAGACAGTTCTGCTTTCAAACAATTTCAAATAATGTTCAAATAATTGTAAACGTTACAGATTATAAGTATAATGCTTTTTCGCCCAACTAACACACATATATATACATATATTAGGGCTGTAAAGATTCATGGATTAATCCATTACTAACTGATTACTAAATAACTGGTCCACTATTTAGATAATCTGAATAATTTTTAAAAATGATTCAAACTAATTTGATTTCCAGCTTCTAAAACATGATCCTTTCCTCCAAACAACAAAGAAATCATGAAAAAATATACATAATTTTGGTTTGTGGACAAAACAAGACACTTTTCCCAACATTTTCTGACTTTTTTTTTTTTAACCAAACAAGTACTCCATCAATAATTGACAGATTAATTGGGAAAATAGAAAACAGTGTACTGTATATACAAGGAATTTTAACTGCTCTGTTAAAGTGAATGGGGAAAAGTTCATTCTAGGGAATAAAATAACACACACACACACACACACACACACACACAGAAGTCTAATCAAGGCCAGTCCCTGTGCTTCCTCCTGTTATTCTGCTGAACTCCACTTTCATTAAGAACAAGTGACAACAGCAATAAAGCAGGATGAAACAAACACAGTGGGCTCGGCCTCTCAGCACTTCTGCTCACCGTACAAACCCGCCGCTTCACTGAACCCCCGTGTGCTGCAGAGACAGAGACACGTTTAAGTCTCATCTGGTTAAATCTGTCACTGACGCCCCTCTCTGGAAACTTTTTGTCTCCAAAATCAGACCTTAAACTTTGTAATTTTGTCTGTCACCAGCAGAATCTGGACTTACAACATTCACCATACGGACAAAAGTATTGGGACGTCTGCCCGTGACACCGACAGGAACTGTAAGGACGTATTCAAATACAGATATTAACGTCTTCATTTTGGAAGACTTTCCTCGAAGTTTTCGAAGTGTTGCTACAGGGAATTTGTGCCCATTCATTCTGTAGAGCATTGATGAGGTCGAATCTGTTCCTGTTCATCCCAAAGGTGCTGGATGGGACTGAAGTCAGGTCACACCAAAGTCAAAGTCAAACCATGTCCTCGCTTTGTCCACAGACATGTTGGAATAAAAGCACCTTCCTCAAACTGTTGCCACAAAGTTGGAAGCAAAAAAATGTCCAAAATGTCTTGGCATAACTGAAGACTGTCCTTCACTGGAGGTAAGGGACAGAGACCAAAGCCTGGACTGAGTACTTAACAGGTGTGGACACTTTTGTCCACATAGTTCATTTAATACAATGGATTCTTAATGTAGTAATCGTCAGATTTTACACTTCTTACTAATGTTTAAGTGCATTTAAATGTAAAGTCTTCATTGACATGAATAAAACCTTTGTTCTATTTGACAGAGTTAGGGACACGACTGTTGTAAGTCAAGTTTACCTTAAGTTTCCCTTTAACTGGGCGCCAACTTACAATCCGGTTTGTTTTGTATGTTTATCGTCTGGAGTAGAATAAGGGGAACGTTTATCAGAGAGTTGAAAGACGTCAGAATACAGCAGGTAAGCAGGTACAGAGCATGAAACTGGCACTGGCGACGTTCATTTGTCAGAAACTTTTCCTGCCAACATGGTGGAGTAAACAAACAAACTAAGTCCTGCCACTGATTATAGGTTTTTAAATGGTCCCATCAGAGGCAGTAAATCCGCTAAAATGACGAGTTAGTTGACCTGTTCTGTCTTCACTTTGACTCTGGACTCTAAAACGTCTGCCGCCTCATATTTTATTTATCATGTCACTTGCAGACGCGGCAGCAAAAGCTTCAAAAGGGATCAGTCTGTCTGTTTGGTTATGAATTGAGTTGGAGCAGATGCAAAGACAGAAGACGTCCCTTTGCAAACTTGTCACAGATGTGTCGTCTCTGCAGACGCCATCATCGTGAGCTGTCTTCCGATGGCGGTTCGATCCCCATCAGTCCACGGCGGCTCATGGGACGCAGCGGCGGAAGCTTCCGCGGTTCACCTCCTGCTCAGGATGACGGGACGCTGCGTGTCTGAGGAGCAGATTTATGCTCCGACGAGCTCAGGACGTCAAAGTGACAGACGTACGTCCGACTCTGTGTCCATTCATAAACAATCAGCTACATTTAACAGGTTTTAATAAAGGAAAATGTTTCTATCTGCATCATGTTACGGTGGCCAGTAAGTGCAAACCTATTTCACAAAGTGTGACACACTTTGACAAAGGCTTGGGACAAATTTACCTCTAAAAATTACATTAAATAAATGTACAAAACTGAAATACAAACTGTTTGTCAGTTTGTATTTATTTGTTTTGTTTGTATAGAAATTTGTTTTCCGAAAATGTGCATTTTTCTCAACTTTTGCAAATTTGTTTTGCAATTTGTAAAATTGTTTATTTTGTAAAAAATTTTCTTAACTTCAAAATTTGTGTTATCGCTAAAATCTGTTTCAGTGTTTCGCAATTTTGCGTATTCGCACAACTTTTGTGAATTTGTTTTCAAGATTTGAAAACATGTTTCACGTTTTATACATTTGCTTTCTTAAATGTCAATTTGTCTAAAGTTTAGCAGATTTGCTTTCAGGATATGTTAAAGTGTTTCACATTTTGTAGATTTGTTCTCTGAAAATAGAAATTTGTCTTTAACTTATTAAAAAAATTTTTTTGGGGGGGGGGGTTGCAAAAATGTTTAATGTTATTTAAATGCGTTTTCTAAAACTTTAATTTCTTCCCAACATTTGCAAATTTGTCTCAGCCCTTGTAAAAGTGTTTCACATCTTGTAAATTTAACTCTGAACTCTTGCCTTTTCTGTGATCTTCCATAAATCTCCTGTTAAGTTTGAAGCCTGTCAAGCGAACTGTCGGACATATTATGTGTTAAACAGACAGACGTTGCTTGTATTTACAGATTAATTAAACGTAACTAACTTTAATTACTTCACGTCCTCCCTTGTCCAGCGTCAATACCGACGTCGTGCTCTTCGCTAATGGTCCAACCCAGACAAATGTCGTCTGCTCTAATTGTGTGAAAACGAGGCTGAAACAATACTGAGACGTATTCGTCTGACGATTGTAGCCGACAGATCGGCCTGCGGGGACTCATCTTAACCCACATCGCCACCGCGGCATTCACAGGCCCCAATTAACTGGTCAAACCATCAGCCTTCCCTGCTGACATCCTCATTACTAGCATCACCC
>JAFBJR010000374.1:961396-1041396 GCA_016785285.1 Brachirus orientalis | reverse complement strand
GTGAGATTAGTGGATGAACACACACACACACACGCGCCCTCAGCTTATCCTTCAAACACAGAAGGGATAATGTAAACTGTACATTATTCCCTGTAACAGCTAAAACTTTGTCCCCAAATGACAATTGGAGGGCTCAAATAAAAATATTTATGGATATTTTTAAACCCACTTTCGTCCGAATTTAGCTTATCATTTCATAATCTAAACAAATGTTTGGAAAAAAAATGAAGCATTACTAAAAGTCATTTTCAAATTCATATTCTGAATACGTGTGTTAATTAAATTGTATCTTCTCCGATGCTTTCTGCAATTTTAGTTGACCTAAAATATGAACATATATATATTTATAGCTGTTTCCCACTGTGGGGATTTGCTCAGTGTTTGAGCAAATTAGGCCAAATTCAAACATTCAACATTCAGTTTTTAACATTTTTAAACCACAGGGTGAACCAAAGTGCAGTACATATGATACAAAGTCAACAATCCACATCCGCGTAACGTAACAGCTTCATCCGCCCACATCCATGACGGCCCGTTTGTACGTGATCGTCCCAACATTTTGGGATTCAAACTGAGCGAGCGCCACGTAGCCTTCCAATCCAGAATCTAGTTGATGTCGTGGTTTTGTTTTAATGAAAGAGAGTGACAAGGAAAATGGCGTCAACACCTGTACGAGGCATCACTCAAAGACGGCGGTGATTTATAAATGTTTAAAGAAAAATGCTTCACTGACACAGAATGTCTTTTCAGTCGCAGAGTAGAAATGTGTAGCATCTCTCTGCAGACGCGGAATACGTAATGTTTACGCAACAAAACCTTTATACCACTGTTTACAGGGCTGAGGTGGAGCAAGTTGTGAGGGTTCAATTCCCAATTCTCAATGTGTGAATGGGTATGAAAGACATGTGATAGGAAATGCACTGCACAGAAATGCATTGTATAAATGGGTGAGTGACAAAAACTGTGGCGCACTTTAGTCCAGCGTGCCAAGGCCTTAGTTCACGACACAAAACGTACGCGAAAGCCTTTTACGTGCGCCTTCTCATCTCAAGACCAAAACTCCGACTGACACAAAGAGGGAGGAGGCATCACCTCAAAACAGGAAGTGGTCATTACGCACTTATCTAACCCTGGATTACAATGGATGGCCCCAATGAAAATAATAAGAATTATGGGCTGATTCACTGGGAAACACCAAGGACCCAAAGAATCAGGAACCAGAGCTAATCTCCTGGGAAAGACTTTCTGCCACTTTTTCCTGCTAAATTAAGACAATTATTTTCTTCAAAATAACTAGTGTTCTGCATCTGGTCTTGTTTCGACAGACTCTGTTAGCATTCATGTCAAACTGCACTTTGATGTCACAGAGTCTGAAACGTGCGTTGATCTTGATGAACTGACAGGAAGCAGAGAAACTTTTATTTTTGTCCTCAATTTCAGTGCAGTCTGTAGCTTCCTAATTAGCTTCCTTGCAGAATTGGAAAGTAGTTGTTCTCTCTTTGTTTTGTTTTACCTTACAAAAACTTTGAACGCCTGAAAGACAAATTAATGAGGAATAAAAGACAAACAGTGCTGTTCTAATAAAAAAAATTGAGCGGTAAATGAAATCCAGGGTGCGACTATGGAGGCGTTTGGTAAGAAATCAATCTTGTTTTGTTCTGCGACTCCGAGTATTTTCTGGAATAAAGGAGTGCTTCCTCTCTAAAGCACCGCGCAGCCACATTATATCCTTTAAAAGAGGCCACTTGGATGAGAATTAATCTACGCAGGGAGGATATTGAGCTTTACATTCACTAAAACCACACTGTGTGCTCCAGCCTGCAGTAATCATTCTGCAGCGTTAGCTTTCTGCACAGTGCAATCACATTATAAAGGTGTTCTCCACCAGTCAGGCCACTTGGATAAGCATAAATCTACATAGTGGCAATTTTTTCTCTCTCTCTTCCCTGCTATATATATATATATATATATATATAAGTAACCTAACCGCAATATGCTCCAACCTGCAGTCGTCACATTAAAGTGTCATCTCTCTAAAGCACTATGCAATCACATTACAAAGCCGCCCTCCATGAAACCAGGCACCTGGATAAGCATAAATCTACAGAGACAGATTGAATCCTCAGGCGTCCCGCGCGGCGCCGGAGGGCAGAGAAGGAAAGGGGAGTCTGTTAGCCGACAAACATCCCTCGGCCTTACATTAATCTGCATAAAGCACCAGTGCGGAGAGGAGGAGCAGGTTTTAAGCGGCCAACACGATGACGGCGACGGCAGCTGAGGCTTCGGGCTTCAGGCCGCTGACCTGCTGACTGGATTCTGCCGAACACTCGCCTCGAACCTCCTACATTTCTGTTTTTCCTTCTTTTTCCTCTCCTTTGCTTTAGGCCTCTACATCAATTCATTCTTTCCTTGTTTCCTTTTTTTAAATTCCCTTCCCTCATCTTTGCCCTGAAGTCCTGTCTTCCACATTCCTTTCCGACCTTAAATTGAGTTTGTTTCCTTTCGATCCCCACAAACAATTAAATTTCCTCTCTTTTCTTTTTCCTTCATTACCATTTTATTTGGTAGAGTTTACGTCTCCGCTGCTGTGATCTGCTTTCCTCCTCTAAATACCATCAAACAAAGCTGTTACAAGCCAAATAGCTCTGCAAGCTACTGTTGGGAAAAACTGTCATTACGTACGTTGCAAGGTTTCTGAATTCTAGTTTGAGGTTTAAGCCATAGAAATAAATGGGGGGAAAAATGGAGGCTAATGTGAAATCACAAAACCACCAAAGGGAACAATTGGAGTTAAAGCTGCTGTCAGTAAAGCTATCTTTGGCTAACTTCCTGTTAGCATTCTCCTCCCTCCAATTCCTCCATTTGGTGTGTTCCATGCCAAACAAACACTGCTACTTTTACCGTTAATATAAATTTTGTCATATTTGTTTCACTGTAAACGAATCGTACACATAGTACTGTTTAGGTTTTTTAACAAAATCCAATGATAAGCATCAATACTGACCAGGATGGCTAACAATAGCTAGCCCCAGATTTTTTTTTTTCCCCCCAACTACTGAACTGGAACTCAGGGAACTTGTACACTTTATCAGTGTTACACACTGATAGTTGTTGTTATAGTTTTCTGTTACATTACACTACAAAGGTTGACCTAATTTGGAAAAAGGTGATGTAATATAACTGGGAAGCAGACTGGAATATTTTTGTGTAATTCTGGATCTCAACACCAGTAATGAGTTGTAAAATTGCCAACAAAAGCCAAATACACCATGTAGACATTTCATTTATCTTTCCAGGACTACATTTCCCGGCATCCATTGTTGCAGTAAAGTTTTTTATTTTATTTTTAATCTTAAAATGAAATGGCCAGCCACGTATTTGGTGTTTTGATCAAGAGTTACAGCCACTTCTATGGCATCCAGTTAACGCTGGTGCCTTTCAATGGCGTCATTTATATGAAATGCATTGACGATGCAGCCCACTGATATTGATATTATTTAATTTGACAATTTTTTTCTGCCTTTATAGTGTGGATTACTTTAGCATTAGCACGTACGCTAACTGCCGTTGCCTAGCAGCAGTGTTCTCATGACGCGTCGCGTTCAAAATGCCCCACGATGACGTAAACAGATGCATTTGCATGAAGCCGATTAAAAGCGTTAGCTAATGCTAATTAGCCTTTTTGTTAGCACAAGTCAAAGTACTAGCTTTTTTTGTCGTCTGAATGTGGATTTTGTTGCTCTTTAACAAAGTGGTTCTCAAACTTTTTATACCAAGTACCAAAAATATTGAGCTCAGTGGTGTAAAAAGGCCGAGCAAAGTCAGATACAGACTTTTCCTCCAGCTGGTACCACAGTTTGAGAACCATGTTTTAATATATGAAACTCTGTCACCCTAAATTATTTGACTGTTGTGTACAATGTGTAGTTTTTCATTAGTTAATCACGTGGATCAGTTTAAAATCTAAACATACTTTTAATTAAAACCAGCAAACCAAAGCAAATCGCTGTGAAAATGGAGTTGCAGTAATTACACACATTTGTATTCCTGTCTCTTTGCCTG
Organism: Brachirus orientalis; assembly: GCA_016785285.1. NCBI lineage: Eukaryota > Metazoa > Chordata > Actinopteri > Pleuronectiformes > Soleidae > Brachirus > Brachirus orientalis. Next base: position 1,037,334 of record JAFBJR010000374.1, on the reverse strand, counting down.
ATAATGCCTCAAGTCATTACTGCAAATATTATATTATGAGCTTAAGTTTGACATTAGCGTCCTTTTTAACATCTCCGAACCTCCACCGCTATAATTCTCTGCTCTCTATTTGAACATTAAAATGAGAAATTATATTCCCCCCCACCCCATCTTCATTTTCCTCTGTCTCCTGAGCTAAGTTATGCATCTCAGCAGCCTGAAGGCAGACGAGCTGCTGCCTCACTAATATGAAACGGCGTCTCCTGTGAAGCTGACAATAATGCTCTGGAGGTAATTGGGGTCTTTAGTTTGTCTCTCTCTCTTAATAGCAGAAGTCGGTGCGAGTAACCGGACAAAAAGAAAAGGATCATCCTCTGCACAACTTTATATATTTGTCTGACTCGTGTTAAGACGCCATGACAAAATGAGTCGATCCCATTACTGATTTTTACCCTTAAGTCTTCCCCTTGGAACTGAATTGAATGGAGTAGTGGTTAAAATTTACCCCCTCAACAGCTAGACATGTCATGACGTAGGTGGGCGCAAAATATTCTCACCTGAGATTCAAAAATACTGTGGTTCAACAACCAACGAGTCGGCAAAAGGTGTCAAATAACTGATTTATACTGATGGACAAATTAGCACATTAGCGCTAGTTATATTTTCTACAGCCACGTGTCAGCAGATGTCCACTAGCGTCTGCGTAACGTAAATATCGTAAACCCTACGTGGTCGTACGTCGACACCCTATCACTACACGGGATTCTACTAGACATTTGTTGCGTCTCCGTTCCGCTGCTGCTGCGCACGCTTGATCCGCCGACACCCACCGCAACAGGGAATCTCTCGCGGTAATTGAAAAAAAAAAAACTACACATGTACTGCAAACGCGGGATTAGCAAGAGTGTCGTTGAAGAGTGTCAACACAGGGGCTTTTACTTTGAAAAGAACCGGACATTTAATGTTGCATCAGCGTTTGACGTCATGCAGCAGGATTGAGCTGCTACGTGAGGGATATGCATTCAGTGGAATTCTGAGGTAACACTTCCTGTCCAGCTGGTGGCGCACTCTTGTTTTGGTAAAAAAAACCATGGAAACTTGCTTTAGCTTATAAGGGCAAGTCTTCAGCGCTCAAAGAACACAAAGACATCCGTGAAATGGGGAATTCCTGGTGAGAAATCGCGGCTTTCACACTTAGAGGTGTCAAACACTAGAGTAGACTGACATAGAACCTTGTTTGGAACCTGAACGGAACCTCGGGCATGTATGCAAAAATGAGAATTTAAAAAGTTAGACCCGTCGCTTACACTCAAACCTGCTCTCAGAGTCGTGATACCCTCTGTACGCAGAGGGGACAAAGGTTCGCGTTAGCATCTGCGGTGCTGGAGCCCCTCCGTTTTTAAAATCACGTCTGTCAGTGATTGGACCCGAGCGTCACCTCTGCTGTTCACCCCGTCACTCGCTGTAATTGTCTGAAAAACTCCTGCAGCACTGATTACAGGACGGATCATTGTGTGTGTGTGTAACTGTGTGTGTGTAGTTTACTGTACGTGTGTGTGTGTGTGTGTGGTTTCCGCCTTGGTCCCCATTCTGTGAATGCAAATTAGGGCCACATACACATTAGTTACGTGTGACAGGAGCCACTGTGTAAAGGGCCGGCTGTGCTACGAGCGTTAGCATGTGAAGCTAACGAGCCAAATGGGCTGAGAGAGATTCTCTGACACGGATGAACGGAGAGCAAAAGTGTTTGCTGTAACATCCTGTAATGTTTTCTGTTCTAAAAGGCACTTTCATTTACCATTATGTGTCATGTAATACTTCCTGTACTACTATGATATAGGCTGCTGTATAAAATGAAAGAAATGTACTGTACTCTGTTGCTTTTCTTACATTTAATTTTAAAATTTCATTCACAATTGCTACACTTAATTTCATTTTTACTGCACTGTGTTTCACTCTGCTGTGACATTACATCACATGTTGACCAACATATACAGTAACATTTTACTATACATGAACTACACTTACTCTAGTACCATTATATATTATATTTTTAATGTTATTTTAAATAAATTCTGTATACATGTATATTGGCACATTTTTGCTGACTTGCATGTTTGTATCATATACATATACAATGTCCTATTGAGCAAATCTGCCTTTTTTTTACACTACAGCATATCTCAAAGCTGTTCTTGATACACTGTAGCCAAATAAACTACACTATACAATAAAAAAGCACTTACGTTGATAAACTAATGACTGTTATTGAACCTCTGTTTGGCATCAAATACAGGTTTTGTAACATAACAATGAAGAATTTTGTCTTTTGCGGTCACTGTTCTCCCTGTACAGCAGTTATTCACTGAATTTTAAATTACTGTACCAACTATATATCTACAGTACAACAGACCTCCATCAGTCTTATTGTAAATATTGAGATAAATGAAATTTGTGTGGCCGGCAGAGTAATTGTGAGATGGTGTAAGCTTCTACACAAGCCAACATTTGACAAAAAACATTATTTTAAGATTCTGTTAAACAGTTTTACAGTAAAGAAACACCTGAGCTCATGATAAAAAAGGTTATTGGTAGAATTAATTTGCCACAAAAACAACTCTGTGGCATTAAGGGTGCAAAGAAACTTGTCAAAACAAAGAATTAAGTTGAAATAGAATTAAAACACTACAAAAAAAAAAACACATCATCATCATCATCTCTATAGTTTTGCACAAAATGAGCATTTCCCGCATGTTCCTACCAACCATTGGAAAATGGCTCATCATTGTAGGAGTGATTGACAAACAGAAAATCCATGGTCAGGGAAGAAAAGAGGAAGAAGAAGAAAAAAAAATAAAAGGGAAAAAAACACAAAAGTTAAGGAAAGTACCTTTCTTGTGAGTAGCCTCATTTTTGGAGCCTTTGGGGTCTAATAAAACAAAAGATCAGAATTAAACACAGCATTATTCTAACAACACGTTACCAACGATACGTTGTTTGTCCTCGTTAAGGAAAACAACCGCTTTGTCTTAATCAAGGAGCGGAACAAGACAGCAAGGCTCGGTCATCTAAGGTGTCGCACTGCTGCCAACGCTCAGCGGGGGGAGAGTGTGTGGCAGTGGGGTCGACTTAGGGAGGGCAAGAGGGGGAGGAGGAGGAGGAAGAGGAAGAGGGAGGGCAACATACTTTAAAAAAAAGGCAATAGCAAGGAAGGAGGGATGCATGAGTCTGTGGAGGAACAATCTACTGCCATACTGCAGCGGGCGGGAGAGGAGAGGCGATGCACTGTAAGATGAAGGGGGTTGCAATGCAGTTCTGTCAAGAGGAGCTGAAGTACGACTAGCACAATGCACTACAGGAGATGCAAGAGGCCAGAAAGACAGAGGGACAGAGACAGAGATACGGAGATACAGAGAGAGAGAGAGAGAGAGAGAGAGAGAGAGAGAGAGGGAGGAGGAGGGCAGGCGGGAGAGGAGAGGCGATGCACTGTAAGATGAAGGGGGTTGCAATGCAGTTCTGTCAAGAGGAGCTGAAGTACGACTAGCACAATGCACTACAGGAGATGCAAGAGGCCAGAAAGACAGAGGGACAGAGACAGAGAGACGGAGATACAGAGAGAGAGAGAGAGAGAGAGAGAGAGAGAGAGAGAGAGAGAGAGAGGGCGGAGATACAGAGAGAGAGAGAGAGAGAGAGAGAGAGAGAGAGAGAGGGAGGAGGAGGGCAGGGAGAATGCAAAGACTACATGTCAAACTGGCTTCCTTTACATTTCAGCCTCATTTGGCCTTTGAAAAAATTACACTTTTCAATTCATTTTCTTTGGGGGGGTGGGGGAGGGGCAACAGGTCGATGGCGAGTTCACTCGACGGATTCCCCAAAAATGAAATGAACGGCACTAATGAAGTCTCCACAGGGGATGCCCCGTCCCTCAACTCCAGCTGCAGCAACGGCGCCGTGACACTGAAATGGAACCCCGCTCTGTTTCCTCAAAATGGACGCCATTAATTTGAAGTCGTTTGGCTGACATGGAGCCCATCGCTTTGACAAAGGGTGCTATACTTCTGCCCCACCAAGAATGCTAATCGTCCAACTTCCCCCCGTAATGGGCTACATAATTTCAGCCGCACCAATTAAACTTTTAGCTCGCAGAGCGAGTTATTTATGACAAGAAAATGCTGACTTCCTTCTCACTGTTCACTCCAGAAAAGTTACTATCTGTTCTGCAAAGTCTTGTTTCTGAAAAGCCACTTTTGGCACTTTTTTCCTTTACACAGTTTTAGCACTACTCGGCTCCATTCTACTTTTCCTTTTGTTTGCTTTTCCTTTAGTGATAGTACCTGATGCTATTTTTAGTACCTGCTCTGTCGAGCCGAGCCGATACTAAAATGCGACGTCTCGGCCACTGATTGGTCAGAGAGCGTCGTCACTGGAAGAGTCGCGAGCGCGACAAAGTCCGGCACAAGAATCAAAGCGAACGATGTTGAACTGTAGATGAGTTAAAAAGACTTGAAAATCCTGAAAACATGCGTTAATCTGCAACATTTAACAAGGACATTTGTAAAATGTCCATATTTAACAGAGGAGTCTGGTGTATTTAGCGACAGCGCTGCTGAAAGACGGAGATGGTGAGCCCAATCACAAGCTGTTCAGCCGGATTTCACTTCAGCGACTGTGTCAGACGGAGTCTGTGCTCCGCTCATGCAGGAAGTACTGAACCATTCAGTGAACTCATCTGTTTAGAAAAGTGAGGAAAAAGAAAACAACTGCTTTGACCGTCACGTGTTTGTGTGTCACACCACTTAACGGCAGTTTCTACATTGATCCCGCCCACCTTGCAGAGGAACTATGAAGTCATGGAGAGCAACGTGTCTAATACCAAACCGAGTAGAGTTGAGCCGAGCCGTGCTGGAACTGTAAAATGGAAAAGTGTAGAAAACCCTTCAGCTACTTCACCGCCACTATGTTTTGTGGGAAAACTGTGCTTTAAAATAATTTAGGTCCAGATGAGACTTCATCATAGAAGTAGTCTGCATCCACACTACCACCACACAAGGAAATTTTACCATTTAGTTTCAATGGGCAGGTAAACATGTGCCAGTGTAAACAGGCATAAGATTATCTCCTCTAAAGTTCTTACTGCTGCTAATGAAGAACAAAACAATGGTGAAAAGTCAGAGCAGGAACTTCTTTGATCCGACCAACAATGTCTTTCTGCCTTTTTATGTGATTTGCTAACTTTTAGCCATCGCTACTTCCTCAGTGGTTTACGCCTCTATGGTCTTTTACGATGGTTATTAGGAAATGAAGAGGATTTACGTACAATGCTTTTTTAAAAACATTTCAGAAAGTAATTACAGACCAAAGCTTTGTTGAATTCGTCTTTAAGACACAAGGATGAAGAAGGTCACAAAAATCCAGCTTGTCACTCTTCAGCTTTTAACCTTTAAGCTCCAGTGTATAACCATTTTCAGCCCAACTCAAAATTGTCTCTCTTCACTTTACTTCATGCTGTGTAGCTGCTGAGCCTCTGCCTCCATGAGTTGTGACGTAAAACAAACTACTTCCTGTGTACGGCGGCTGAATGTCGCCCGGTGACACAAGAATAAAAACGATAACTGCTATATTTAAAATTGCTTAATCTGCAATGTGTGAACTTATTTGACAGTGGACTATATCCACGGAGCGTCACTTATAACTTCCATTAAATATATGTAGCTCCTTAACTTCTGGTTAGTTGCCGTTAGGGCGAAACTCGGACTTTGTAAGGTAGCGTTAGCAATTAAAATTTCCGATATTAATGAAAAACATATACATTTTGTCTTTTAGAGGTTGTTTAGGTTGTTAGTCCTGGGATTCAACATGCTTAAAATGAAAAAGGCATTTAAATTTCAGTGGTGAGGGATCACCAGCAGAGCCACTGCTAAATTCTATGATTCATGGCTAAATGCTCTTGGTAACCTTTGCAGAAATTGACTTTAGAACATCTCTGCATCTGTTTGTAGCTGTAGTTGCCTTACCGAAAACCCAGAAGTGACCACGCTTACAGTCAATTGTTGGAATGTAATGGACATTTGCTTGGATTTAGACATTCTGCATTACAGCTTTAATCTTCGGGTAAAATAACCCTGACGTCACATACCCAAGTGTCTGATGATGAGCTTTGAGTGAAATGGTCTTTCCACAAATATCCTCATGTAAAGGTCAAACACCGTGCAGCTCATTCTGACCTTCAAACACATAATGGTTTTGTTGATCACGATCACATCTGTGCCATTTGGCCACACGTGCATTTCTGACCGAGTCATTCTCGACAAAAGTTGAGAAATATCCCCAAGCGCAAACTGAACGACTTCATTCTCTTCCAGCTGCTTACATACAGGAGTTTATGTTTTTCCCTTCCACCGCTCAGACTTGATGATTGATGTCCTATTTTGCTTCCGAACTGCACTGAACTGAGTAAAACCAGGCCCGGCCTGCTTTGCTGTACTTGACAACTGCCACTCTGAGGGATGGCGACCGTGTCGAGCAGAAGTCTGGGAGCAATATTGTAATCTGTCATTGTCAGCAAGGGGGTACAAAAAAAAAAAACTATGGGAAACTATGATTCTAAGATAGAAAGTCTTGGTCGTGACCATAAACTGTTGTAGACAGGTGACTTTAACTCCATAATCTGCCTGAATACATGAAAGGTATTTTTTCCTCTGTGCTCTGCAGTCTCTCCACATCAGTGCTAAACCTGGGTTTAGGCCCCGCGGCCAGACGGTCTGTCGAACATCCCAACACCTGATCCTGATCCTGGCATTAAAACCGCAGTAGCTTCTTTTGTCTGCAGGAATCTCATAATACCAGTTAACTACTCACACTGAGCAGAATCAATTCTCCTGCTGGATTTGTGAGTGGAGGGTATGGATGGACGTCGGGATGGAAAACAAGTGTTTTTGTGAGATGAGTACAGGGGGTTTTCCGGGCTTTGCTGAACTCCCACGGCTGCGTGCATCGGCTGCTGTGATTCCTGATAGTTCCACGGCAGTAAACACTTTTACGGCGACCCACTCCTTCAGGTCGTTTACACCGACATGTTGGGCTTTAACCTTTTTTTTTTTTTTTTTCTCCTCAAGCTGGTAATTAGAGGTGTGATGGGTTTCTGGGGGAAGAGTGAATGGCCTTTTATAAAGCTGTAATCCCTTCCTTATAAACTTATTAGCCATGGACCAGTGGACTGCAGAGGCAGGAAGACGGAGTAATGAAGCCATCAAGTGTTTTTACACATCACACATTAACCTTGCATCGCCTCCAGCTGCAGCAGTTCCATGTTTATGCTATCTTAAAGATCTAGAATTAACTGTAACGATGCAAGATATTTATTGTGGACGGTGGTGGGAGTTTAATTTTTGAAATGATGGCCGATTTGACCAGTGCTCATCCAGTTCTTTGTGAAATTCCGGCCTTGTTTTGTTTCATTTAATCTCCTCCACTCTTTGAGCCCGTCTCCACTGACCTCATACAACTGGCTGCCTTTTTTTGCCATTATCCGATTCAGTATTCTTCTCATTGCTGCCTTTGCCGTTCCGCCTCATCTTGCTAGACATTGAAGCGTGATCAATATTTCTGTCATAACTCCCAGGAGAGAGTCACCTCTGAGACAACATTAAAACTCCTCGCTCCATGCAATATACTCCCTCCATCCAAATTTCCTGCCTTGTAAAAGATAAGGCCATTACCTAGAACACAAAAAGAGCCAGAGCACCTTCCTCCTCCCCCTCACAATCCTCTGCTAGTTTACTGAACGTAGGGGAACGAGTGGGCTTTACAGTTTACGCCTACTAGCTGCTTCTTCACGTCTGCTGCAAATGGTAAAAAAATATAAAAATAGCAACGCTCAGTCCCAGTGGAAACTGTGTTAGCATCACAACGCCGGCCTTAAGCTAGTGGAAAACATCCTGTGTAGTGTGAAATCCTAGATTGCACTTTTGCCATCTTTGGTAATCAACCTATTTAGCCGTGCTCCATTTCATGTTTTCGCCCTGCAGCCATCCCTCCATCCCACACTCATTACCTTATGCCCATTAATCCCATTAAGTAGCCATTAGACAAGTGCTGATAACAACAAATGGACGTCAAGCTCCGGCAGCTAATAACTACAGTCCCACCTCGACTCATTCAACCCCTGCAAGCAGAAAAGGAGGTGCAGAGAAGGAGGTATAGAAGAGTGGAGTATATATATGATGTAACAGAGGAAGAGGTGAGAGTGGAGGAAAAGGAAGCAGAAAGGAGGAAATGAAACATGTAAATGTAGCGCCGCAATGTATTTTTTTAAAGGGTTTTTCTGTTTTAGTTTTTTATTTTTTTTATACTGATCATCACTGGGATTTAAGAGTGAGGAGGACGGGAGCTTTGCCAGACCAACCATGGGAGCTGCGTGTAATAAAAGGATTGTCTCTGATCTGAGGCAACGACTCTGGATGTTCAAGAGAGCTGAAAATGAAAATGAAAAGCTGCTGACATGGACGCACACGACCCCCCAGTGCACTCCGAGTTTGAGGTCCCCGGTTCATTTAAGGTCCTTTCACTGGTTCCCATCGTCCACAAGAATATGAAGGACGACCCAAAACAATACTACTTAGTATTAAATGTCCTCCACCAGGACACGAGTGAGGGCTGCAAATGTCTGCCAAACAGTTGGGACATTCATTCACTCATTCATTCGTTCATTGTCTACCACTTCATCCTCCACATGAGGGTTGAGGGGGTCGCTGCAGCCAATCCCAGCTGACACTGGGCAAAAGAGGGGGTTAAAAACCCAGGACTGGTCACCGTTCACTCTCTCATTCACACCTACGGTCAATTTAGAATATCCAATTAAGGACGATATAAGACCCTTAGTGTATGATAAAATATCCCTTTACTGCATTTCCTTGCTGAAGTCAATCCAAACGTAGAAATATACTCAACTGCCACCAGGGGGCAATTCTGCTTGTTGCAAAGAAACGTCAATTTGAATGGGAGTCTATTGGAAAACGTCCGTACATCTCTTTTGTACGATAGGTTGATGATATCAGGTGGTAGTTTCAGTCCTCCTTCAATAGCACATGGTGAATTTTGGTCACATTTAAAAAAGGAAAATATATGATTAAGTACGACACATGTAAGAGGACCCCAGTGTGATTGACCACTGGTTTTGTCAAACAGGAGCCTGGTTGCATTACATGCCTCACCTTCCATTTACAAACCCTAAACATAGTGCTGGCCAACTATGTTTACAATTCCCGAGGCTTCATATTCTTCTTTTAATTCTGAAACTTGGACTCATGAGTCATTCTACTAGTGTACCTAAACCCCTAAATCGCCATTTTCAATGTCTAGTTAATGTTATTTGATAATCCAGGTATCTACAAACACCAGCTACTGCATTCAAATTTTGTTTTCTTGGTCCACACTTTTGTGACCCTCTCCCAGACTCCTCCCACTGTCAAACTCTGGCCCGCAGGCCAAATTTGGCCCACAGTGTAATTATATTTGGCCCTCTAATGACTATTAGAGCTGGCCCGCCGGTATTATCGCCTACAGCGCATGTGCTGCTAATACTATAAAGCCCAGAATGCTCTGCTGGTGTTTTGGCATGAAAATACACACTTCACATCAGTTGGTGGTGGTAATGCACCAATTTGCTGCTTGCCAACCGCCAAGAAAACCCACAAAGAAGAAGAAGACAGCAGTCATAGCGAGCAATATTAAGTTATATATTGTATAGTATTAAGCCTTGCTTGTTCCATATTCAGTTGTTAAGCAAAACTTGTTTGGGTCCATATGAAAAGGTTGATTGTTGTATCTGGAGGAAGATTTTTTTTTCAATAAATATCAATGTTGGCCCGCGACTTTGACCTAGTTTTGAATTTTGGCCCACTGGGTATTTGAGTTTGACATCCCTGTCTTAAGTGTCAGATTTCACAACCAGACCACGCCCCCTGCACTTGTCCCTACTCTCCCTACCTCCCGCCCACTTCTTGGCATTTTTCAAATGTGGGGGAAATGGGCGTTAGCTTCAGAAGACAGTGGATTAGTTCCAATCTCATATTTCTGGTACGGAAAGAGAAAAGATTCTGTGGTTTTTGTTTGTCTTCGCCCATTCAGCACATACTATGAGTATCTGTAGAAATTAAAGGGATTGTGATAGCGGGCGTCAGTATAAGTCGGCAAAAACATGCGTAGGGAATGTGGAGATGAAAGGGGGAGGGTTAAAGTCACAGAGGTGATGGATAGCACCGACCGACCACCGACGGATCTCTGTTTCTTACAATAACATTTATTTTATGGACAACTCGTTCCAGCCGTAATAATTATTATTGTGGACAAAAATCATATTCATTCCTGTAAATAAAATGCTAGCATTCCCTCATTCAATCACTTTTCTGAAGTTAGTCCCTGTTCTTTTAAAGAGAACATTCAGTGGAAAATCATATTTCTGATGTTTTTTGGTGTGTCCCCGTGTCCTTCCTGTATCTAAACATCACTAAAGTGTCACAATAAACACTTCAGCCACTTCTGACAAAGAAGGGCTTCTCTGTTTACCTGAGCTCGAGCAAGCGGTTTTGAAAAGTCCAGTTTAGTTACGTAACTAGCACATTTGCCGTGCAACGAACCCTCCCCCAACAGCTACTCCTGCTCATGGACGTGAACATTCAACCTGAAGAAGAAGAAGAAGAAGCAGCACCGCGGAGGAGTCAGTCAGCTGGTAGCTGGCCAATCACAAGAGACTCAGTGGGCGGGCATTAGCTCAGAAACAGAGCTGGCAGAGAGCAGCAATAATCTGTCTTAATCTGAAGAGACTGTGAGGTTTTTGACCATAAATATTATTTAATTTATCTAAGTATACAACAGTAATCTCCATTTTTGGTTCAAAAAGACCATTCTATGTGACCTTTAATATTTTTTGTCATTATGTTAGTTACAATACTATATTATTCTAATTTTATTCAATGAATAATTGTATTGTATTGGGATTTTTGGTTGCTTGCTTTGTAGTGTATATGCTTTTTATTTATTTTAAATTTTATATATATTTAAAAAAAAAAAAAAAATCAATAGCCGGCTCACTAGCAGCTCATATTAGCTGGGCATAAAAGCAGAAGCTGAACTCGCAGCCATCGGCCTCGCTGCCTCTCCGCTTGAGTGATGAGGAAGGACAAGGTTATGGCGGAGAGGGAGAGGGGAGTCGCAGCTGAAGTCTGTGCCATTCATCAAGTGTGCGCACACACACACACACTCAACACCTTCCCCTCAGTGATTCTCTCACTCTGTGCCTCCCTCTCTCATATTTTTCATCCGTGCACGACCATGTGACCAGTCATTAACCAGAGCTGGGAAGACCCACTGTTGCTGCTCTGCCACATCTCCTTCTCCTGCTGAGGAACGATACTGTATCGGATCTGCTCCGTGAGCCTCGCCGCCGCCTGCACACCTGGTCATCCAGGTCGAAGGAGTCTAGTTTGTTTCACGAATCAGTGGAATCGGGGAAACAAGGCTCAAACACAGAGGAGGCCTTGGAGGGGAGGAATGAGGGAGGGAGGGAGGTCGGAGGAGAGGGGAGGGGAGGATGGATGGTGCGGTAGCTGTACTAATGACCTTGTCTTTCAGCAGTGAAAATGGATATTTAAGGGGATGCGGGAAGAAATGGCAGGGCAAAAAACACGAGTTATATAAAGTGGACGGGATTAAGGGCAGGGACGGGCAGTGTGGTAGAGACAAAAAAAAAAAAAAAAAAAAAACCATTAGAAATAAAGGAGAACGGAAGAAAAAAGGTCAATGGTCAATAAAAGGATGCAAGAAAAGATTCAACTGATGCAGGATTAGAGGAGGAAAGGACGCATGAAGTCATGGATTATAAATGGTTTGTCCTAAATGTGTCAGGAGTGTTTGCTCTGCTCTGTCTCCGATGGAGGAACCTGTTAAATCAATCGCCCCCCCCCCCCCCCCCCCCCCCCCCCCCCCCATATTCTGGAACCTGTTAAATCAATCCCCCCCCCCCCCCCCACAGTCATGATCAGTGTAATATTCTTTCATGCCAGTACATTCACAGCTTCGGGCAAATCTCATCTTTCTCTCTCTTTCTCTTTGCGTCCCTGTCCTCCATCCTCTGTTGCTGCAAAATTAGCAGGACAGGGTCTCATTTCATTTCATTTGATTTGAGTGTTTGTGTGTGTGTGTGTGTGTGTGTGTGTGTGTGTGTGTGTGTGTGTGTGTGCAGGAGAACTTACAAAATTACAAAAAAATGGAAAAACAAAATCCCACAGAAGACACTACGTATTCCGACACGCTGCCATTAACGTTCCCCCCGGGAGTCTCCGTGTTCGACAACATGGCCGACATGACGTTTTTAACTCTTGTGAACTCGGAAATAATGGCTCTTGAAACAAAGCTAACAAGCTAATTAGTGAAGATTCCCTCTATAAAAAAAACTAAATAAAAGCACTATATCTGCCAAATGAACATTGACGTTTAACCAAATTTGTCCAGAATTCGTGTTGAAGCTCTTATCAAATGGCACTTGAATCCTAGCAAGCTAACAAACTAAGACGCTAAGTAGCTAGGGAGTGAGGGTAGCAGCTTTTAGATTTTCATGCCAGACTTTAGCAGTAAAAGGACACTTCATGAACTCACTCCATGTAGCTTTTTTTAAAAAGAAAAAAAATCAATAAATAAAAATCATATAAGTTTTCCAGAATCATATAAGTCCTATTTAAATTTAGAAATAATTCCAGTGCCCAACACAAGTCTCCTAGCAAGCTAAAAAAAAAAACTGTCAAGTAGCTAACTAGCTAGTGAGTCAGCTCAGCAGGTTTAGGATACCTAATTTTTTACAAATTTCCCAAATATCAAGTTTACCTCTGTTTATATTTATATTTATTACATTAATGTTATGTACCCACAGTGTGACTTTTCCCAAGTTGCTAACGCGTGTTGGCATTTAAAGGCAACATTTGACAAACTAGCCAAGAAGATTTGCTCTTTGTTAGTTTATTTTACTTGCTAATCAGCTAAGTAGGTAGCAAGTAATGTAGCTAACTGATAAATATGCTTAAATGGCACACAGCCTTCTCATCAGCTAATTAGCTTAGCCTCTAACTGGTGCTAGCATCTCCACTGTTTATATCGGCCAGTTAAATGAGCTCTGAATTTATTCAGATTTGAATTGAATTCTGCACCGTTGTAGCATTTAAAGATTCTTTTTAGTTTTTTTTCGCTTGTTTATTCACGTAACGTGTACATCAACCTTAATGAAAATAACAACCTCTTTTTAATCTAATTGGTTAATCTTAAACTAAACTAGAGTTCCAGGACAACCAGGGGTCCACAAGAGGTCCATGAGCGTCTGACACACATGCGGATTAACCTTAACTATTCAAAACAACTGTTTTTAATGAACATCCTTTACAAAATGACCTTATTCCTGCATCTACCTACTACTACTTTATTGGTACTATTACTAATTATTATTATGACGGAGTAGCATGAGTTAAAAAGTAGAGAAGGCATTTTTACGACATTTTCTAAGAATGTTTTGATTTTTGTGGCGATTTAGCCGCAAAAATGAAGAGGCATTGGCAGCGGTTTGCACCTCCGGACCGTCTATTACTATTATTATTATTCTCACTGCTACCATAGTAATCCTTCATCCTGGCCCTGCACTACCGACTGCTCATGCTGTGCAAGTCAGCTACACTGTTTTATGCCTTTTATTAAGGGGCAGAGCTGTCAAGCTGTTTATTTCATGGCTGTGATTAATGCAGTGATGTCATTAGCTGGTAGGGAAAACACACACACAGTGAGGGAAAAACTGCACAACGCGCAATAACCACTCTGTCGACCTGACAGTCTGCGAATTCCCATCATCCCTGTCTGCTAACAGTGACACCATTAGCTGAGTGGATTACATAAGAGGTGTCCTTATTCTCCTGAACGTGGATCCACTATTTCAAACAAAAACCAAATGTGTGTTTTGACTCATAAGTCAAATTTTCTGCATTGAGAGGAAAAATTACGTCACATGGAGGATTCTTATTATTCTCCGCCTGTCTAATGTACTGCCAGAGAGTACTTACATCCGCCGCATTCAACTTTTTTTTTTTTTTTTTTTTTATTACATCACATTAGAGGAATGGAACAAAACATAAAAGCTATCAAGTCCAATAACTGTCCCGTCAGCCTGTTTAAATCCTGATTTGTAAAGGTCAGTGCAGCACTAGACTCTTTTAATCACACTGGTTGCCAACCAGAACAAAGACGAGATCAATTTTTCAAAGGTAAAATGGAAAATTGACTCACAATGATGCCGCATAAAAAAAAAAATAAAAAAAAAAAGGAAAAACCCCGAACAAACAAATTCATGGCAGGTCAGGAAGGACGAGCAGTTGCTGCTGTTTTTGCAGCCGCAGCAGGTTTAATAATAAACTCAGTCACGGTAAAACCCCCTTCAGTCCCTCCCAGTCCAGTCTACCATGAGCTGAGATTCCCCTCATTTAATGGCTTTTTTTTTTCCCATTTTGTGGCCTCAACAGGAAAAGGAAACAACACTGACAAACACGAGCTTTGCTTCACTGACGCGTACTCGACTCTACTCCGCTTTGTTTACCTGTGTGTTCAGTGTACAAAATATTACCACGCCTTTTTAATTTTTACGTGACAAGATGAAAGGGCAGATGCAAACAGGTTTCCCCACGTCCCACGGTAAGTGCAGGCAGCAGCTGGGCCAATCAGTAACGAGATAAAAATGCATCATCCCTCCAGGTTTCATCAGTTCCAATGGTGGAGGTTCACAGACTGGACGGCCGCTGTGACTTCTGACACTCATTGTTGACAAAAATCAGACCAGCACAGGAAACAGTGCAACAAATGCATCAGAATAGCCAAATCAAATTTGACATTTACGAGATTTGGTACATTTCTAATTAATCCAATTTGTATTTATACCTAAAATCGACATCTTTAAATCAAAATTTATACTCAAATATTCTCTCACAGATCCCACTGCTCTGATTTTGATGAAACGTAGAGGGAAATTACATGTACCTCTTCCTACTGATTGGAAAAAAAATACATTTATTTCCAAAGCCACTAGAGAAACTACTATACAGTATATTAACAGGAAATGCAGGTCTATACTGCAATATCTCATAAAGATCTGTCATTGTATCACAAGGGTACCAATATTTTGTACACTCAGAAAACACATGTGACCTAAATACGTGGCAGTTGAAGTAAGTTAACAGTTATGGCATCATTTAAATAGATAGTTCAGGATTTTGTAGTGTGGTCACATGAGGTCAGTGCTGACTTTGCCATACACACCACCAGTGCACCGTTGAACCAGTCTGAGATTTGGATGCTCATTCTTACTAAAACGCATAAAAACCGATTTTGGCAACTGAACAAGAGGCTGCCTGGTTAAGTCTGCAGTGTTTTAAGAATACGTTTCAGGCTTCATTTTGCCGTTAGATAATGTTTTCTGGCAGGTTTCTTAAACCTTTCGCAAACCGTGTTGTCCCACACTAAAGTCCATAATGAAAATTAGCGATTTCATCATCCCAGCACACAGCAGTTGTTGATCCACTGCTGCCTCGATTGCTAAGCTCAAATGTGTTATTTTGTAACTTCAGTGTTCGAAATCCTTCGATCAGATTAACCTCGGTGGCAAAAACTTACCAAAGAAGGCAGCAGTAGACCAGCATCTCCTGTGTCCCAGCGAGCTAAAAATGACAACTTTCTCTATGGACTTTGGTGCAGGAGAGTGCAAACTTTAGTTTCTGGTTGGAAATGCTTGTCTAACAGCAAATTAAAACTGATGCCCATTTTACTCAGAGAGCCTTTTGTTAAGTGGCAAAAACGAGTTTTCGCTTCGCGTCCTCCACTGACTATGACTCAGCACGTCATGCAACGACCCATCAAAAAAAACAGAACTTTAACTTCACCATGCCAAAAAGACATCTGATTTATCAATTATGTGGGGGAAACTGCTATGTTTCCGCGACTGTGCATTGGTTTTACTCTTACTTTAATGAATAGGGAGGGTTGCCCCAGTTCTCCAGTGTCTTAAATGTCCAAACTGTTTTCTTAACGGGAGAAAGTTTGATGCAGGAACCTATGACATGTGTCTTTAAGGGGGGCTTCCATTCAGGGAGAGGTCACTTAATGTTAAATTATCATCGTCATCATCATCATCATCATCATCACCATGAAGTCATATTTAGCAGCACGCTCGTGGGAGAGAGGCACATTACCTTGGCCACCAAAACAAGCACTCAGGATACTGCGTGGATACCAAGGAATGTAGCCAACTAGCACCATGACAGCTGAAATATTGTTTTACTTACATTCTGTTTGGGGCTAAAAGTGCAGGCATAGGGTTATGTAAAAGAAAATGGGGGTCTTGGAGGGGTCGAACACCTGAAATAGCCTAAATCTAATTCTTTAGAATAGGCAGAATTACCTTTGTTCCACACTGCAAAGGACAAATGAAAGAGATTGACAGATTGAGAACAACCAAAATCACTGGTGAGGTCAAATATACAGTTATCTTACTTTATAAATGTGCCTTTTTTCTTCGTTTTCTTTGAGAAAAACGAATGGATACAAACCTTTTACTGGGGGAAAATCTTGGCTAAACCATTCCAAAAGGCATTTGGAGAAGGTAGTGAAATGCAGAACACAACGCTTTACCAGGATTTCGTTTGGCTACATTCCCATCTTATCCGACTGAGTCTTGGTGGCGACTCCTACCTTTGAAATTTGGTCGGATCCTGGCGTCGTATCCCGACACTTTGCCCATGAGTTTGTCCAGGAACTCGGAGGGCGGCATCGGCGACGTGGCTTTCCTCGCCGCAGCTTCTTTCGACGCTGCCAAGCTGCACGAAGAGAGAAAGAAACGGTCAGAATAAAGCACAAAGACAGAGCTGCGGTCGGACTGTAATGAGGAAGAAAACTTTTGACAGGCAGAAAGATGAACGTGACATTAGTCTCTGGCCATAAAATGTCACTTTTCTTTTGTACGAGTTGTTGAGTTTCACATCGGAGGCAATTCATCATGTGGAACAGACGCCTGGTAGAGTGAGAAACACCAGAGAGTAAATAGAGGAAGAGGTCAATGATCACAGTTGCCTGGTGACAGACGTATCGTTTCTAACGAAAAAGTGCGATACAGGAACGAGACACCCGAAAACAACAGCACCAAAATCACAGAATCCTTTACATTTACTTCAGCGTGACTGTGAAATCTGAAGCTGAGACGTTAACGTCATGTTAACACTATGAGTGAAAACCTGACGATAAAGTGACTGAAACGGGAAAAAGTCCAACCAGAAAAGTCATGGAACTTTAAAAACTCATTCTGATGAAATCTTGTCCAAAATCAGAGGCGAATCACATTTTTAAATATATATATATATATATATACATATACATATGTATACAGTAATTTTATTTTATTTTTTTATTTTTTTTTTTTTTTACATGGGCAACCCTTAAACACACAGAAAGTGAATTTGAGTTGTGACTGAAGGGTTGCCAGTTAAAGTCCCCGCGAGGTCAAGGGCTTGGGTACCTAATCCCCATTGTTAATTGGAAAGTGTAAATTGACCCCCCCCCCCCGGCATAAAAATCTCTGCCAAATTAAATATGTGGGTCATCTGCCGTGGCGCCCCCTAGAGAGGCCATCTTTACGCAGAGGGTTTATTGTTAGAACAATGTACATGTAGTGTTTTTACAATGTAGCTGTATGTACAATTAACTACTGTGTACTGTTCCAACACTGAACCATCATATACTGTAATACGCTTCCATAATTATGTTTAACTAATACTCATATATGAGCATTTAAAAAAAAAAAAAAAAAATTATTCATTCATTGTTTATTTTGCATTATTCTTGGAGGTTTTCCCAGCATGCACTTGGCAGGAGACAGGACCTGCCCACACCGAGGCTTCAAGTGAGATTAATTTATCCTCATTTACTGGTAATTCCATTTACTTTTTTTTTTTTTTTTTTTTTTTTTATCTAATTAGATTAGAAAGTGAATAATTAAAAGTGAACTTTTACAGTCCATGCTGAGTGGAGTTTAATGCATTAGCGGTTATTACACGCACACACACACACACACACACACACACCTCTTTCCTTGAGGTGCTTGTTTGATGCAACGCTCTAATTCACTTCAACGTTGCCGCGTCCTGCTGAGTGCAGCATTGATTTTACAATACGACCGTGGTATTTGCACAGTTGACTTCTTTACCTTTATTAAGCCCATCATGCTCAACAGATCCTCTCTGCATAATGTCAAATCCCCACAACGACCTTTAGTCCACAGACTCACAGTAAGAGTCAATAACACGCACGCACGCACACACTTGACTGATTGATCAAGCAAAGGTACTTGAACTCAAAGTTTGTTTTTGCGAGAAGATAATCAAAATAAAAATCACATACCGCACACATAACAATGAAAACACAATAATTGGCTCGGTGGACGCCAGTGAGATCGTCACGGCAACCCACGTACTGCTACTGACTGGAAAACGTCAATGTCGGCTCGATATGCAGCAGGATTCATGGAACTTGTAACGCGTTGTTTATTAAAGTCTGTTGCTGACAAACGTACAAAGAAATGTAAATGGCCGCGTTTTGATTTTTTTTTTACACAAATAAATCAATCTTTATTTCGATAACGTCATCAA
Organism: Brachirus orientalis; assembly: GCA_016785285.1. Lineage (NCBI taxonomy): Eukaryota > Metazoa > Chordata > Actinopteri > Pleuronectiformes > Soleidae > Brachirus > Brachirus orientalis. The sequence goes on along the minus strand of JAFBJR010000374.1, from coordinate 1,018,636 downwards.
GAAAAACAATCCGCCACCCAACTGTCATAAAATAAAGTAAAGAACAAACGCGTTCTCAAATTCTGTGTTGTTAATCCTGAATATCAGGCTTTTTACTGCTGTAAAAGGCATGTCCACCAAAGAAATTCAACCCAAAGAGTAAGTTTGCCCGGACGTCCATTCACTGAAGCACATTAAAAACGGTATTTGTGTTGGACCCATGTTGACATAATTCTTTTAAAGTCATTGTTCAGGTTTTGTAAAGTCAATTAATTAAACAAACAAAATGTATTTATATAAAGTCAAGAAACCATCTAAACTGTTTAGCAATTTAATGTCTCTGAACGCACAACATAGTACAACTATTGTGATTATAAAGAATAGAATATACTGTATACACATAAAATAACCAAATATATACATTAACAGTACTGATTATAACAGGATTTAAAAGAAAATTAAATGGTGACAGATCAAATGAAAGACATCAGTAAATTAGTACAAAAATAAAAATTCAATTAAAGGAGACAAGAATGAACTAATGTTCATGATTAATATTAAAGGTTAGATACAGTTGCGTCTTTTAAAAATGTCAACATCCTCTGCTGCCCGCGCGTCTTCAGGAAAATGTCCCGGTGCAGTGAGGACATTTTTGTCCAATAACTGTCCAAAAATATTCATGACCTTCCACACATCTGTGAAAGCGGGGGTGACTTTCCAAATAAAAAATGTCCTCTCCTGCTCCTGTCCTGAACACTGCTCTGACTTAAACGCCCAATGATGATGTCGTTCTCTGGACTGAATGCACTTCCCTCTAACTCGCATGTGTCAAACTCAAGGCCCGGGGGCCACATCCGGCCCGCCATACAACTGTGCACGGCCCTCAAGAAAATCCATCTTTCCTGCTCCTCCACTGACACATGTTAATACCATACATCGAGTTACCAGAACCAGAGGGGTGGTTCTAAGGGGGCTCTTTTTTAGCTATAGCAAAAATAATTTTGTATTATTTTGTACAGCAAATAATAATAAGATATGTTCGACTACAGGCCTGTATGTGAAATACAGCAGAGGAAATCAGTTAAGAGGGATGGAAATATACACATACATATGTGTATATATTTATATATGTATATATATAGAAATTTAATTTATGAATATTTTTCATATATATCTATATGATTTAAATGGAAAAATATTCATAAATTATTTTCCCCATTATATCTACCAGTGTTTTACGTTGATGTACTGATGTGAACATATACTGTAGATTTGAAACGGTCACCCAATGTTGATATTTAGCCCTTAAATAAAGGTATTCATTACATTCACTAATATTTTTATCCATATTATATTATATAATATTCATTTATAATTTCTTTCTTTATTCTATGTGTATGGTTTGCTCTAAATTAAACTTCTGGCCCTCAACGCTTTGGCCTCCTCTACAATTGAGTTTGACACCTCACCTCTCTGGGTGAAACAGCTGATTATCAGTTATTGATGTGACTTAAGAGTCGACGGCGACGACAGAGGGCCGGATCTGGAAGAAACAAGTCACTTTGCTGCGCGAGTCTGATGGAAAAAGTGACAGCGAGAACTGAGCTGACCCGTGATCTGACCCATGGACTGAACCGTGGACTGACCCGCAATCTGACCTGCGGTATGACCCAGCGACTGACCCGTCCGTCTCCACTAAAAAAAACTTAGTAACATAAAACAACAACTTAGTAACATAAAACAAAGTAACAATAAAATTGTAATATATATATATATACACTTAGATACATCCAGGTAGAAAAATAAATATTTAATATTCAATAGTGGTGCAGATTTAATTTCAATGGGTAAATCCTAACATAGTTTAGCAGCAGCTACAGAAACAACCTTTTTTCCTGACCTCAGAGGTCGGGATGGAGTGTGAAGATGGAGGCGCTCAGAGAGCTAAGATGGTGCCAAAATTCAACAGTATCATGTTAAACTCAATCCTAAAACGAGCATTGTTGATTTAATGCCAGTGTATTTGGCCCATATACAGTATTTTCTTTATATTTTCTTTTTCTCCTCCGATTTAATGATAACCAATGATTCAAATACAATGGGCCAACAATAATGGTTTGTCTTTTGACATTTTCAATTAAAATAATGTATAAACTACATGTTAAATAGACGAAACAGGTCATCGAAAACAATAAGACTTGTGTAATAAAGAAAATAATGAAATGTGCAGTTTACTTTGCATATTTAAGAAGTTGTAAAATGATCAACTCTCCAAGTCACATGTGCGAACCTGTCCTAGTCAGACACTACTGTCAGTGCATTTGTTTTCACCCATGATGATTCTGGTATATGTACTGTATGTTCTTATCACTTTCTCACGTTTTACTTCATTTATTATCCGGCTTTCTTTCCTTCAGACAGGAACTGAACGTTTGACTGAAGCCGCTCAGTAGAGCAGCCAATAGGGGGCGCTCTCTCTCGCTTCCTCTCTGAACTGTCCTGTGATTGGTCAAAGTCGTTCACCACCCTACAGATTCCCCAAAGACTAGACGCCTAATTCTCTCTCAAATCACACGATTTACATCATCAGGGGAGATTATTATGGTATTATTCATCAATAACGGCATAAATATTCTTGCCTCTAAACATGTTCCAAACACGCGTGTTGAGCAACACACTGTTTAAAGTAATAAAAACAACTATGGAGTCGCTTGAGTGCGGGGGAGGAGAGCGACGCCTCCTCCTCCATCACTGCTGCTGCCGCATGAGTCTCTCATTAAGTCAAATGACTGATGATACAGTCAATTGCACTTCAATTGTCAGCCTCCAAATGCAAAAACCATCCACTGTGACTTTCAATGGGGTAAAATGTGATGGCTGCCTTGATAAATGGCGTCATTAGCGATTCATAAACACGTACTGCAGTCGGCGCCGACACTTTATCACAAAAACTGCTGATCGAAATCAGACTCGGCGAGGTGAGAGGCCACAAATCTTTTGTTGATTTTTCGCCTCGGGTTGTTTTCATGTGCACAGACATGACGCTGAGCTAAATGAACAGCACGGCCAAGCAGGTAAACACACGCGTTTTCATCTGACTCTCTAATCAGAGACAAACACTGACAAAACAAATCGTGCCGGAACCAAACAGGCAGATGGAGGAGGAGGAGGAGGAGGACGATGCGCCTGCTTATGTGTCTCCATGTCTTCAGAAGGTTGTGGGGACAAATTTTAATGAAGAAACACCACATTAGTGAGGACACGTCAGTGTTGTGAGGACATTTTTAGCGGAACCTCAGGACGTCCAAGGCCTTTCTGAAGGTTGAGACTTGGGTAAAATACATATGACTACGTTTTTGTTTAAAGCAGAAGTTTGCAATTCTGGCCACTTTCTTTTCAAGTCAAGTCAAGTCAAGTCATTTTTATTTGTATAGCCCAGCATCACAAACACAATTTGCCTCGAAGGGCTTTACAGTCTGTACAGCATGTGACACCCTCTATCCTTAGACCCTCACATCGAGTGAGGAAAAACTCCACAAAAAAACCCTTTTAAGGGAAAAAATGGGAGAAACCTCAGGAAGAGCCACAGAGGAGGGATCCCTCTTCCAGGACGGACAGACGTGCAGTAGGTGTCACATGTACAGAGACAAGTTCAGCCGTTACAAGTTACAAACAAAGCATCAAAACTTCACAGACAGAAAAGACAAGAAAGACAGAGACCAGGATGATTCAAGAATCACTAACATTAAGAACAATCATCATCATCATCATCATCTCATTCAGGGTGTGACATACGCTGCCACCATCTGGGGTTGGTTCCAGCTCCTCGTGGGACCCTCAGAAGAGGACAAGCCGTTGATGAAGGGCGGATGAGAATAATTAACCTTAGCAGTAACACGTAGCTATATGATATATGGTAATGGTTATAGTTATAATATTTGAGCTGTGGTGTTGAAGATATCTGTGAAATAAGACAGAGAGAGAGAGGGAAGGAGGAAGAGCACAAACTAGGGGACGGGAGAGCTCCCCCTACAGTTTTGGAGGACGTATTTTTATGACACCACCAGAAACATCCATCCATCGTCTACCTCTAAGAAGTCACTTCCCCTTCCGTTGACATTTGTTTTATGCCTCTGTTTTTCCAATTCTTCCTTTCCCTCACGTCCTTCTACAATGTTTCCTTCTGCTACTTTTTCACCAGCTCTGTCATGACAGACATCAACTGGAAGGTCAAGGGTTCCGCTAGTCTAACATGCCGATGTGTCCGTGGGCAAGACATAGCTGGATATTTAAAAAAAAAAAGCAAAAAAAAACAAAAAACTGACATTTGTTTTAAAAAATATCTCCATCAACACCCCGTCACGCAACAGGAGAGATGTTCTCGTCATGTGAAAATCCCTCTGTATTCCTGTTTAAGGATGAATTCATCCATTAGTCAGTGCCTTTGCTGTTGCACCGTAATATGTTACAAGGCCAATCTACACATTAATGGTCCATGTATTCTGTATACATGGACAAAACAGTTTACACGTGGATGGGAAAAGAATAATTTCAGGCTGTGGCCTTGGTTTTTGTGTTATATTCGGGTTAGGTATTTCCTTGAGTTGGTTAAAGTGAGTTTTATATCTGTGAGTGTCCTCACAACTGTAGAGAGACAAGTGAATGTGTTTGTGTACCTGTATTTATAACTTTGTGAGGACATTTTGTCTGGTCCCCACAACTTTAAAGAGCTTTGTCAGGGTTAAGACCTGGTTTTAGGGTTAGGGTAGTGGGCTAAGGAATGCATAATGTCTATAATGTGTCCTCAATAAGATATAAAAACAAATGTGCGCGTGTGTGTGTGTGTGTAAAGAGGAAGAGGAGGTGACGAAGGACAAGTGAGTGACTGTGGAGGTGAGATAAAGCAGATCAGAAAATGAAGTTCCCCGTCGTCTCCGTCCAAACTGTGAACAGCTGCTCAGTCACAGGCAGCAAAGCTGAGTCACATGACCTTTCACACACACACACACACGTTTGCGCTTCTATCATAGTGAGGACCCTCGTAGACATATTACAATGCCTAGCCCCTTACGCTAACCTTAACCATCACAACTGGATGCCTAATCCTTACTTCAACCCTAACCCTAATCTAATCCCAATTCTAAAAGTAACCTTAAAACCAGGTCTTAACCCTGAAAAAAGCCCTATAAAGAAAGACCAGCCAAAATGTCCTCACTTTGCATATTTTATGCGATTTTTGGTTTTTACACGACAACAACTACAAGAACACACACACACACAGTCTGTCTGCTTGTATGAAACAGTAGCGAGGGCAGAGCTGCGGCTGTAAACCCCCCATCGATCATCACCCTGACAGTAACGACGTTATAATACTCAGAACTGAGGACACCGATGACGAAGTTCACGCTTGACGAACAACATGAAAAATGGCCGCCGTGGTTCAATGTCTCGTGAAGAATAATGACGTGTAAGAGTAGGAAATGAATAGAAACAAAGCCATAAAACATCATCACCTCCACCGATGCAGCACATTTTCATTGACGTTATCAGATTTAAAGTTTTCACTTCTCAATTATCTTTTTATCTACACCTATCTATATATTATATATATATATATATATATATATATATATTGATGTTTGTGAATGTTTATGCCCCATGGACGTAAACAAAGTTGTATTATTTTATGCTACTGTATTGTATCAACTGAAGCAGCACAACATAATTGCAGTTGTACAAATCAATACTTGGTGTTTTTTTCTTTTAACAGTCGACTCAGTGCTTTAGAACGTACATAAATAACAGACGTATTTTCTCTGGGTCGGGAAGGTAAAGCCAGTTTTCTCGTACTGTTGAACTTGTACTATTTTCACGTCACTAACATGGTCCTACTTTTCCGCACACTGTGACTGGTCGTGTCCGCCTGTATGCAGACGATCCACCTTCGCCTGTCAGACCAAAAACGTCTACGCTGACGCACCAAAGTAAAGTCAAAGTGTCTTCCTCCCTGATTATACCAACAACTTTCACTCATTATCAAAACAAAGTAGAACAAGCTGACAGAAGAAGAGTTACTTTTTAAAATTATGGTTACAAAGTGCTGCAGAGCGCAACAAGAACAAATATAAATCAATTTATACAACTGCAATGTGTAATGTGTAACAATCACATTAAGCAAATTAGAAGAAAAACAATTATTCAAACAAATTGGATTAATTAGAATAAAGCGCAAGCTTGGGGCTATACAAAATGGAGGACAGTGTGTAGTTACCATGGAGACAGCTGAGGCAAACATTGTGTTACTCTTTAAGTTATGTATGAATGTATGATTATGTTAGGTTTGTATAAATTAAGCGGCTGGTAAACACAGATATTTGTTTTTAATTGTCACCGTAGGTAATGCAATCAAACTTTGTCGCGGGAAGATGAATTATGCAAATGAAATTAGGTATACAGACACCAATAAGTACACGCACATTCATACTCTGAGATTAAAACACAAAAAAAACAAAATATAAAGATGTAAAATTATATATCGAGCATATAAAAGAACGGAAATGTTGCTTTGTTTCACCAATATAAAAACAACACAGTTAAAATGAGACAAGAGATAATCATAAAAACAAGAGATAGAATATAACAAACCAATAAAACTGACACTTTACCGCAGCTGTGGATTTAAGAATACATATTATCCTTGGAATTAAGAAATTTTTATGCACATTTTAGTTACCAGGGGAACTCTGCAGCGCCTCCCAGAGCTCAAACGCTCAAAGTGACTGTGTGGGGGGATGGGAGCTAAATCTGCCTCGCTTTTATTCTCCTTATTCCTCATTTCAAAAGTTGAGACAAAGACTTTTGGAGTTTTAATCTTTAATTAGGACACTTATTTGTTCGTCTTAACTGTTTTCACTTTAATTACACGGTCCTAAAACACATTTACATTTACAAGTGTAGCTTCCTTACTAATGATCTGTTGACGGTCAACTACAGGACAGTTGACTCTCAACAGATCAGCAAATAATTCCAAATAAACAGACGATCAACTAAAAATTGATCGCGTGTTGACAAGAACGTTCAAGTGACAGACTCATCAGAAGCAACTGGTTGAATGGTGGTTAACAACGCTGCAAAAAATACTATGTAGAGTCAACAAGCACTCTCATACGGAGTTAGGATTAGAATCTGTTGAGCAAAGCTCAGTGTTAAATTGAATAAGTGTAAACAGATGATCTGCTGGACTATCAAAATAAAGTGTTTTAGCAGCATTTTAAGAGTCAAATCCCAGACTAACATTTGTCATTTTTTTATTAAACCTTTATTTTACCAGGGATGAAAATCACATCGAGATTAAAATCTCTTTTACAAGTGACACAAAACAAAGTGACAAACATATATATATATATATATATATATATATAGAAGGACCATGACCAATTATTGCTTTATACGCAAAGATTAACCAATGTTTATGTCTTGTCAGAGTCTTTGTGGTACATCTATAAAACACATCGCTGTCATCCAAAAGAGGCAAAAAGATGGATTCAACCAAGTAAATCCTGAACATGTATTTTGAAGGATAGCTCTTCTTCTAACTTAAGATGAAATGACCGATGTTGTTTTGTAAAAGCTGGACGAGAAACAGAGGCTGAAAGTTTCACCACATGAACTTTAAAAACACAATTTAAGGCTGATTTGATTTTTGTGCCTTTGCTTTAATTCTCCGTTAAAGGCTACAGTGGATTTTTTTGTTGGGTATAAAAAATGATTCAAAGGGTTAGGGTTCACCACAGAAAACAGCAACATTTTCCTGATAATATATCTGACTGTGTATTTACGTAAATCGTATATATATATATATATATATATATATATATGATGGATGAGGCTGCGCTCTCTGATGTTTAGTGATGACATGTTACGCTGACGATGGTGCGATGATCATCAATCACATCACGTATGATTGAATTACAACTTTCACGAGTAATGAGGCTGATAATCAAAAGTGAGCATCACATTACAGATGTTGACATGAATCACGTAGTTCCTGTTGATTCACACTCTCTCTCTAAAGGTTTTTGGATCTTCTGACTTTCAAACAACCTTTGAACAAACTTTTTCTTTCTTTTTCTTTATAAATTAGTGCAGCTCCTGTACCTGTTTTCTGGCATTTCTTATCCAAACAACATCAAAGAACCATTTCGCAGCTACGTGATTAGCAGATAGCAGAGTTCATTGAATCAAAAACATTGTTTTTGCATTTTACATATAAACAGAGAAAAACAAAAAAAAAAGGTGTAAATCTCGGTCAGATGCCACGTTCAAGACAAATTTAAAAAATAACAGGTCTGCCTGTTAGTGACCTGGTCTAACCTATTTTATACTATTGTTCCACAGACTGACTCCTTTTCTTGTGGTGGAATAAAGTTTTGCAGTTGTTCTCTTGGTGATTTTCTGACTTTATTTTTCAAACCAAGAAAATCCCCCTCGCCCTCATGCAAATTAGTGAGAAATCTAAGTAAATTTGACTGTCCATGGTCACAAATAGACATGAATATTTGATAAATTTGTATAAAAAGCCTATCAGTTACTGAAAAGATACAAAAACAAATGTTTTATCAATTTATACAAATTCCAATGACGACCGAATTTGTGGTGCATCGAGTGTGTTTGCAGAAGTGATGACATTTACGAGGTTTCTTGAATGCGCCTCGATAGCTGCTCCTCTTAGATCAACTAAATCATTAAACAGTAAATTATTTTTAAAAATTCGGCAAATAAAAGATAGCAGAAAACATCTCTTTATTTAAGTCCATATTAACTACAAACTTAGACATTTTGCTAACTTGCATATTAATGATTTATACTTCACACACACAGTAAGTATATAACTAAACTAAACAAAAGTAGTGAACTTTGTTAAGCAATTCTAATAGATACTGTTTTTGTTTAACAGTAAAAATAAAAGACTAGACTATCGAGTGAATGTTCTGTAGAGCTGCATTGGAAATGATTATTCTGGGCCATAATGATGATTTGGATAGATAAGATATTCTGGACAGTACCGGCCCGTTTCAAGCACTGGATTTCACAGAATTGACACATTTTTCTGGAATTCATCTCTTAAGCTGCTCCCGTTAGCTCGACGCGCTCGGAACTTTGCTTCAATTCCAATGGGTCTCATTCAGCGGAGTTTAGAATATTTGAATATTTGACAAATAATACCATTGAATATTTGAATAGCATTTTTTGGTAGAAATGCCCAGCCCAAGTCAGAATCCGCGGCTGTAACCTGAGGGATTAATCATCTCCATCTGCTACTATCAAACCTCTTCATAGACGTTTGAGTTCAATAATAAAATAAATGGTTTTTCCCTTGAATTTTGGAGTCTCTGCAGCAATGGAGCAGATGGTTTGAGGGAATAAATGACAAATCGTCTTGTCGAGTTTTTCCTCAGTCTGCTGCTTCCTGACTCAGTTCACTAAAATAGTTATTCTTTCATGTAAATTCAGACCAAATGAGCATGTTGTTGGAGGCTTTTGCTTTTGGCCAATTAGGATTTAAGTTCTTTAACATTCGTGGCCTTTTCAACATTTTCAAATTTTGACCTTTATACGTTCCAGGCCTCCAATTTGGCGAGCCTGTAATTTCTGTAAATGCCAGTGAACAGAGATGATACATGTCAAAGTCAAATCAAAATGAGGCTGGAGCAAAAAATATTCACCCCAGATGACAAAAGACACTGGAAATCCTGAGTGTTTTCATTTTAACCGGAGTGTTCATTGATTATTAATCTACTGATTCAACACATTTCACAAAACAAAAGGTCAAACTTCCAAACACATTCATGAAAGACGAAATCTGGATTACTTTTAAGAGGGTTATTAGTTTTAATGTGTTTGTGTAAACCGCTGCCTCCGTCACGAAATTCAGATGTGTTATTTTGTGACTTCCGTGTTCAAAACCGACATTGAAAATCGCACCGGCGTATTGACGTAACCACCATTCACTCCCAGTGAAAACATGGCTACCGCCAAGGTGGAGAGCATTCACTTTATAAAATCTGTCCCATTTTAAGTCTATGGTATGTTCAGAACATATGTTTGCTGCTTCATAGGACACAGACTTTCCCGACACCCACACCAAACCCCATAGAGAAAACTAGCGTTTTTATCTCGCAGGGACACAGGAGCTGCTAATCTACTGCTGCCTCGTGTGGTCAGTTTATGCCACTGCAGTGAAGCTGAACAAAGGATTTCATCTCTATGGACTTTGGTGTGGGGGCAGTATGATTTACAAACGCCATTTTTGTTGAACAAAGCCGTCTGACATAGATTTTATTAGGTGGGTGTTTTGTTTAACGCTGTTTTGCCTTCTGTCCCTGTGGGCAGCCATGTCCTGGTTCAAGTAAACAGCAAAAGCCTCAAACAATCACACCTACTATCACTTAAAGGAAAAGTACTTTGTTTTGGTAAAAGTGCACTGAAAATTGCTATGTTTTCTTGCATTGCAGTAATAAAATTATTACTAAATCTCATTAAATGTGAAAATGTTTCAAGCCAGTTTCTCACTTTGAAAAATGAAAAACATTTTTTTTTTTTTTTTTTGGACTGATGCGAGCCTACAAACAGCACAGCTGTGTTTGGATCCTCATCATATGAAGCATTAATAAATATCCCTTTAAACTAAATTACAGTTATTACATAAATCATTGTGACGGTGAAAATTGTGATCACATCCTTCAGTGTGACACCCTGTGGTGACAACTGAGTGAAAAAGCTGCTGAGAGCGATCTGCATCTCTATAATCTAGAGATTATAACCTCAGGTGTGGAAACTCAAAAATTGGTAATCAGATAAAGCCGATCGATCGCAAAGACATCAGATTTTTTTAAAAGAAAAAAAAAAAAAAAAAAAAGGCCCTCACACTTCTCCTCTCTGTGATGGCAAATTGGATGGATCAGAGATTATCATCTTGGCACCAATAATCTCCACCAAGACGTGACGAATCCCAGCTAAATCCTGTTTAACAACTATGATAGGATCAGGCTGTCGAGGAAACGGAAAAAAAGAACATAATCTCTCGTTGAAAAGATGATACAATAAAGTGTGAAGACCCAAATTAGCATCAGTGGACAAACGCACTTCTGACCTGAGGATGGCCCACGCAGATTAGTCACAGATTGGGATTACACAAGCATAATTTCCACTCATAAAGACATATTCCTATCAGGTCTACACAACTCTCTCTGTGTTTCTCACTATAGGTTTGTGTTGCTTTATAAACCACTCACTCTCCCACACCAAAGTCCATAGAGAAAATTGGCGATTTTACGTCACAGCACACAGGAGTTGTTGATCCACTGCTGCCTCCATCAGGAAATTCATATATTTTATTTTGTGAATTATGTGTTTGAACTCCTTCATTCAGATTTACCTCAGTGACACAAAGTGACCACACGAGGCAGCAGTAGACCAGCAGCTCCTGTGTCCCTGTGAGCTAAAATCACTGATTTTCTCTATGGACTTTGGTGTGGGAGAGTGAATGCTTTAAAAAAATTTAAGTTTCCGGATCGAAAAGTCTGTCTAACACTTAGATAAAGATGTGAACATGTTCTTCAGATATCGTTGACTTAAAGCAGAATTGTTGATCAACTGGTTCCAGGTGATTTTTTTTTTTTGGATCTGTATAGTCTATAAAAGAAAACTTACAGTTAAACCCACACTGATGAAAACATAACCACTATGGCGGAGGTAACAAATATAGCAGAGGTTTTGTTTCTGCTGGAAGCTGCATCACCCAGCAGACCTGACATGTTTTTTTAAAAGGGAATTTAAAAAGATGCTTTTCAGTTCCTCGTCCACGAGGTCACACGGCTGAACGTCTGCAACATTTGCATTAATGCTGGGATCATATATCAGACTGCCGCTCTTCAAAAGAATCACACCTGCTTTCATCATTTCACTGTGAGCTTTCTGTGCACAACACCGAATATTCACTGCAAAAACAGCCTCACGAGAAACCAGCCAAATATTCTCAAATTGGTTTAAAGATTTAAGCCATTGGGCTCAAATTCCTAAAAGTAGCTTGTAAATGTGCAGCCACTTTCAGACTTAAATGTTCCTTAAAATGAGGAAAATCAGACCAAAAAAGAGACAAAACTGGCCAACATTTTAAAAAAGTTATGTTGATCACAAAGGAATTCTGTCACGTAAGAAATGTTATATGTAATGTAATGTCTTATATTTGCCCACACACCATTCTGTGACAGTGATTTAATAGCCCTACTAGAAATAAGCCAAATAATCTTAAATTGGTTTTAATTTTCTTATATTAAGAAAAAATAATCCGCCAGTAGGATATAAGCAAATTTTGATTGGCTAGAATTCTTAAAACTAGCTTGTAAGTTTAGTCACTTTCAGGCTGAAACAGACACAAGTGGCCAACATTTGAAAAAGTTAGAAAGAAATGTTAGTAATAATTTCTTTCCTTTATTTGACTAAGTTGAATTTAGGAATTTATACCTGAGAATTTCTTAAATTTGGACACACACCGATCTGTGATTTTTATCCATATTGATCTCACGCTGCAAAAAAAAACAACAACCCCACTAGTAGTAAATCAAATATTATTAATTTGTTTATATTTTCTTGTTTTAAGAAAACAGAATCTGCACACGGGGAAGGAAAATCTAGCTTATATCTAGAATATTTAAAACTAGCTTGTGTATTTATTCACTTTAAGACTGAAATGGTCCTTAAAATGGGTTAAAACAGACCAAAGTTTATGAAAGTTTTACTTGTCAGAAGCAAAGAAATTCTGCCATGTAGGAAATGCTGACTTTAAATGAGTCTTATTTAAATGAATCTGAGAAGTTACAGCTTAGAATTACATCAATCTGTGATAGTTATTTTACAAATGTTACCAGTAGAGACTGGATTAAAGCCAGTCCAGTGTGGGTGTAACTGGTGCGTCTCGACCAATCAAAGTTTGGGTTTGCTTTAATTATCCCACATCAATGCTGGCAGGAGACCTGTGGCCAACGCTGACGCAGCAAAGACTAAGAAGGAAAATAAAAAAAACCAAACAGCTGAGTCATCCTGTGCAGTGAGAGTCGGGGAGAGGTGTGGGCAGATTCAAGGCTCCCATCATTAGCCCTAAGTGTCCCTCATTATGTCTCCTAAAGCCTCCGAAGACCTGAATCCCTAATGGGTCTCATCATGGCATTTAGCAAGACTCGGGCAAAAAGCAAAGGGCCGCTCGCTGCCCTGGCAACCGCCGATCAGCTGCCTCACTCGCTGGGCAAACGCTCGCTCAAGGAGTTGATTCTCACACGGCTGAGCTGCGTCTCATAGTCCACTGCTCCGGAAAAACGCCGCAAATTCAGTCACGGGGCAAAAAGTCAAACTCCCTCATCGCTGTCCGTTCAGGAAAGAGTTGGGTGAACTCTCCCGTGGTGCACATCGTCAGCTAAGACCCGATTTTCCGCTCCCGTTGACTCTGTGTTGCCAACATTTCCTACAAAACTCTGTGGTTTTAAAGCTGCTTCCTCACCTGGAAAAAAACCTGAATCACCCCCAATATCCTGCAGTCATGTGTTCACAGTCGCGTAGTAAACGATTTTTTTTAAAGTCGTCAGAAAATCTGATGATTAAAGGTGAAAAAAAAAAAAACTAAAACCTAATTAAAAGACTAAACACGATCTGACTCTGTGGTTTGCTGAATGTGGGTAAAACAAATTAAAGCTGGGGTAGGCAACTTATAGTATGCTGGCTGTGACTGATCAATAATTCCATGATCACAGAAGTATGTCGCTCACTCTCCCACACCAAATTCCACAGAGAAAATGATCAATTTTAGCTCTTGGGGACACAGGAGCTGCTGGTCTACCGCTGCCTCGTGTGGTCACTTTGTGTCACTGGGGTAAATCTGAATGAAGGATTTAAAAAGCTGAACTCACCAAAATAAGACATTTGAATTTACTAATGGAGGCAGCAGCGGATCAACAGCTCCTGAGTGCTGTGATGTAAAATCACTGACTTTCTCTATGGACTTTGGTGTGGGAGAGTGAGCGGTTCACAACCATCAGTTTTCCGTCTGAAAACTCTGTCACAGCAACACATTCCTTCGATAGGTAAAGGTAACGTTTGGTTCAGATTGGACCCACTACTGTGGAGTTACTTTAGACTCAAAAATGGCGCCCTCTAGTGCCTACACTATGTGACACTAAGTGAAGCTTTGGGTAACTTTTAATGCTCATCTTGTCCAGAATCTGACAAAATTTAAGGTTGTTTACATTTAAGTAAAGCTATAGAAGGAGTTCATTCCAATACAAATAAGTGCAAAATCGCCAATGTAACACAAAATGGTTGTTTAATCCAAAATGGCTGCCTTCCTGTTGGTTTGGGTCATGGGCGCAGTTGACTTTTTTTTTTGTTCGTTTTGACCAGTTTTGACCCGTTTTGACCCGTTTTGACCCGATACACTTGTGTACCAATTTTCATCCTCACCGAACCCTAGAAGTTATCGTTAATATTTAACAATATTTAAAGCTCGTTTTCAACTCTAAACCTCCAAATCCTTCCACATTTGTCTGTTTCCTATCTGCGGCACCTTCACGGTCCACCAGGTCCTCAGGTGCTACGTGGCTACAAGCGTCTGTCCCCGAGTTCCAGCTCCGCCCAGAGGCCGCCGGCATCACACTCTGATATTTATGATGCAAATCTGTCTCTGTCTGCCAATCAATAATGTATTATCATACATCAAGTTTTGGAAATGAACCTGCCCAGAAGTTAATTAGCGAAGGGACGAAAGTGAAACTCCGGCGAAGCCGTCGCTTGGTCTTCCACGAGAGGACTCGAGAAATTGATCACAGCGAGAAAAATGTACACGGTTATGATTTGTTATGATGGAAGATGTGAGTGATAAATACAGAAGTGCAGAGCAAATGAAACTGCCTGAGGGCAGCTTCATAAATAACATGCGCTCGCTTTAATTTGGCCGAAGCAGGAGAATATGTTCACCGACAGAGGATGATTTCTGAGAGCTGCTGATCTCGGCCCGCCGCCTTTCTGTAGCGTCCTTGAGCAAGACAATAAATCCCAGCGATTCCTGCGCCGCAGCCCAGTCTGATCGCTGAACTGTCACCTTTGACTTTTGTCATCGGGACAAACAGACTCGACCCTTTAGGGATTAAAGAGGATTATTCAACGTGGAACTGGGTCCAATAATCGGAGGAAAATATCTGACTATTGGACCCGACTGGCAACTTTAGTGATGTGTTCATTTTCTTAAACTTTGGTGTGGTTTTTTTTCGCTGAACTTGCGTTTTTGTGACTTCAGATTAGTCAGAAAACAGTATAAAATGTGAAATCTAAACATTTGTATTGTTTACTTTCAGAGAAGAACAAAAACGAGTACATATTCATAGTTAAGAAGTACTAATGGACTAATAATTGATTAATCTGTGAATCGATGCTGTTATAAATTTCCTGCCAGTGTTGACACAATAAACACACATTAGATTTAAACGTAGAACTGAAATTGACAATTTAAATATTTGTGATTTTCCTGATTGTTATTTTATTTGCTTTTTCAGGTCAGTTTTCGTGGCTTCATACATTCCTGAGATGTTTCTTTACTTGTATAGAATATAAAACTGTCAAATACAGCCGCGGTGTTTAAATGATTATTAATCAGTTGATAAAATGAGTTAACTATTTTGAAAAATTTTTTTTTTTTTTTTTGGAATCATAAAAATCTGTTGATTCTTCAGCTTCTTAAACGTGAATACTTTCTGTTTTCTTTGCTCCATTTTACAAATAAATCATTAAAAATGAATCACTTTTGTTTGGGGACAAATTAAGACATCTGAAAACATGACTTTTTTTGAGGACTGGGGAAAAAAAATCTAATTTTTTAAATATTTTATGGATCAAACAACAAATTGATTCATTATGAAAATGGTTGTTAGTTGCTGCCATAATCTGCTTGTTGGTTTTACTCTGGATTTTTTTGGAATTTTGTGAAGCTTCAAAGTTTAGAAATGACAAACAAATCAATTCCAGCATTTTAATAATGTCTCGTTTCAAATTGCAATTTCAATTTGAAGTCTCTTTCACTCGTTTGGTCGTAAAATATGTCAAAATTACATGTTTTCTGGATTACATTCGTTTTTGACTGGAGTCCCAAGTGAACAGCTTCAGTATTTACACTCGATTTTATTCTCTTCGCTTCATGTTTGACCTTCACACAGACGGACAGCGTTTTCTCTCAGTCCCAGGTTCGACAGGAAATCTGGTTTTGGGAAAACGCGAGTGTAAAAAAGAAGTGAAGTCACAGGACGAGTCGAGCTAATGAATGTCACGGAGAGAGAGAGAGAGAGAGAGAGAGAGAGAGAGAGAGAAAGGTTACACTGCGTGAAATATCACTGAAGGTAAAAAGTGACATTCTGTCACAACACTTCATCTCACTAACCTTTGCTTTAATGAACAAACCACCTTCAACAACTTTTAGTTAACAACCGTCACCACAGAGGTCATGAATGTTTTCGTCAGCGTAAAGTTTGTCCTCCTCTTAGTTTTCACATAAAATGGGGAAACTGACAAAACTCTAATCACATATTATGGATTAGAGTAAACAATTTAAACGTAACGTGGTTCACATTCGGTTTTTGTCTCGGCGACATCTTTCTCACGTTTACATAAAGATGCTAACAGTTCTATGCAGATCCGGAAAGTTCTTCTGGATCCAGTGGATGAAAATGGAAGCATGGATAAACCTGCGGTGATGATTTAAAGTCAGAGTAGACGACACGTTCATCCATTTTGTTTTACTGCTTTAACATGTGACCCCCCCATGTGACCCCCCACATGAGAGTCACATGGGGGGCCACGGGAGGAGCCGCTGCCAATCCCAGCAGACAAACGATGAAGGGCGGCGTCACACGTGGACAGGTCACCAGTTCATCCCAGTTCAAAACCACAGAGATGAACAACAATGGTCAGCCCGTCGGCCTGAGCCGGAACCGCCGGCGTCATAAACGTCTTCGTTTGCCCCGTTCCGAGTGTCCACACATTTACGTGTCCGTTACGTCCACTGGGGCCGGTGTCCCCATAAAGTGACTTTGAGGGATGCAAACTAGCCTGTGGTTCCCCGCCTGCCATTGGACTGAGTGGGCGGAGCTACAGGTGGACCGGACAGGGATTGGCGAGGCCACACAGAGCGCCTCACGAGATATTGACTGGCATTTTCTGTTTGGCACAGTCTTTGCTCTCATACCGTAGATATGTTCAACTGAAACACTAGGTACAGTGATGCTGTTCCACCCGTGTATTTTGTTATTTCTGCGCAAAAACCAAAGAGTAGAGTTCCTTTAGGTTGGTTTTGTCCTTTGTTTGACTGCTTTAGCTCTTTCTTGTGAGGAGTCAACTTTCTTTTGCATTTTCTTTTGTTTGGACAGCATCCTGTTTTTCACTTTATTGATTCACTTTATTGTAAAATAAATGTACACATCTTAAACCTTGCTTTTTCTATGTTGCTTCCCTAACTACCCCCCTGATGAGCTGGGGCAAAACACCTCCATTTTGAGCAGAATCACCTGGAGAATCCGTGCATCAACGCAAATTCTTGGCCAAACGTGAACCTTTTCAACGCGAGCGTTGGAGCGAATGACTTTATGTCTAATCGTGTCTGTGCAGTGGCTTTGTCTGTAAATCTGCGGCTCGAACCTGAGCGCAGCATCACATTCACTCCAATGGTAAATTTACAGTCAACAGTTAACCTTTGGGAAGAAAACCTGAGAACCCAGAGAGAACCCACACACGGGTAGAACATGCAAACTCCACACAGAAAGAACCGGTGACCTTCTTGCTGCGAGGCAACAATGCAAGCCACCGCAACACCTGGGTAGACAACTACTTGAACGGATTTGATTCAGACTTACAAAGTTCAGAACAAACCAGTGGTGAATACACCGTCGCGTCACAAACAGGTAACTAATCTCACCATCATAAAGCTAACAATGTAAGCATGTTTTGTTGCCACGGTAACCACAACTAAAACCACTTTGCTGGAAAAACAAGCGCAAAAGAAGAAAAACTACAGCCAACGCCAGTGAGATAACGACAACAACAACAACAAAAACAACTGATGGCTAAGTGCTACATAATAATGGCCATTTTTCAATTAAATTATTCATCAATCCTCCAATTCCTGCACATTTTTGTTCTCAGTCACTAAAACCTAAACGTTTATAGTACACAAAATACAGAACACACACAGGTCAATATTATGTTAAGTAGTTTTATGTGTCATAAACCTGCTACATTTTATCAGATAGAGGAAAATAACAAAACAATTTATTTATATACACACACACACACATTATATATAAAATTTTTGAGTGATTTAAAAGTTTTTAAATAGTAATTTTTGGTCTGGGCTTTTGTCTGTCTGGTGGGAGGAGCTTATGGCAGAAAACCTCCATCCCATAATGTTATTATTTCAGCAGTTGAAGACACGTCCCTGTCGGTCCTCACAACTGCAGATTTAACAAAAAAAAGCTGATAAGCTCTTATTTTGAAAAAAAAAGTGGCATCACATTGCAATCACCCTGTAATATGATTGACACGTGTGTGTGTAGCTGGTCTTCCTCATGTTGTGGGGACCTAAATGTGTCTCCACACTCACATTACGGGGACTTGTCTTCCTTATGGGGACAAAAATCAAGTCCCCATAACGTAAATGACTCCATTTTAAGGTGAAGACATGTTTTAAAGTTAGGCTGAGGTTAGAGTTAGGTTAAGGTTAGGGTCAGGGTTAGGGTTAGGACACTAGTAATTATGGTTAAGGTTAGAGTAAGTCTGCAGGAAATGATTTGAAGTCAATGTAATGTCCTCTGAAGTCATGAAACCATGTTTTTCTATCCTTATGGGGAACAAAACCCGTACAAAAGTACTATCTTCATGAGGACATTTTGACTTGTAGGGAAATTTTGTTTGGTCCCCAAAAGGTTAAAGGGTTTTTTGGAGTTAAGACCTGGTTTTAGGGTTCGAATTTGGTTTATGTTAGGGTTAGGCATTTTGTTGTGATGGTTAAAGTTAGAGTAAGTCTCCGGGAAATGAATGGAAGTCAATGTAATGTCCTCTGAAGTCATGGAAACCAATGTGTGTGTGTGTGTGTTGTTTCAACGCCAGCTCAAGGTCACCTTTTATGAAAACACAGGTTTAAAAAAAAAAAAAAAAAAAAAAAAGCTTCAGGCGCAAACAGACTCGTCGTCATGGTGATATAAATTAAAGAGCACACTGTCTGTATAGATTCTGCATGAATATGTTTCTCGACACGGATCCATACGTCGGATCACACGATCAAACCCAACGGCCTCGGCCGTTTCCACTCCACGGATTTAAAAGCTTTATTGAATTTATAGACGAGAAAGGTCAGTGTGTTTCCTTTGGGATGAAGATGAATAGTTTGTATACAGCAGAGGCCGTTGTGTGATAATGACACCCGGAAACAGGGGAGGCCATCCATCTGCGTTATCACGGCGTGGTGGAGGTGAAATCAGCGACTGATCCCAAAAAAAAAGAAAAGCCAAAAGTATTGGGTTGTTGTTGGTTTGCTGTTGCACTGCGGCAAACAAAAGTCATAAACCCCCCCCCCCCCACACACACACACACACACACACACACAGAATCATCACGTCCAGCAGCTCCACTGTGAGCAGAGGAGTCGATGCTTTTCACACCCTGACGGAAATTCTGCTCCTAAATTGATTCCCAATCAGTAAACGATCCATTTCCCCCACCGGAGAACATTTGCTCCAGATCCTCCTCATTTCATCACAGACTGGTGTGTCTGCAGACCTACGAAAATCTAACGTACAAACATTCAATTTTACATAAACATTTCTTACATTAGAGAATTTCTTTGTTTGTTTCTTAAAATTTGGCCCATTTTGTCCTTGTTTCAGTGCACATCACAGTCTGAAAGTGGCTACACTGCAAAAACAGCCCCGCTAGGAACATGTAAAATTTGATGAAATTGAAAAACAACCTGCCGTTGCATTGGGGTCAGCAAATTTTGCTACTAAACAAACAAAATCTTCCAAAAATCTCTGAATGTTGTATTTATTACATTAAGCTTATAAACAAAGAAATTCTGTCCTGTGGAAAAAATATATTTTCCTAAAATTGGACTTCCTTAACTTTAAGAATATATACATTAGAATTCTTTTTATTTGTACGCACACCAGTTTGTTACAGTCAATTTTCCTTCCAACACACACTTCAAAAGAAAGCTCAACTGGAAATTACACCAAATATTCTAACATTTTCTGGATTTAAGTAAAAAAAAAAAACATACTAATGGGGTAAGAAACGTTTGCTTGGCTTGAATTCTTAAAACTAGATTGTAAATTTAGTCACTTAAAGACAGCAAAGTTCCTTAAAAGGAAAAAACGAGACAAAACTGGCCAAAACCTGTACTTGTAACAATTAATTAAAGAACTTCTCTCAATTAAGAAATTATTTTTTTCTTTATATTATAAGGCTGATTTTATACCTTAACATTTCTTACATTTGCACAAACACACAAATTGAATTAATTTTATTAATTAATTAAAATTTCTTGCTTTAAGATAAAGAATCCACTAATGGGGTAAGCAAATTTTCCTTATGTTATATTCCAAAAATCTAGCTTGTCTAAAATGAAAGTTAAAAATTACCTGTTAAAAAAAGTTGACTTAAAATGAGTTATCTTTTACTTGATTAGCTGACTTTAAGAATGTGAGCACGCCAATCTGTGACAGTTAATTTCATCTGTATTTGAAACAGCCATACTATATAATCCAACTATATATATTTTTTAATTGATTTTAAAAAAAAAAAAGATTTAAGGAAAAATAGCTACCAATGGTGTAGCTAAATTTCCCTTGGTTCAAACATTTACAACTAACCTGTAAATCTGCAGCCACTTTCAGACAGTAACGTTCCCTAAAAATGAGGAAAAACTGGCCAAAAATTTGATGAACGCTCGAAGAAATTCTGCCACGTAAGAAATGTTTTATTCTTCATTTACTTGACTGAGCTGAATTTAAGAATTGAAACACCTTAGAATTTCCCACAATTTTAATCACTGTAGAATATTTGTCTAATTTCTAGTCGGGTTGTTTTTTTTTTTTGCAGTGCTGAAGCAGAAACATCAGCATCATCATCATCATCATCAATCATCCACTGATTTGCTTTGTGTCTCGTCGGCTTGTTAGCCTCGCTAGCTGCAGTAGCTGCTGCGTCCAAAATGACTTCCTTGTAATTCAGAGCAGGTTAGACCCGGGATAAATAACTAGAGACAAACGCTTATTTAGCAGTTTCCACCTTCTTCATGATCATTACGTCCTACATTTTTCTGCCGATTTAAACATTTCCTTCTTGCCGTCATTATAAGAACTGCTATTTACACTTTCAACATATTTTTCCTGCCATTTCGAGGCAGAAAAAAAGGCAAATCTTCCTTCGAAGGTGAAAGACATTTACTTAATTCAAGTAAAACTAAACCCCTAAACCACTTATTTCAGGTTAAATCCAGTGTAGAGACAACAAAACTGATTTTTGAGAAAGTAAAATTAGCCTTGTTATTAGGGTTTTTGTCTAAAAAAAAAAGAAAGTTTTGCAGTAGAAACTTTAAGCTTCAATTATCAGTAATAATTTAAGATTAAATTCTGCTTAATCAAGTAAAGGAATATTTATTTTAAGAAAACATTTTACTTAACTTACATGAAAAAAATAAAGTTTGGCCTGTTTTTCCTCATTTTAAGGCACTTACAGAAGAACATTTAAAACAATTTTAGAATATTTGGCTTATTTTTATTAGGGCTCTTAATTCACCGTCACAAATTGGTGTGTGTGCGCAAGTATAAGAAATTCTAAAAAGGTATCAATTCTTAAAAGTCATCTTAATCAAGTAAAGGAAGATTCAATTTAAGTAAACTTTCCTACATGAAAGAATTTCTTTGATTGGTACAAGAACTTTCTTAAATTTTGTCCAGTTTTTTTTTGCTTTTTGTTTTTAGCCCCCCATAGTCTGAAAATGGCTACATTTTCAATTTCTTAAAGAATTTTAGGCAAGCAAAATCTGCTTACCCCACTGGCAGAATTATTTATTCATTAGTTTTTAATCAAGAAAATATAAACCAACTGAAGAATATTTGGTGTGTTTCTTGTAAGGCTGTTTTTGCAGTGTATCAAAGATTGGTGTGTGCGCAAACATAAGAAATTCTAAGCTATAAATTCCTAAAGTCAGCTTAATCAAGTAAAGGAAACACATTTTCCTTACAGAACAGAATTTCTTTGTTCAAAATAAGAATAACATTGTTAAATTTTAGCCAGTTTTTTTTAGGTTTTGGCTTGTTTTAATTCACATTACAGTCTGAAAGTAGCTAATTTTAAGAATTCTACCCCAGAAAAGTTAGCTAACCTCACTGGCAGATTATTTTTCTTACAAAATGTAAATTGAAATCAATGTAAGGTTATTTGACTTTGTTTCTAGCAGTGCCACTTTTGCAGTGCAACTCCAGTCTCTTCTCCTTCTCCTGCCTCTTTGATGAATAATCACACACAGAGTGAACAGAGAGATATGTGCGAGCATTAAATGTGTATTCATCAGCTCTGGCCCCGGCCAATGACAGGCTAATCAATGTTTAGTAATAAGGCAGAATGTGGAATGAGGTGCGGGGGGTCCGGGTGTGTCGGGACAGAAGGGAGAGAGATATCAATTAGTGCAGAAACTGCAGAGTCCAGGCTCGGGGAGCTGAGACGGCAATATCCCCGACTCTGCTTCATTAACTAAACACTGTGTCCTGAATGCAAAATAAATAATTGAAGAAAACACTCAAAACCATCGCCCAGTCGGCCACAGTCGACAGCCGCGTCAAACACGACACCCGGCGAAGCAAACATGGCGCCTGCAGGTGGAAACTGCGACGCCGCATCTTAAAATGAATTCCCACGTGATACTGTGAGTCGTTTGCATACAAGAAAAGTGAAGTGAAGAAAAACTGTGCGTAATCGTTGAAGAGGCCACGCTTTCTTCTTAGCGAAAGAACTAAATAAATCTTTACCTCCAACCCTGAGGTTTGTTTGTTGTTTGTCTGCAAACAACAAAGAAAGTGGTGAACAGGTTTTTGCAGTAAATGTGGTGAAGGGATGAAGAAAGGCCTCAGGAGAAATCTGTCAAACTTTGGTAAACAGCTGGCAGATTTATTTCTGCTTTTTCCATCTTTTCTGTGATTTTTACTGTTATTTTATTGTGCTCTGCCTGAAGTCTGCAGATATGAATCAGCGTTATTGCCTTAATCTGACTTTTTAACATTAGGAATGTTACTTTTCCTAAAGGCAAGTTTAAAATGACAAGCTATTACTTTGAAAATATTCTGATAATTGTCCAAACTGAGTCAAATCTGCATCTTGTTGCTCTGTTCGTCTAGCTTAGCTAACAGCTAAGCTAACAGTTGAGTCAACACACTTCTGTGTTCATCTGTGATGGAGCTAACAGCTACGCTAACTGTAGAGTTAGTACATTTCTGTGTTCATCTGTGGTGGAGCTAACAGCTATGCTAACAGTTGAGTCGGCACCTCTGTGTTCATCTGTGACAGAGCTAACCGCTAACCTATCAGTTGAGTCGGCATATTTCAGTGTTCTTGTGTGTTGAAGCTAACATCTATGCTAAATGTAGAGTCAGTACATTTTTGTGTTCATCTGTGGTGGAGCTAACAGCTACGCTAACAGTTGAGTCGGCACATTTCAGTGTACTTCTGTGGTGGAGCTAACAGCTATGCTTACAGATGAGTCGGCATATTTCTGTGTTCGTCTGTGATGAAGCTAACAGCTATGCTAACAGTGGAGTCAACACATTTCAGTGTTCTTCTGTGATGGAGCTAACAGCTATGCTTACAGATGAGTCGGCATATTTCTGTGTTCGTCTGTGATGAAGCTAACAGCTATCTTAACAGTTGAGTCAACACATTTCAGTGTTCTTCTGTGATGGAGCTAACAGCTATGCTAACAGTTGAGTCGGCACATTTCAGTGTTCTTCTGTGATGGAGCTAACAGCTATGCTTACAGATGAGTCGGCACATTTCTGTGTTCGTCTGTGATGAAGCTAACAGCTATGCTAAATGTAGAGTCAGCACATTTCTGTGTTCATCTGTGGTGGAGCTAAGACCTATGCTAACAGTTGAGTCAGCACATTTCTGTGTTCATCTGTGGTGGAGCTAACAGCTACGCTAACAGTTGCGTCGGCACATTTCTGTGTTCGTCTGGGATGGAGCTAACAGCTAAGCTAACAGTTGACTTCTCTGTTACTTTTCCATCAATGCTAAAGGACCAGAAATTGACAGTTTAGCTTTGAGCATTTTCACAGCATTCTAAGGCCAACAACAATTAAAAGTGTCAATCGTGATTTTTAAAACGTCTCAATGCGACCCTGATAATATTAACTATATATATAAACTAAAGACTACAATCACAATAATGCATCTTGACTGCATGTCACTCACTTTTTATTTTCTTCTCAGTTTCTCCAGAACCAAAGACAACACAATGACACTGTTTCCACCAACTCAACTGATTTACATGAGTAAAACAAGCCAAATGTCCCCTAAAATGTAGATATAAGGATAAAAAAATATATAAATATTTTATGAAATAAATGCAATTATTAGTATTTTTAACACTTGAGAACATCCTCTAGATAGTCAAACCTGCAGGACTTTCCCTTGTTTCGCACTTTTTTTACACAGTTTTTCTGGTCATTTGAAAGTTTCCGTCCTCCGTTGCCTGTTTATCAAACTACTTTGTGTAAATGTGTCTCACTTTGTCGTGACAGTGAGTAAATCACAACCTGCCGCTGATATTTATGATCCCGGGACAGTCATTTAAAGCCTGTGAAGGACAGTCAGTCCGCTGTTTGTTAAACGTCTTTCACCTTGTCGAGGACGCATCATCACCATCATCGTCATCGTCATCGTCAGGTGTCTAAAAGTGGCCCAGGGCCAGAAAGACCCGTCCCTCTGCTGTAACCATCCTCAAACTTCATCGTTGTCTAATTCTGACGTGCGTGAATGTTTTTACTGCGACTTGATGTGAAACTGAAGCGAGAAACCACAGAAATGTCTCCATTCACCATGTGACTCATCCAAAAACCAGTTGGGCCAATAAATCAGGCCGATATTAGACATTTATTAACAATCACATTGGTCTTCAGTTGTTTATTAATCAGCCAATTGTTAAAAAATGATGCCTTTTTGTTTTCAGAAACTTGATAAATGTCAAAACCTTATTTTTTCATCTACTTTTTTGGATGACCTGTTTCGAGTATTTAATATTTATTTTCATTGATTATTTGTATTGAAAATGCTATATAGACACTGAAAATTAAGTTAAATTGGATTCAGTATGTGTTGTTTTAGTCTGGGCTTGGTAAACATTTCAGGAACAAAACTGAAAACTTAAAAAGTTGGTCAAATATTAAAGGTCCTTGGTGCAATTTTACTGTTTTTTACTAGGAGGTTTCAATGACAGCAATAAAAAAAAACCTCCAAACAAGTAAATTCACATGTACAAACTCAAAATGTGTGTGAAAGTAGCTTCATGAGGAATTTCTGCAGTGCTGCAGGAATTCACTTCTGCTCATAATGTTGTTCTTCAGGGAGAAAAATAATGAAAAAAAATATGTTGTTTGTGTCTTTTTGTATAATGTATTCATGAAAATGACCAATTGCCATTTACACCAATTACAAATCATATCATAATAAACATAATAGTCAAAATAATCAAAATGCATTTATTTATTTACCTTTTTAACCATACCATATGCAGCTCTGTAGCCATCAGGTTGTTAAACTACGGT
The DNA here is from genome assembly GCA_016785285.1 of Brachirus orientalis. NCBI lineage: Eukaryota > Metazoa > Chordata > Actinopteri > Pleuronectiformes > Soleidae > Brachirus > Brachirus orientalis. The sequence continues at coordinate 992,750 of JAFBJR010000374.1, read as the reverse complement.
GGCCTTCACATATCAAAACAGATTTATAGGGGAAATATTGAGTTTCTGTAAATAAAATGTTACACACTGGATCTTTTTAAAGTGTTTTTAAAAAATATTGTGAATCCCTTTTATTTTGTTCTGGAAAAATCGTGACAGGAAACGTTAATATCGTCACATCGATAATAAACATGAAGCTTCAATCAGTGTCCATGGATTTGTTTGTAACGAAAGACGAAATTACAACCTGAACCTCAGACAATAACAACAACAACAACAACTGATGGACTTATTTAGACTTTTTTTTTCCCTCCAAGACAGAAAACATTCAAAAACAGTGTGGACTAGACATAAGAATCTAGATAACATTCACTCATATTCTTCTTTTATCTATAATTATATATAATTATTGCTTAATAGTCTTCCCTTATTGGATCAGCATTGTATATATAAAAAATATGAAACGTGTATAAATATTTATATCATTTTCTTTCTTTGTTTCCTATTTTCATCTCTCTCTCCAGTATCCCTTTTTTCTGTTTTGTATTTTGAAATAATTACTTTTGTAGTGAATGTCAGTGATGTTTTGATCAATAAAGTTGAATCTAAGATTTAAAAAAAAAAGCTTAAAAAAATGAAAGACAATAACTTAATGGGAAAAATCACTCCACACACACACACACACACACACACACACACTGCACTTACTCCCATTCATTTAAACAGACAAAACAGAGCCTTATCTTTAACTGAACCACTTCCTCAGAAATGAGGTTCTGCCTCATTAGGACCAGGTGTTGGTTTTTACTGGTCCTGATGAGGTCAGTGTTTATGACAGAACAGGTCCTTAAGAGGTCACAAAACCAAGAAAACACATACAGACGTGCGCGCGCCTGTTGACAGTCTGCAGAATCACGCCATAAACGCATCATCATCCTCACCGCTAGTGGTCGCTGTTTAGGCTCCATTCCCACCCAATCAATGCAACTCAAAGCAGCAGCACTCATCTGAACACACGGGCAACTTTGACAGGACGTGTCCACTCCGCGTGTCCACGCGTGTGTCCACGCGTGTGTCCACGCGTGTGTCCCAACAAGCGCACGAGAGACATGTAAACATTTCACTTAAAAAAAAACACACGTGTTCATGTCTTACCTGATAAACAACACGGTTTCCCACAAATAGATCCCCAGCGCGTTTAGTCGGCACATTTTTGCCAGTCTCATGTTTGTGTTCAGGAGGAGGAAGAGGAAGAGGAGGAAGAGGAGGAGGTGTGGAGGAGGGGGGTCACACTGTCCACAGAAAAAATTTTAAAAAAGGCAAAAAAAAATTCCAGTTATTGTTGGAAAGAGGGGAGGAAGAGGAGAGGGGAGGAGGAGGAGGAGGAGGAGGAGGAGGAAGGGGGTTTGTGTCTTAGGAGCTCCAAGGTGATCCCGCAAATGTCCCGCTTTGTATCAACGTGTGTGTCAGATCCAAAAAAGGTGGCCGGCGCTGAGCCGTGACCTCATCACCGGCCGTGGAATCATGCTCGTGCCGCCAAAAAAAGAGAGAGAGAGACAGTAAGAGAGAGGGAGAGAGAGAGAGAGAGAGAATCCACAGAATCCAAGAGCAGAAAAGCCCGAGAACGTGTTCAGGACCACGGACAGCGGCAGGCGGAGGCACCGGCAGGGACGGAGGTGGAGGAGGAGGAGGAGGTGGGGGGGGGGAGGAAGAGGAGGAGGAGGAGGGAGGAAGAAGAGCCTCTCACGGGCTACAACAGATACACCTGAGGTCCAGTGTGCGCGAGCCACGGCGGGAGAAATCACACATAATCCGGTTTCTGCTGCGTGTTTGTGTGTGTGTGTGTTATAATCCGCTCCACGGAGTAAAAACAGTAAAAAGAAAGAAAAAAAATAAAAAATAAAAAGATCTCTCAGATGTGCAGCTTCTCTCTCACGTGCTTAACACACGCCGCTCCGGTTCCGGTTCTGACTCTGACCCTGACTCTGGCTCTGGATGTGGATCCGTGTCTCCGCTCCGCCTTCTCCCTCTCCTTCTTCTTCTTCACCTCCTCGCGCTTGTCTCTCGCGGCAGAGCTGCAGCTGTGGTAGTAGTTGTAGTAAGAAGAAGAAGCAGAAGCAGAAGAAGCAGAGGAAGAGTCGCAGTAGTTGCACTTGGCGCTGCAGCAGCTCGGCTCAGCTGCTCCCATTGTCTGCTGCTGCTCAACTTGGAGACGCACCGGCGGCCGCTGCCGCGCCTGCCGCTTCCGCTGCTGCTGCCGCTCCTGCCGCGCTCCGCATCCGCGTGAGAACCCACGTTAGGATGCTGCCCGCAGCAGCTGCGTGTGCCACAGATGTGGAGCGTCGTCTATGGCGTGCGCACTCACACACTCTCACACACTCTCACATCCCAGAGCTCCAGCACCGCGCGCGTGTGCGTGTGTGTGTGTGTGTGTGTGTTTTCCTGCTGCAGTCATTTAACAAACTCCAAAAAACGCACCTCTCAGCGGAGGGACACGCCCACAGCGCGCTGCCATTGGTCGATAGGGAAGGGGAGGTGCTTCCTGATTGGTCAGCAGAGGTGTCACTGCTGTCACTGGTGGGTGGGGGGGGGGCAGCTTAACTTGAAGCCCCGCCCCTACATTCCTGAAGGAACTCATGACTGTGATGTGAAGTTATGCGGAGTTTTTAAAAGGAATAAGGAGTAAAGTGTTAAGATTATTATTTGCTAATAAAGTAATAAAACATAATCTCTTATTTGGCTGAAATTCTTCCACAGTCATTTTAATAATCGCAATAAAAACCAGGTTAAAGTGATAGTTCGTGGTTGGTCTTGGTTGATCTTGATGATGAACTGACCTTTAGAACCAGGTGAGTCCGAGCAGAAAAACATCTGGGGACAAATTACACACACAAACAATACCATATTTACACATATTTGTGTTTACACGTTAAATTATAACCCGACAGACATGTGGAACTGTTGTTTTGTATTTCTTGGACCGTTTTTGGGGTCGCACCTGACTCTCAGGTTATGTTATGTGTTGTCAGAGAGGAGGAGGTATACACACACGACTGTGTCATTCCTCGTGTTATTTCTTAGTAAATTCTTCATTTGTATATTTGTACGCTTTCTTATTGCAAGGAAACAAAGTTCAATGAGCAGAAATATGACACTTCAAATATTAAAGCTGCTAATGTCCTGTGTAGTTTATTTTCATTTTATTTCTTCTGTCATTACGTATACTTTACATTTAACTGCTTGCTTATTTTTTTATTCATTTATTCTAGGTTTTAAGCTGCTTTACCTTTATTTTATTTTATTTAATTTTATAGGGTTTGACCAATCTTAAACAACCAACTTTTTAACCAAGAGAGCCTCACTGAATTTCCTTGCACCTTGTGTAGAATTACAATAATTAATTCATTCATTTCTTCTTTTTATATCTTTGTTAACAGGATCCATGTGGGTTTAACTGGAGGCGTTTGTTTTGTATTGAGGTCTGTTTGTTCATAATGGTTATTTTCACAATCGATAAGTTATTTTTCAGTGAATTGATTCGTTGCTTCGTCCATAAAATGTCAGAAAATGTTGATCAGAGTTTCTAAATCGCTTTAAAACGGCGATGTTCTCAAATGTCTTGTTTTGTCCACAAACCTAAGTGATCCAGTTTTATTGGCTTTCTTTGTCAACATGAAGCAAAGTAACCAGAAAATATTCACATTTAAGACGCTGAAAAAAAAAGAAACTGGTTTTAATCTCTGGTTTCTAATCTCTAAATTAGGACTAACCTGCTTTTATTTGCCGTTTTCAGCCATTTAATAAAAACAGGTTTTTTCTAAATCGAGGTCAAGATCACATTTATTTTATTTCACACAAATTATCCCAAAGTACTTTCTTAATTGAAGTTGAAGATAAGAAAAATAAGAATAAATAATTGAAAAATAGACTTTTTAGATTTATTTTATTATAATATTATAAGAACAGACAGGAATTGAAGTAAAATTTTTAAAAGTCCCTAAATATTTTGGCTTCTCCTTCTCTAGGGGTCGCCACAGAGGATGACATTTGATTTGGCAGATATTTTTCTTTTTTATTCTGGAGCAGGGGTGTCAACCTCAAAAGAAGGAAACATAGCATTCTATCATAATATTTCATATTTTAAGGTATTAAATATTATACATATTATAATGATATTTCACAGAATTTCAAAGTAAAATTAATCTTAATATCAAAACTGAGACAAAGAACTTAAAATTAAGTAAATGATAACATGGACAACTGTCATTAAAATACTAAACAGGCTTGTATATTGGTAATTTAATGTCAGTAATGTGACAATTATACAACCAAATGTCTTATTATTACTGTTATAACGTGATATTAAGTGGTGGGCCGCATAATCAACAATTAACCATGGGGAGTACAATGGGTTCCCCAGGTCTTGACCAGGAGGGGACTTAAACTACCAACCCTCCATAGCAGGCTGAATTCGAGAGAATTCCAGAGAATTTAGCCAATGTGTTTGAAGATGAGTAGACGTCTAAAGTAACCAGAGACAGTGATGCAACATTACAAATTCCATAAAACACCATGACTGAGTCACCAGGGTGAAAAAGGTTGAGTGTGTCGGCCTGCATGAATCCTCCTGACACAAAATTTAAACTGACACAAAAGACGGACAAATTCACCGGGAGCCGAACACAACGACATTCCAATGAAGAAAAGAAAGAAAGAGATACCACTTTTGTTACTTCAGGGGTTTGGCCGTGTGGCTCATTAATCTCTCGCTGTCTTTTTAATAAAACTTGGATGTGATCGAATTTACACAGCAACTTTTTATTGACTTTTCTGTCTGTACTTGTATAAAAATATACGATGAAGCAACAGAAAAGGAGGTTCTTCTAAATCATTCTCACTGTAAGTGCATCTACCGACGATCTGCTTACAATAAAACAACTGTTCTATTTGCCCAAAGTGAGAATTTTGCCTCAGATACATGTGAACGTTGTCTTTTCAGGAATGTTGATATGATTCAGTTCTCTTTTTTGTGGTTTGCAGGAATATAAAAACAGGGAGAGCACCTTTGTTTGTTTGTTTGTTTGTTTGTTTGTTTCCTGCTGTGACACAGAAAACCTATAAATGTCCAAACACGACTAAAACAAAACACAAACACGTCCTCCCAACTTCACTCCATGTGCTGTCTGAATTTACTAAACTCGTACTCAGTGTCAGGTGTAGAGACCGACGGTCGAAGACGGAAATGTCTCCGGACGCGATTGGACAGGCCGACAACCAATCAGACCAATGATCAGAATCAATCTTGTAGGATTTCAACCTTCACATAATCTCATCGTTGTCTTCTTTTAATGCTGTGATACATTCGTGGAAAAACACGTTCTTTTCCTCGCTCTGATGTCACTTTTCCCACCATACAGTTCCAGCTCGGCTCGACTCTTCTCAGTTTGGTATCAGGAAACATGTTTTCCATTACTATAGTTCCTCCTCAATGTGTGCGGGGACAACATGGTGGTTTTATTTACTAACACAAACACAAACACGTGACGGTCAAAGCCGTTGTTTTGACCGTGAACAGATGAGTTCACTGAATGGTTCAGTCCTTCCTGCATGAGCGGAGCACAGACTCCGTCTGACACAGTCGCTGAAGTGAAATACGGCTGAACGGCTTGTGATCGGGCTCGCCATCTCCGTCTTTCAGCAGTGCTGTCACTAAATACACCAGACTCCTCTGTTAAATATGGACATTTTACAAATGTCCTTGTTAAATGTTGCAGATTAACGCATGTTTTCAGGATTTTCAAGTCTTTTTAACTCATCTACAGTTCAACATCGTTCGCTTTGATTCTCGTGTCGGACTTTGTCGCGCTCGTGACTCTTCCGGTGACGACGCTCTCTGACCAATCAGTGGCCGGCAGTCTGTCCACGTCACATTTTAGTATCGGCTCGACTGGAACCTCGACAGAGCAGGGACTAAAAAAAGAACCAGGTACCAGGTTCTATCTGTAATGGATAATGGAGCCGTACCGTGCCGTGCTGGAACTGTGTAGTGGAAAAGCACCATAACTGGGAACTTTTCATGTCTAAATCTCACCATATTCAGTCTAATTTCCTCAAAGATAAGGTGTTTCAAACACCCAAGGTCACACATATCTGTGGTTTGCAGAAACACGCTGGTGCAACATTAAATCCTGAAACTGGACTGGTCTTTACACATTTATATCCAGAGTGTGAGTGTGCTCCCGTGTACCATCTGCTCAGATGCATCATTTAGCATTTACTAATGAACTGCTCAGTTTTCTGCAGGGAGACGAGCAGACGCTGCAGGTGTGGACGATGTCCAGCGGCAGCTCTGCAGGACAGATCAGTCGCTGTGGTGTCCAAAGGAAGACATCGTGTCGGTAACATTTATCTGCTGCTTAAAGGTCATCGTTTCCACTCTGATGGTCTTCACCAACCAAAGAGTCGACACAACAGGAAAAAAGACTCTTTAATTCTACAGTATGAGGGAAATTCCTAGTCCTCAATCAGTCTTTAGCATGATTAAATGTTATATATTACAAATACAGAGACCTTTCTAGTTGAAAGTCCAGCTGTAGCAGAACATGTTATTGTACAGACTGAGAAAGTTTCAAGTTTGACTCCAGGAAAAAGCTATTGTTTTCATTTCTTGCAGATAATTTTTAGAGCCAAGAGCAGATTATTCCAGATGCTAATGAAATATGTTAAAGGTCATAACACCGATGACTATATCGGCACTTTTACATTATACAGTTGTAGCACGGCACGGCTCAACTCTACTGAAAGGTACTATTGCTTTTCAACCTTTTAGTCCCTGCTCTGTGGAGGTTCCAGTCGAGCCGAGCCGATACTAAAATGTGACGTGGACAGACTGCCGGCCACTGATTGGTCAGAGAGCGTCGTCACCGGAAGAGTCACGAGCGCGACAAAGTCCGACACGAGAATCAAAGCGAACGATGTTGAACTGTAGATCAGTTAAAAAGACTTGAAAATCCTGAAAACATGCGTTAATCTGCAACATTTAACAAGGACATTTGTAAAATGTCCATATTTAACAGAGGAGTCTGGTGTATTTAGCGACAGCGCTGCTGAAGGACGGAGATGGCGAGCCCAATCACAAGCCGTTCAGCCGTATTTCACTTCAGCGACTGTGTCAGACGGAGTCTGTGCTCCGCTCATGCAGGAAGTACTGAACCATTCAGTGAACTCATCTGTTTAGAAAACTGAGGAAAATGATTCACGACAAAGAAAACGACTGCTTTCACCGTCACTAGTCTGTGTGTTTGTGTCGTCACGGCTGTTTCTATGACGACCACATCGAGGAGGAACTATGAAGTCATGGAAAACGACATGTCTGATACCAAACTGAGTCGAGCCAATCTGAGCCGTGCTGGAACTTTATAATGGAATAGTGCCAGTGTATTGAGGACACGTCTCTCTTGGCCAAGTACATTGTACCGACTCACTTTACTTCCAAAGATCAGGTTTCCTCTTAGCAACAACTAACCAAACTTTAAGGAGCTTATATTTTAGCCAAAATTGTGAATGACAATCTGTGCATATAATCCGCTGGATTAAATTGAAAACTTTACTGTCATTGTATCAAATAGGACAACAAAATCTGCTGCACAGAACAGCACTGTACACATCCACATTCACACAAATCTGTTTGTAATAAATAGTAAACAAAATAACACGACATCAAGATTTTCAGCATGAAAGCATCAATAAATGCATATAAAACACAGTTATTGCACAAATATGACCACAATTTCAAAGAATGTGAGATATTATCAAAACATTTGGCGATTTTCAGTAAATGTAGTGTAAACCGTTGCAGTGCTATGTTTGTCAGATAGTGTCATCTGTGAAGAATAAGAACGATTCTACATCTCTGCGGCCTCCACAGACACTGGATTTCACGACACACCACGGACAAAAATTGCGGCAGTTTTCCGTCACCTGCTGTTCACTGAGACTGTTCTGGCTGTGGAGACGCCGTTTATCAAATTTGAAAGGTTAAAAGATGAAATAAAAATGGACAGACAGGGAAGCAGAGAGGCAGCAACATCCCCTCACTGGAGGAGAGCAGCAATTCTGCTCTTGTTTAAGAATAAATGGAGCAAGTAAAAGTGTAAAATCCGCTGAGCTGCACCTCAGCCTCTTCTTGGCAGACGCCTCTTTTTGGTCTTGCTGGACTGAACATCAGTGCTTTACTGCTCTGCTGTGGTGAGGAGACACTGTTAATTAGCGGCGCGCAGCACCTGAGAGCCGCTGCTACAAATCACCTCTGCCCCGCCGAGTCTCCGACTCACTCTCTACGCCGATGACGCTGCGTGGTTTGCTTTTATCTCTGCCATTCTCTCCGTTTCTTCAGCCAAATTCAAACCAACAAACTCGGGCATTTTCAGAAACAAAACTTTTTTGCCTTTATGATCTTTTTCTGTTTCTGTTTTCACGCAAAACGACTCTAAACTAGGCCTCCGCACGGACGGCACTATAACTACAGGAATACACCAAAAAACGGAGAAGGACACATTAAGAATGTGAATTATGGACCAAAAATCGTTCAAACCCCACCGAGTGAGGACATTTTGACAAAGTGAGGACATTTTGGCTGGTCCTCACTTTTTTAAAACCTGGTTTTAGGGTTAGGGATAGAATTGGGTTTAGGTTAAGGTTAGGGTAAGGGGCTATAGAATGTATTATGTCTATGAGTGAATGCTATACAAACGTGTGTGTTGCTGTGATGTGATTTTTCATTATTTCTTCACGTCGTCTTGATGTACAAAGGAGGTCTTGTGTTGTAATTCGCATGTGAATTTAATCGCACTTTCGTACGTAACGTACGTTACCAACGTATCCGGTGCCCAAAGGCCTTAATGTAAAAACAGCTGTTCACATTTGCTTTAATGTTCGTCACAAACAGATAAAACAATTGTGTATAAAACGAACTACAATGACTACAATGTTTACCTTTTATGCTTAGGGTTAGGGTTAGACTGGTAGACCACCACATAGACCTTCTGGTTGCCTGCATGTGAAGCTTCTCTCTGCTCTCTCACGCGATGAGTGAATGACAGGAAGTGAACATCAACAGGTCATTGTAAACAGAGAAAAAAAATCAAGAATGAAAAAAATACTGGTATTAACTGGTTACTATGATTCTAAAGAAACGATTCTGTTCTGGAACATTAAAAAATACGTTTCTGGTTTTGTTTTTGTTCCCTGAACCGGTTTGAAGCCTTGAACCTGGTGTATCGATTATCAGGTTATCATCTTCCTCCCATCTTCCTCCCATCTTCCTCCCATCTTCTTCTCATCTTCATCTCACCTTCCTCTCATCTTCCTCCCATCTTCCTCTCATCTTCCTCCCATCTTCCTCTCATCTTCCTCCCATCTTCCTCTCATCTTCCTCCCATCTTCTTCTCATCTACCTCTCATCTTCATCTCACCTTCCTATCATCTTCCTCCCACCTTCCTCTCATCTTCCTCCCACCTACCTCCCACCTTCCTCCCATCTTCCTATCATCTTCCTCCCACCTTCCTCTCATCTTCCTCCCATCTTTTTCTCATCTTCCTCCCATCTACCTCCCACCTTCCTCCCATCTTCCTATCATCTTCCTCCCACCTTCCTCTCATCTTCCTCCCATCTTTTTCTCATCTTCCTCCCATCTACCTCCCACCTTCCTCCCATCTTCCTCTCATCTTCCTTCCATCTTCTTCTCATCTTCCTCCCATCTACCTCTCATCTTCCTCTCATCTTCCTCCCACCTTCCTCCCATCTCCCTCTCATCTCCCTCTCATCTTCCTATCATCTTCCTCCCACCTTCCTCTCATCTTCCTCCCATCTTTCTCATCTTCCTCCCATCTACCTCCCACCTTCCTCCCATCTTCCTATCATCTTCCTCCCACCTTCCTCTCATCTTCCTCCCACCTTCCTCCCATCTTCCTCTCATCTTCCTTCCATCTCCCTCCCATCTTCCTCTCATCTTCCTTCCATCTTCTTCTCATCTTCCTCCCACCTTCCTCCCATCTCCCTCTCATCTCCCTCTCATGTTCCTCTCATGTTCCTCCCATCTTCTTCTCATGTTCCTCCCATCTTCTTCTCATTTTCCTCCCATCTTCTTCTCATCTTCTTCTCATTTTCCTATCATCTTTCTCCCACCTTCCTCCCACCTTCCCCTCACCTTCCTCTCCCTCGCTCCTGGCCTCAGTCTTGACAGAGCAGCCAGTGTGTGAAGTGCGATGTCAGGGCCTCCCGCTGCTCATTGATCATGATTTTCCTGCTGCAGCTCTCAATAACTCAGCAGGCCCTCGTGCACCATGAGAGCGCAATTAGGTCGAGTGACAAGTGCATTTTTCTCCTCAGGAATAAAGCGGCACGACCCGTTGGTATTAATCTCACTGGAGATTTTGACTGATGTAATGAACGGATGGTTTCCAGCGGAGCAGAGACGGCGCCCACATACCCGCCCGTCTGCCTTTAACTGAGAGGGAGGACAAAGATCTGAGGGGATTTTTTTTATATATATATTAGAGATGAACCATTTTGAAAGTGGGTCAGCAGAGCTTAAAGGTCACCATGTCTTTTTTTAAAATGTCCAGCTCTTCAACATGGCAGGTGAAAAATGGGACCATGGCTCAGGCGCCATCTCGTATCCGGTTTGATATTTACCACTAACATACGTTTGTTTTAACCCACTGAGTTACAGGTATTTCTGTCTTAAAGGTCACATAGAATGGTCTTTTTGAACCAAAAATCCAGATTACTGATGTCTACCTAGATAAATTAAATTAAATAATATTTATGGTCAAAAACCTCATAATCTCTTCAGATTAAGCCAGTTTATTGCTGCTCTCTGCCAGCCTCTGAACAGGCACTCTGTTTCTGAGCTAATGCCCCGCCCCCCAGAACACTGAGTCTCGTGTGATTGGCCAGCTACCAAGTGCTGTTAACGGCTCCGTGGTGCTTCTTCTTTGGGTTGAATGGTCATGTGGGACAGCTGTCACTCTGTAATCCACTCACCCTTCTGCACCAAACTCCATTGAGAAAATCAGTTGTTGATCCACTGCTGCCTCCATCAGTAAGTTGAAATGTCTTATTTTGTCACTTTGGTGTTTGAAATCCTTCGTTCAGATTTACCTCAGTGACACAAACTGATCACACAAAGCAGCAGTGGACCAGCAGCTCCTGTGTCCCCGTGAGCTAAAATAGCTGATTTTCACTATTTTTTTTAAAATGTCCAGCTCTTCAACATGGCAGGTGAAAAATGGGACCATGGCTCAGGCGCCATCTCGTATCCGGTTTGATATTTACCACTAACATACGTTTGTTTTAACCCACTGAGTTACAGGTATTTCTGTCTTAAAGGTCACATAGAATGGTCTTTTTGAACCAAAAATCCAGATTACTGATGTCTACCTAGATAAATTAAATTAAATAATATTTATGGTCAAAAACCTCATAATCTCTTCAGATTAAGCCAGTTTATTGCTGCTCTCTGCCAGCCTCTGAACAGGCACTCATCAAAATCAGCAATTTTAGCTCTTATGTTCCCATGAGCTAATATTGCTGGTTTTCTCTATAGGATTTGGCACAGGAGAGTGAGCGGTTTATGAACTTGTAATATTGTAATATTTCACAAACATATTCAATATAATAAATATAATTATCAATGCAACAGCTTTTAAAACCATTAAAATGAACACAGCTACTTTGTCACAATATGAAAATGTATCCATATATTGCCCAGGAGTTTTAACAAATACAGATAGCATATAACAATGTTTATTTGGGGGTTATATTTTAAACGGATGAGAATATTTGTGGAGTGCAGGATGATTATGTTTGACCTGGCTGAACAGATTAGCAGAGCAGCGACCTGACGACTCTAACAGACGCCAGATCAGTGAACCATCTGCTCTCAGGTGCAAATATCACCTGCGCTTTATCCACACACAGAACGAACGGGGACAAACACACACTCATAAATACATACTGTGTACATTGTGTGCACAAACACTCACATGTGTGCGTTGTGGAGCAGGTAATTCCCCCGGTGTCCCGAGCCACAAACACAGGATGACCTCCAATTTAAAAATTCACCGCGCCACGTTAGGCGGCATGAATAATGCATGAGGCCGCGCCGCTTGTATTATTGCCTGGAGGAGGATGCAATTACATTTCCCTCAGGTGCTCAAGTGCTGCAGAGTAAAGGAGAAGGGGAAGGCAAGTTTGAAAAAAAAAAGGAAAAGAAAAACACTCATACACAAGCTGGGATTATGTAGTGAAAGTTCGGAGGCCGACGGGGAACAGATGTGGACGTGGCGGTTGTGTAATTGCGCGGCTGTTTTCTGGCTCACAGGTCTGCGGGGTGACGTTACTGCAGCACCTGATAAGGAGTTAATTAAAAAAAGGTTGGAGGTTTTTGCCGAGACCTTGAGACGTGGTAATAATAGTGTTTATACTCTTTATACCTTTGCAAAATTGAATCTGATTTTTAAATAGTTTTACCTTTTCACCCAACTTTGAAATAAAGAGTTCACTTCCAGTGGCTTTAGGCAAATAACTGGCCTGTTTCTTTACAAAAAAAAACGATGGACAGTATTTTTATTGAAAGTGGACCAAACCAGTTCAGTTCTCACATCGTTACACTTGGTTTATTTTCTGTGAAAAGAACTGGTTTCCAAAAAGTACAGAATTTTTCACAGAAAGTTCTTCTGGAACAAGTTCAGTTTCTCAAAGTCAGAACTAAACAAAGTAAAATAAGCCTAACTTCTGGGAAATTATAAAAGAAGTTTTCAAGTAGAAAAAAAATCTAACTTTATCTTAATAAGATATTACAGCTTAAATTAACTTTTAATTGTTACCAGTGACAAGCTAAAACAATGGTGTGCATGAAATTGCAACTGTTACTGTTAATACTGTGTTAACTGCTGAAGTAAAATTAACCATCACAGATTGGTGCGAGTGCAAATTCTAAAAAGGTATAAATTCTTAAATTCAGCTACATCAAATGAAGAAATGTTCATTTTAAGTAAACATTTCTTACATGACAGAATTTCTCACAACTTTATTAAAATTTGACAAGATTTGTCTGAAAGTCATTTTAAGAATTCCAGCCAAGCAAAATTTGCTCAGCAACAGCATGAAAAATGAAAATGAAATGGAAAATTGAAACTATTTTGTAAGAATATTTAGCTTATTTCTGGTAGGGCTGTTTTTTTTTTTTTTTTACAGTGCACAGGTGTGGATCAATAGAAGTGCAGCTCTGTGTGACTAATGACCACAGCCTGTCATTAGATAATTACTCTTTTACACTGCACTCTTACCTTTATTATTGATTTCATTTTTATTAGAATTCTTTATCAAATGATTATTGAGGATTTTGTGTCCAGAATCAGCACGACACCTGCTTCACACTGGATGTGTGCGGAATGCTGACAGGAACTAGTAAGAGAGACCACATCACCCCAGTGTTAGCTTCTCTACACTGGCTCCCTGTACAGTTTAGAATTCAATTTAAAATCATCCTCCTCACGTACAAAGCCCTTAATGATCAGGCCCCATCATATCTTAAAGATCTAGTTTCACCTTATCAGCCCAACAGATCACTTCGGTCCCAAAACACAGGTTTACTTGTAGTTCCCAGAGTCCATAAAAGTAGAATGGGAGGCAGAGCCTTTAGTTACCAGGCTCCTCTCCTGTGGAACCAACTGCCAATGTCAGTTCAGGAGGCGGACACTGTCTCTGTATTTAAAGTTAGACTTAAAACCTTCCTTTTTGATAAAGCTTATAGTTAGAGCAGGCTCAGGGAAACCTGAACCATCTCTTAGTTATGCTGCTATAGACCTAGACTGCTGGGGGATTTCCTGTGGTGCACTCACACTCACTCTTTCACACTCACTGTAGGAGAGTGAGATGACTTCAGACTTCTTGCTTCCTTTAGGAAAAAATGGAATAACCTTGGGATTATTTGGCAGGCATGATCTTAAGATATCGTTAACTCAAGCGGATTTAAATTAAGCAAGTGTTTTCAGTTTAAGCATGTTTTCGATGTAATTTCATTGTTACACTAGTGTTAATGAAAGCTGCAGTAAAAAAAAAGTCAGAAAAGAAAGTCAGGAGGTGATATGTGACATGAGAGTCAGCCTCAGGAGCAGGATTTTAATCTGAGGATGGAAAATAATGACAAATGACAGAACAATGTTAAGTGAACTTTGACCTTGTCAGAGTGGAGAGCGACTGCTCTGAACACACACACACACACACACACTGTAACTTCCTGCCTGGGGGTTTCATGCAAACCTGCCAGTGATTGCAAACACGAAACACGGGTCAAAATAACTGCGATGTACATGTTCTGAGTCGCGTGACAGAGAAAAACATATTCCTGCTGCGTTTGAGTTATTTTCAGCCGCTGAAATGTTGATGAAAAGTGACACACGAGAGAAACAAACAATCCTCCTCCCACAAAAGGCACGTTTTAAAAACAACCACAACAAACATAATGACTTTAACATCCTCAGTGACACATTCGTCCTCGTCCACTTGTCTGTGTCTTTCCGTGGGGAGGGACATGTTTTCCTCAAATAGACTCTCCCAAAATAGGACAGTGAGGAGTTACATCACACACAGTAATGGGCTGTTCGCTAGCTCCACGCAGTTTAGATGCAAGATATAAGTTGAGCTAATGCTAATGAACTCTTATGAGATCATTAATTAGCTTTGTCATCAACTGAGAGGGAAGTTAGCAATGTCATTCTCTATGATATCAGCAGAGACCGTTGGGTGCAATGTAACGAGCTCCATCATCAGCTGCCACCAAAGTAAGCTATATCATTAGCTACTTTGTCGGCTGCGACTGAAGTTAGCTGCAAACAATGTTATCTACTTCATCAGCTGCCACCGTAGTTAACTACATCATGAGCTACTTCATTAGCTGCGAACAAAGTTAGCTACATCATCATCAGCTGCGATGCAATTTAGGAATATCATCAGCTAAATCATCAACTGCTATGGAAGTTAGCAATGTCATTAGCTATGATATCAGCTGCGCCCCAGGTCAGCTACATCATTAGCCATTATGCAATTTAGCATCATCTTCATCATCAACTACATAATTAGCTGCAATGCAATTTTACAGTATCATCAGCTGCAACCCAAGTTAGATACAAAACCAGCTACTTCATCGGCTGCGACCAAAGTTAGCTAAATCATCAGCTGCCACCAATGTAAGCTATATCATTAGCTACTTTGTTGGCTGCGACTGAAGTTAGCTGCAAACAAAGTTATCTACTTCATCAGCTGCCACCGTAGTTAACTACATCATGAGCTACGTCATTAGCTGCGAACAAAGTTAGCTACATCATCATCAGCTGCGACGCAATTTAGGAATATCATCAGCTAAATCATCAACTGCTATGGAAGTTAGCAATGTTATTACTTATGATAATAGCAGTGAAACAAAAGTTAGCTACAACATCATCAGCTGTGACGCAATTTGGCTACAACATCAGCTGTGACCCAAGTTAGCATTGTTCTTAGCTATGTCATGCAACTACATGGGGTTATATCCAACATACTTAAGGGTAGTATAATCATTATTTACCAATACTGTTAATTTACATCACAAAACCTATGCCTGCTTTACTGTATGGCATCATTAAAATATGTTCACTGTTAGACAAACGTTTCCAACAGGAAAATAAAGTTGGTAAACCACTCACTCTCCCACACCAAAGTCCATAGAGAAAATCTGTGATTTTAGCTCACAGGGACACAGGAGCTGCTGGTCTACTGCTGCCTCCTGTGGTCAGTCTGTGT
Source organism: Brachirus orientalis (assembly GCA_016785285.1). Classification (NCBI taxonomy): domain Eukaryota; kingdom Metazoa; phylum Chordata; class Actinopteri; order Pleuronectiformes; family Soleidae; genus Brachirus; species Brachirus orientalis. The sequence continues at coordinate 976,924 of JAFBJR010000374.1, read as the reverse complement.
CACTGAATTAAATCTGAATGAAGGATATGAACCTTGAAAGTCACAAAATAAGACATTTGAACTTACTGATGGAGACAGCAGTGGATCAACAACTCCTGTGTGCTGTGATGTAAAATCACTGATTTTCTCTATGGACTTTGGTGTGGGAGAGGGAGCCATGTTGCCTTCAAAATTCTACATATTTGGGGACCATCACTTGTTTTACACTGTATGTAAGAGTTAATATCAATGAAATATTGAGAAAACCAGAATTCAGGACACAATGGATGTTTTATTTATTTATTTTTTTTGGTTTTAGGATGGTTCTGTAAGTAGACGTCAATCAACCAGACGAGTGCTGGTCCATGTGTCACTGCCTGCTGCAGGTACCTGACATTAGCATGAAGCCGACTTTCCTCACAGTAACTTCTCTCACTTTACTTTCACTTGTGTGAGTGAGCTATTGGTAAAGTTAGAAAAGTTTGGACACAAACTGTTCACGCCTGGAAATCATTAGTGCAATAAAATTAGTTAAATTTAAAAAGAACCAGCGTTTAAGAATTAGTGACATCGAATGGTGAGACTGGACTAGTGTGAAACTACAGTGGCCTTCATGTGTCAGAAATAATGGTAACATTCTTTTTTTGTGGTTTATTCACTGGTTTATTCACTTATTCACTGGATTATGAATCATTAATATAAATTTGAAAGCCTCATTCTAAGGTGACAATAACTAAACAGATTTTTATTTCAAAACTATAACACATTTTCGCCAACACACTTATCATTTTTGCAAATTAACTCTCGTAAATGTTCATGCCCACAGCCCTGAATTTAATTTAAATTAAAACTGAAATAATCGTAATAATAATAATAATATTCCAGTGCTGATATTCAAATATCAAGGAGGAAAAAAATAATAAATGACTAAAAAATTCTGATTAATGAATGAGATTAATAAATTGACACATCTGTGTGATATCCACGCTGTGTTCTCATGAAGCAGGTGATCATTTTGTTTTTCCTCCGACCTCTACACTCAGTAATGAGGGAGAATAAATCATGTCAGTGACTCACGGTTTAGTTTATACCTCGACCTTAATGTTTTAAACAGTTTTGCTTTGGTGTTTCAGACTATTTCAGACCCCTAACTGTGTCAGTGTTCTGCTCGGCAGCACCACGGGTGACCCTGGACATTTGTAATTTCTAATTGTCCAATTACTTATGGTTTTCTGGTTTAAACCGGTTTTTGTTTCTCTCTCTCTCTCTGTCTGTCTGTGTCTCTTGGGTTTATCATAGCAAACATCTGCGCGGCAGAATTTGTGGCGTATTCAGCTAAATATCTGAACATTAGGCCACTGACTTCTGGGACCGTGTGTGTTTTTGTAAGACATGTGGGGTTTATGAAAGCAGAAATCCTCCCTTTTGTCTCTCGCAGCTGTGTTTCCCTGCGGCGGCGTGAACAGATGTGGCTGCCGTCGGAGGAAGAGAAAGTGAAAACCCGGACGCGGCAAATCTGACTCTCAAATGCGGGGAAAACAACAGAGTTACAAGACAAAAACAAATCCTCAGTGAACACGTGATGAGTCATCAGGGCTCTTCCTCGCATGTATATTAATTTGCTTTCACATATCAATATGTGGGAGCCATTTTGTACAAAGTAAAGCTGCTGCTTTGTAAAGAGGCTAAATTAATTATTAACTTGAACAAAAAACATTTAATACAAAACACGAAATACAAGATATTGTTTAGCGAAAGAAAAACTTTAAATTGTATATATATATATATATATATACACACACACACACAAACTGTGCATAAGTCTTAGGCCACCATTAGATTTGTTGTTTTAGCAATGCTATAATGACCATCCTGTACAATTATTTCTCCATCACTTTATTGGAACACATCCTGAAAATATGGAGAAACACATATGCAGTTTGAAAATAACATCTTTTTCAACAAAAATGCTTCTATAATGTCAAATATTTAGTGTGAGCTACATTTGCACTTGAACAATAACACAACCATGGCTCTTTAAAACCTGGAATGGAACCCTAATGTTATTGGTCAAACCTGTGTTTCTCCTACTATTTCATGGCAACAAATAGCTGCTGTGAAAAAGGTCTATTATACCTGGTTTACTCCAGACATGTTGGAGCATTACATACACATGTTGCACAAGTTCAACTCACTGACAGGTTGATCATATAGTAGAAGACTGACTTTTAGTCACATCTGTTCAATCTGAACGCCAACGATCACAAAAGTGACATAAAAACAACAAAGCTGCTGGTGGACTAAGACTTATGCACAGTGCTGTACTTAAAAATGAAATAATTATCCCACTATAAAAAATGTAGTTGTTTTAAAAGTATCTCCCATGTTTTTTACTTTGGATGCTTCCATTATTTGACTTTGCACACAGAAAGGAAATTATTCCAGCGTCAAAATTATTGGCCCCCCGATGCTAACAGTCAGTTATGTACTGAGGGTCCTCACTTTGATGGAAGCGCAAACATGAGTGTGTGTGTGTGTGTAATTACACTGAGTGTTTTTTGGTGCGTCTTATTGTGACGGGTCCTCAGCGAGTCTGACAGTGGCATCAATAGGAGGTTGAAGATGATGGATTCTTCCTCCACTGCGACACACACACACACACACTTGTTTGTACTTCTATCAAAGTGAGGACCCTCATAGACATAATACATTCCCTAGCCCCTAATCTTAACCCAATTCTAACCCTAACCCTAAAACCAGGTCTTAACCCTGAAAAGGCCCTTTAAAGAATAAGTGAAACTTTGGATTACTTCAAAAGTGAGTCCAGTGACAGTGTAATCATAAACTACTAATTAAAATGATGTATTTTATACTACATGTGATATTTGCAGTGTTACAGCAGCCAAAAAAACACAACAATTTAGAAGCAGAAGAAAAATAGAAATAAGTTAAGGAAATATGCGTATTAATAAATATATGCAAGCAAATGAGTAGACAGACAAAATAAAAAAATATAGCTCCACTATATGCACAATACATTTTACTAATGTTTTATTTGACATCATTATTTTAAATTTAACCACAATGATCATTTATAATTGTTTTCGCAAACATATAATTTTTATATATAATTTAACATTTTCAGTACGTTGTGTTCGTTTTAGATAGGATTTTATTTTGAAAACCTTGAAATAGGACTGCTAGGTTCGGACCCTTTCAGTAGGTGTAGAATATATAGGCGCACTTCACATTTAGGAGCGGCCGATTTGACCACAGTTAATCTTGACAGGTGTCACCTCGGAGTGCAAGCGCTGGCAGAGAAGTCCATTTCTCATTTTATTGCTTACATTACATATTTACATATTTTCATGTTGCAGCATTTTATTTTATGTACTTTATGTGTTTTACGTAGTCTTTTGGGGGCGAGGGAACAGATCATGTGACAATAATTCAGCAAAGGCAGGGAAATAGACCGGGGATGTGGGGGATGGGGGTAAATCCCCGCCATCCCTCCGCCAGTAAATCACAACCAGCACACAGCTAACTACTAGCATGGGAGCTAATCATGTAACCGAGGCGCGTCTGAATCGTCCAAAACCTGTTTCCTCGTCAGTTTTCAGCTGATACTTCATTTTACATGTAACAGTTTTCTTAGGCGTGTTCCAGAACATACGAAATGTTCCCAAACTTTGGAGCGTTCGTTTCTCGTTAGCCTCATTTCAGTCGCCTCCATGCGACGTCAGTAACGACCAGGCTAATTTTGCCCTGGGCTTTGTTGAGTAGTCGTTGCAGCCCACCAACTAAATGTCTAAACTCAATCCTTAACCGGACAATAAAACTAAGTCTTAACCCTTAAAAAAAGCCCTTTAAAGTTATGAGATGGTTCTGAATCCTAATATGTCCTCATAATCTCTATATATATATTCACAAACACAGTGTGTCCAGTCCGCTCCGGCGAGTGTCCGCGTGTCGAGCAGCTGTTATTAAAGTCCAAACTGCCATTGGACGACGACTCGGCTCTTTTGTTAGCACAAAAATATTAAATCCACTCAGCTCAGTAAATACAGCTGTCAGACACATCACAGCTTTTCGACATCTTACATCTACTTTTATTTAAAACATGAACACGGTCCCCTGAGAGTGTGCGTGCATGCGTGTGTGTGTGTGGCTTTTTGGATGTAAAATTAAATAAAACACACACTCCGTGAGTCAAACTGTTATATAATTCTGCCTGTCACCTCGGCTCAGGCAGAGGAAGCGTCTGACTAACAGCCTGATGTTGTTCACTCAGAGAAAGAGAGATGAGACGAGGTGAACAGAACAGAGAAAGTCACTCACGGGAAAGAAAAATGGAAAAAAAAGAAAAACAACAGAGTGACAGAAAAAACATAATTTAATCTAAAAGAGGTAAAGACACGCGCGTGTGATGACAGATGATGTGGAAGCTCGTTAAATGTTACCGTGACGTGACCTTCAGCGACGCGCCGAGTCATGTTTTTATTGATTCACATCCCAACATGGTTTTCACGTCACGTCAGTCTCTGTTCATCAGCTGCAGTAACACAGACATTACACAACGATGGGGAAACAGGTTTAGGTTTGAAAAAAAAAAAAAAAAAAAAAAAAGAAAGGAAAGTATTTCTGTTTTTATTCACTGATTTATTTTGCATCATGGATACAGTTTTATTAAGAACTATATGTCATTCCATTTTAAAATAAACGCTTCTAATTCTACAATTCTAATTCTGTGAAATAAATACAAATAATACAGTACAGAGGCGTAGGCAGACATTTTTTTGGGGGGGGTGGGCCAATACAAAAGTGGGCGGACCATCTTGTCACAGGAAAAAAGTAAACATACGTAGAAAAAAGGCAAACACATTCTAATTTGCCATATCATGAAGTGCAAAGGCAATAACAGTAGCACATTACCTACATATATAATAAATCAAATGTCTGATGTTTTTTGGTGTGTCCCCGTGTCCTTCCTGTATCTAAACATCACTAAAGTGTCACAATAAACACTTCAGCCGCTTCTGAGAAAGAAGGGCTTCTCTGTTTACCTGAGCTCGATCAAGCGGTTTTGAAAAGTCCAGTTTAGTTACATAACCAGCACATTTGCCACGTGAATATTCAACCTGAAGAAGAAGAAGCACCGCGGAGCAGTCAGTCAGCTGGTAGCTGGCCAATCACAAGAGACTCAGTGTTCTGGGGGGCGGGGCATTAGCTCAGAAACAGAGTGCCTGTTCAGAGGCTGGCAGAGAGCAGCAATAATCTGGCTTAATCTGAAGAGACTATGAGGTTTTTGACCATAAACATTATTTAATTTATCTAAGCAGACATCAGTAATCTGGATTTTTGGTTCAAAAAGACCATTCTGTGTGACCTTTAACAAACAAAGCTGTCTATTAAGGTTGTATACAATCTCCAGGGCGGCAGCAGCACATCGGCTGCACGGTGCACGGAACTGAATCATTTCATTACACATCGCGGAAAACATAACCCTAAACCCAAACAGCAGATAATGTGTGAACTAACATGCTGCATGAGAAACATCAGACAACGTTCCTGTGTTATTGTAACTTCAGTATCATTGGACAGCTGAAGCAAATGCACACGCGGCTGCTTGCACAAATTAGCAATAAAAGGAAATTATAGAACAAAAACACGCAGCGGAGGAATATTTGAATTAAGAAAGAACACATTCCCTGATAAACAATCGCACTTACAGTAAAATTGTTTTTGCGAAAGAAATGAGCAATTCGTTGACTCGAGGTGGCTCCGTGGGCCAGTGAGTAATGTGGACGGCCCTGGTCTGCCCAGGTCCATTTACTGGCTACGCTGATGATATAATGGTATTACAATAATCAGGATGAAACATCATTAGAGCCCCCAAACAGTTGTTTCCAACATTTCACTGTTTATCTGTGTTCGCACTGATTTTCTTCTGTTGTCATTAGTTATTTTGTGTCATTTGTGCTGAACCACCAACCTGTCGTTAGCGAGTGCTTCTCACTCATACGTGATATGAGACAATATTTGCGTCTCTGAAAGGCTCTCCCAACATTCACTCATTTCTATTGCATTAATCGTCTGATTCACTTTCTCTCAGATCACTTAATTTACGTTGCGAAGGCGGGATTTATTGATCAAAACCCACAAAAATACGTCGCTTATTCCGGCCTTAAACAACCACAACATCCTGCAGGGCAGTTCAAAGCAGCGCATGTGTCAACATATCTGTGATCTCGCATCAGTAGAAGGTTTGTAAACTGAGCCGTCATTTGTTTCCTCGACAGAAAGTGAAGACAGAACAAAGCTGCCACATGAAGGCATGTCCCGGAGACACTGGCACAAAAAGCTGTCATTGCCGCCATTTTACGATCCTGTGTTTGCCTTTTTTTGAGAAAATTACGGCAAGGAATCGGAGGCAGACGACATCAAGTGGAGGAAAGAGGAGAAATGATAAGACACCTCACAACCTCTCATCATCATCATCGTCGTCGTCACCATCATCCCCTCTCTGCTGAAAGAGCCACGCCGATGCAATTTTGTGCACAGCGTTTTTATTTTTGCCCCCCTGTGCTGCCTCCATCTGACACAGCCAGCAACAGTCGTAACCACGGTAACACGGTTTCCCCCAAAAACGGCTCAACAATCACCCAGCAGAATTAAAGGGTACATGTATACAAAATACGTAAAACTGCTTCCGTTACGTTCGTGAACATACCCATACATGACTGTCCCACCATGTGTTTTATTCACATTATTCACCTATGTCAGGCATTTTAGCAACAGATGGAGACTGAAAGTGAAAGTATGTCTTCTGAGAGATAAGCAGTAAGACAATAATAGACAGTCAATACAATATAAAGACTTTGCACCAACAACGCGAACAAGAAGAACTCGATTGCTTACCTTTCCTGGGGAAACTCAACGTATGATGATGGAGTAGGACAAAAGTTCAGTCCATAATCCAAATGATTTAATCCAGTGGGCAGAAAAGTAGTTCAAACCAGGCAAATAAATCCAACGAGCAAAACAAATACAAACCAGCAAACACAAGGGAAAAACATGACAAAGTAATCCATCCAAGAAAATGAAGACAATCTGGCAAACCATGGGCTAAGTACCAGAGTGTTTATATACACACAGGTTGACTCAGGGAAAACAGCAGGGGCAGGAAGTAGGTGTGGTCAGGTAAATGGCGGGAAAACTAAACTGAAGACCAGGAACAGGAAGTTGCAAAGGTGTTTTAAAACCAAAATAAAACAGGAGAAACAACAAAACTTGATTAAAACACTTTTGTGTGTCTGTGCTTTTACACATCTGCAAGGTTTACAGAGGCTTTTTAAGTCCAGAGTCTCAAAATCTCAGACAAACAGTGTGGACAATCAATGTGTAACTACAATGATGTCATAACTCCACCCTCTCTTTTGGCCTTGTATTCGTTGTCACTGTCTTTGTCAATGCGTTTTGGGAGTTTGTTTGGAGTTTGCTTGGTCTATTCCATCCATCCCAAACTATGGAACATCTTACTATGGAAGTTAAATTTGCCGCCACCATCGAACATTTTCAGTCACATTTTCAGTCACATTTTCAGTAAAGACCCACCTTCTTCTCCTTGGTCTTCACTTCAGGGTAAGAATAAGCAACCCAGACACTTCTATCCAAGATCTTTATAATTTTATTTATTATTTAACTGCTTTACATTTATATTTTTTTATTGTTTTTATATTTTACACCTTATTGCTAAGCCTTTAAATCGATAAAGCAATTTGGTCAACCATGGTTGTTTTTAAATGTGCTGTAGAAATCAGGTTGACTTGACGTCATCAGGAAGGTCTCAGGGGGAGTTGGAGAGAGAGCAAAAGGCGGGGTCACACCCTGGACGGGTCCAACATCCCAACATTCCCCAAGAATGTACCTGGAGAGAATCCACATGCACACGGGCCGAAAATGCAAATTTCACGCAAAAAAGCCCTCGTTTAAATTAGAATCTGAAATGTTTACCTTCGTCCTACGAGGCCACAATTGTAAACACTTTACCCCCATGTGGTCCCATATTCTCTTCCTGTTAACTTGTTCAAATAAAGCGCCACGTACAGGCCTGGCATATGCATTACAGTGTTTAGGGTCTTTTTTGGGGGTGGGTTCATCTGCATTGGGATATTTCTCGATGTTTATTAAAAACTAAATTTGCGCAAAACTTATGGTAAATATCACAATTTAAAAAATGGTAATGGAAACACCAAAATTGAAAAAAAAAACTCTAAAATATCAAAAAAAAACTTTTTTATGTGGTGTTTTTTTCAGACAAAAAACGTCAAATGCGTCATTTGACGTTTTTCTGAAACTAATTCAAGATAAAATATTACTACAATTGTTCCAAAACCATAGAAACATACAATTATTTTGGCCATCTACCTCTAGCGAAACGAGATTTTATGACAAATACGGACACACCTGAAAGTAGCAATTTTTTGAAAAGTAAATTTTCATTTTGTGAAAAACTGTAATGGAAACACAAGGAGTGTTGATAACATGTCAGTAGCTCAAAGAACAACACAAAAAATAAAACTAAATTTAGACTCTAAAAATAAAAACCCCTGCTTGGTTTGTAAATCAGATTGTAAACGTAGAATTTGCCGAGCAAACATTTTGAGGCTTAAACACTTATTGATTTCTTTAATCACTTTAAATGGAATCTGGTGCATCAGCAGCAGCTCATTAGCATTTTCACTTCAACAGCAACTCATTTATTACACGGACTGAAACCAAACGGAAATGTAACATAACACAGTATGTTCCTATACTGAGAGTGATATGCTACCTACATGGTGTATATAGGTTTATAACATACAGTATATAAAATAGTTACAGTAAAATTCTTTGATTTTTAAGTAATATATGTTTTATTTCATGTTTTGTACATTTACATTATAGTATGATGTCATATATTTATATTTTTTACCTCATATATTAATATTTAATACATGGAATTTATTATGTGTACATATTACACATGTAAATTGTGGTTATTTAGTGAAAATGAGGTTAAAATCTTGCAGAAGCAAATGTTACTGAAGTATTTCTTTGACTTTTTTGTGCTATAAGTTGGTTAACTATATGATTCAGGTTCAGTTAATAATATATGTAATAAAATATGGGGTAAAAAAGAGGCGTTAAGGTTTACTGAAGCTTGGACATGAGTCAGTGTTGACAGTGAAACCAGCGTAAACACGTATAAGCGTCAGGTTGAGGCGTCGAGCCTGCAGCAGTGCCAAGACAGAAACATGACACAGTTAAACAGACGCGGTCATTTCTAATAAACCGGACGAGGAAGTCTGTTTGGTCACATGATGTATATCTGCTCGGCAGCACGCACTTCATTTAAAGAGGACGTGACACGTTTGGCCGTGAGGGGTAGAAACACCAGCTCTCTTTCTGTTTTTCTGTGTTTGTATGACTAATTAGCCTATTTAACTACCTCTATGTGATTTAATAATTATTATGTCACAATACTTGATGATATGGCTGCTAATAATAATCACTAATGTCTAATGCTGGGTTAAATTACTTTGTAATTACTTTGTCCTGTTTTATCTTTTCTCTAAAACTTTGACCTGCACTTTTAGTGCTCTTTTATTGTCTTTATTATTGTCTGTAAACTGTTTTATAAATACACATAAATAAAATGTATTATCACATTTAACACATTTATATACATGAAATTATTATATTATATTGTATTTATTATTGTTATTATTATAAACACTGTGGAGACACTATTAATATACACTTCTTATAGACACTTACGAAGTACAAATCTGGCAGCCCTTGGCCGAGTGGAAATGGAACTGGTTTGTAACCAGAGGGGTTTCTGGTTCAAGTCCCTGCCAGGGAGAAGCCAAAAAGAAAATTCTGTTTCTGTTTCTCAACTAAACCAATATTCAACTTCACAAATCAATAACCTTTAACTACCAATGTATCAAACAATATTTGTTAAGATAAGTTGGAGCCACATTATGGAACTGATACAAAATTAAAAATGCTCTGATTTAATTACATGATATTTTTTATAATGTTATTTTGTTTTGTATTTAAGTAATAATTATTGCGATAAACAATATTGATATGTTTATTTTTATTTTAACTTGCATTGCTATTGGATTAAGACTCACTGTACAGCACTTTGGGAAACTGTTGTTTAAATGTGCTCTATAAATAAAGTGGACTGGATTATTAAGGTGAGGTCTTAAAATAGGTCCATAGTGGGTCAATACATCACCTGCAAATGTGTTTTAATTTATTATATTTCTCTGATGCTTTATTTATAAATGTGCAAATAAACCAGTAACTAATCACCAGTGCATTCAGGCCTACATACTGTTGGATTAAGTGTATATTTATTTTTGTGCACAGACCAGTTAAAGATTGTGTAAACTTTTGAAATGTAAACTTTTACGCCGTTTCACCACTTGCTGTTTTAATCACTACCGACTTAACGAGAGAATCTATGAAGAATAACGGGCTCGACACTGCATCTTTTCTCATCGGCGCGGTTAATGAACTAAGTGTCTTTAACGTTTCACGCGGCTGTACATCATCTTTATCGTCACGGTCTTTTATAGTAGGCCTCTTGTACTTTATATAGGCACAGATTTATTTACGGAGATCGTTAACTGATGACAGCCTTTACCTGGATTCACCTCGAGAGAAGTATTTTATTATTCCATGTATGTATGAAGGTCCTGCACACATATACTACAGTATAGAGAAACATGCTGCAGAGATATAAGAAAAGAAGAAAATGTGGTGTCAGCAAACTGTAAAGGAGTCTCATGGGAGAGTGTGTGTGTGTGTGTGTGTGTGTGTGTGTGAGGATCTTGTCTGCTGGAATGTGTGTGTGTGTGTGTGTGTGTAAAGTCTAGTGTGCGATTGGACGCCTCAGAGTGTTAATGTAACCTTGTGCGTGGTGATAGTTTGTTTATTTGGCTGGAGGTTGAAGGCGAGCGCAGGTGCCGCGCTGCTCCAGCCCTGCAGGGGGACGAGGAGCACGGAGCAGTGTATTAAGATGGTGCTTTTGGCTGCTGACCAACCAAACACACACACACGCGCACTGGTTTCCATGACTTCAGAGGACATTGCATTGACTTACATTCATTTCCTGGAGACTTACTCTAACCTTAACCATAATTACTAGTGTCCTAACCCTAACCTTAACCTCAGCCTAACTTTAAAACATGTCTTCCCCTTAAAATGGAGTCATTTACGTTATGGGGACTTGATTTTTGTCCCCATAAGGAAGACAAGTCCCCATAATGTGAGTGTGGAGATAGATTTAGGTCCCCACAACATGAGGAAGACCAGGCGTACACAGTTCTTTTCAGGATTCATATTGAATTCTATTCATTAGTACTCATTTAACAAAATGTAGTACCTAATCTTAACCTAACCATAATTTAAACTGTAGTCCAAAATTTAACCAGTTCCTCGGAAATGAGGTTCTGTCTCATTAGGACCAGGTTTTGTTCCCATGAGGGACCCCACAACATAAGGAATACCAGGACACAAACATACACACACACAGAGGTATGCACAGCTGTTCTTCTCAGGACTGCATTGACTTCCATTAATTTAAACAGACGAAACAAAGTTAATGAATAAAACTAACCTTAACCAAAACCACAATTGAAATCTTAGTTATCCAGTTTCTCAGGAATGAGGTTCTGCCTCATTAGGACTGGCTTTTGGTCTCCATGAGGACTACTGGTCCTGACAAGGTCAGTGTTTGTGAGCGGTCCTAAAAAGGTATCAATACAAACAGTCTCACACACACAGTCAAACACACAGAAAAGCACCATAGGTGGCTCTTAATCATATTATCCCTGCGAATGTGGCGAACAGTGTGACATCTTTAATACACTTCAGCGTGGTGTGTTGGAATCACACACACACACACAGTTGTTTTACTATCTTTGTGTGGACCCTCATAGACCTAATACATTCCCTAGCCTCTTAATCCACCAAACCCTAACCCTGAAACCAGGTCTTAACCCTGAAAAATCAATTTAACCTTGCGGGCACCAGGCAAAATATCCATGCAAGTCCAAATGTCCCCATGTTTTGGTCCCCACAAGGATAGAAAGGCATGAAAATACACACTCACACGCACACATTCTTGCACAGCATTCTTAGTAAAGACTCTCGTAGACAAATGCATTCCCTAGCTCCTTACCCTAAGCTTCTTCTTCACCACAGCGGATCATGTGCCTCCATCTTGTCTTCTCCCTTGTGTCCTCTTCTGTTACTCCAACTGTCCTCGTGTCCTCGTCCTTCACAACACCCACGAACCTCCTCCGTGGTCTTCCTCTTTTCCAAACCATCTCAACAGACACAAATAAATGTCTAACCTGCAAACCACGTCTTCACCAATAAACTTTTAAGGTTTGATAGAACGTGAGGACCAGCCAAAATGTCCTCACCTCCTGTGGTTTATATGTCTGTTTGTTTTTTTGGAATCCCGGTCTCATCATTGTCATTCATTCCAAAATTAAACAGCTCTATGTGTACGACAAGTTTACTGTCAAACCAATACGACCAAACTGATATTAATCGTAAGAATAGAGTAGAAATTCCGAGTTCCAATACACACACAAATGTCTGCAGCAATTTTTCTGAAGACAACCAATGCATTATTTGCATTATCAACTGGTTGTTTTCTAATTTAACTGATTTGACCCACAAAATGTCCAAAAATTGTGTTTTTTTCTACAAATCAAATATGTTCAGATTACTGTCGTAGAAAAACTAAGAAACTACAACAAACGTCTTTAAATATCACAGAAACATTAGATTAACCAGGGATCAGCATTTCTAGTAAAAAAAAAATGCTATTTCGCTATATTCAGTGGTCAAGTATTAAAATATTCTAAACTCCAGGATTCACTGCATGTTGAGCTAACAAGATGCATTCAAAGACCCTGGTAAATTTCATCACTTCTGTACAATCTCCTGCAAAAACATTAGCTTTGTATCCTTCTAATATATTATGAATCAACTTAGAGATGTTTTAAAAATTAGTCAGTTGAATAAAAAGTCAAATAAAAGCTAAATAATTACAATAATTGCAATATTTAAAATATAAAATATTTGCTGCAGTCTATTGGTAGTTGAAACTCTAGAAAATGTTAATAGCACTTCTATAGTTGTGTTTGTCGTACACTGTACCATGTACAGCGTTTTTATTGACTAGTCCGAGATATATTTTTTTCTTTTTTCTGATTTCTCAACTGTGAACTCGTGGGTCACTCCAAGTTACGACTTCCGAGTTCAAATGTAAACGGAAACACAGCACACGTCATCTCTGTCTCCCTCTGGTCACTGTCCAACCACCTGAAAGTGAGACTCCACAATAAAAACATCAGGACTTTTCACTGAATCAACAGATATTAAATTACATATACTGCGTATAAAAAATTTGCAGCTGTTGCATATTGTTTTAAGGCATAAAATGCCAGTGGGCAGGAAGCTCACGAGGAGCACGACAAGAGCGGGAATTCGATCATCACTTCACGGAGAAAACTCAATAGTCAATTCAGCAGCTCGGTCTATTCCCCAGTCTGTGCCATCCTCACTGTGAAATCAATATGTAATTTATCTGCGATAAAGCTGAGTGTTGCCTTGGGCTGGTTAGTGTATGTCCCTGTGTGTGTTTTTCTATCTGCCACTGGAGAACACCTACACACACACACACACACACACAGTGTGTAATCTGATTAGCTGTGTTGTAATCCCGGTCAGTGGAATGTGGTGTCCAGTCCACAGAAAGACACGACACTTGAACTGATGTCAGATTCACTGAATGTTTGCTGTAATTTGCAACAAATTACACGTCACTCACTGGAAACTGAGATCCAATTATATATATATATATTTTTTTTTTTTCTCCTTTGTCTTTTAAAATTGAAATGAAATTAATCTGCGCCTCTGTGGAGTTTCACAAAGCTGTAAAAGCTATAATTTAGATTGTTGATATTCCATAGTTATTATCCTCCACAAAGAAGGTTCTGTTTTCATGGGAGTGGGTTTTATCTGTAAGCTTGTCCTTCTTTTAGACGGAACTTTTGTGACAAGTATGTGATCATCCAATTATGTTTCCATTAAATTTTGGTTTGAATCTAATCACTGATGACATCACAAAAAAAATATAAAGATTTCACCAAAATTTTAAAATGCATAAATATGTAATTAGCATTTTTACCCAGTGGAAAATAACATCTTTTACTGAGCCATTATTATATATTATTATTATTATTATTATTATTATATAGCTTTAAGCACAATAAAAATGTTGCAAGCATGTTAGCATTTTGACATAACCATTTAGCTTAAATCATATCAATTATGTTGTGAAGACTTTAGCGAAATTAGCCATTAGGTCAAAGCAAGATAATAAGATCAGGTTTGCATGCTAACCTTACCAAACATGATTAGCTATAAGCTATAATTTAATTTAAAACAGTTTTTTTTTTGTTGTTGTTGTTTTAAGCATTTGCAATTAGCTCAAAACATAAAAAAAAATGTTGTGAAAATGTTAGCATCCTGACATTAGCGACTGGCTCAAAAGTACCAAATCTATAATGTTGAGAGGATATTAGCATGCTGACATTAGCCATTAGCTCAAAGGTCAAATGTATTACTGTTATGAGGATGTTAGCATGCTGGCATTAGCACAATATTGGGATCAATTTAGCATTCTAACATGAGCAAACATTAGCTCAAAGTTGTGAGAATATTAGCATGCTGAAACAAGCAATTAGCTCAAATCATAATAATGATAATCATAGTAATAATAATAATAACAATAATTGTAGATTCTATGTTTCTTAAAATTAACTTTGCAGTTTTTTTTTACGCTTCTTGATCATTTATCTGACATAATTAAATCTGTTTTCATCTCATTTTGTTCTTTATTGGAACAAGAATGAGAATCAAAGCTATCCAAATTGTCTTATTTCGTATTTTAACTTCTGACATGCACTTTTCTAAAAAGTACACCTGAACATAAAAAGCGATTTTTCTCCGTCGTTGAGCGTCGCCCCCTTTGTTCCTGCCGGGCAGCCAGACTCCATCAAGCTGTTTGTTGTGACTGTATTATGGGTAGAAACCTCAGCGCTGGGCCGGTCCGTGCCGCGCGATGCCGTGACGACCCGCCGGGCGCCGCGTGATTGATCGCGCCGTGGCGAGGAAGATTACTGTGCCACAACGCAGAGGCGAATTAATCATTCTGACACGGTGGCTGACATGTAATTTCTCCCGCTGCACGTTAGTGGGCGAAACCTTCAGCAGGTGAGAGTGAGAGCTCTGTTGACGGAGCAGAGGTGAACCAGCACTCAGGCCTGAGTCGTTTACAGGCGGCATTAACATTTAAATTAACCCGTAATTAGCAAAAACACTGCAGGTGTTTAGATAGATAGATAGATAGATAGATAGATAGATAGATAGATAGATAGATAGATAGATAGATAGATAGATAGATAGATA